>VYXD01008897.1:98426-244615 GCA_013397195.1 Hylia prasina
TTACATCTCCAAAGTGGATCTGAAAAGGTAACAGTGGAAAAAGAGCCAGAGTATACAAACCTAGTAGTAACTACCACTGCAATTATATTTCAAAGGCCAAGCAATTAAATAGCATCCAATAGCAGACTTGTACCACTCATACAATTCACTACACTTGAGTAGCTATTTTCAACTGCAAATTTTCTAGCTTTGTTGAAGATACTGATGAATGTATTAAGTATTTTAGGTCATAATAACAATATAAAACCATATACATTTTCACTGAAATTTCACTTAGGCTAAAATTATTTCACTAAGAAAAACAACCTTGGGAATATCTAAAGTTCAAAGTGACTCAAAGGGACAGCTAGCTAGTAACTTGGTCAGGCACATGCTTCATGCTCCATGGAAAAAATAGCATCCCCCAGGCATCCAAAAGGGAGCTGATGGAGTAGAGGAACTCTGCACTTGAGTTACAGTGGTCTAAAACGAGAAGATGTAACACTAATGAAGCTTGTATAGATTTGAACTGAAGACAGCATTGTTTGAATGTTTTCTTCACATCCAAGTACCAAGTTGCTAGCACAATGCAAATCACGTTATTTGGAGGCATCTGATCACAGTCCAGTTACTTGCTACACATTGTCAAAGGAACAAATAAAAGTAGGGCATAGTAAACCACATAAAGTTGATTAGTATTCAGGCAAATTCCAACTTTTTAAGTAAGGAACAGACCAAGAGAACAATTCAACAAGACATCACACAGATATTTTATTTGGTTTGTTTTGGGGGTGGTTTCTTGGTTTTTTTTGTTGTTTTTCTCTCATTCTGACATACTACACTTCAAACTTCACAGGTTTGCTTTCAAGCACACTAGAAAAGAAGTCTTACCTTTCTGGCACAGCTTTTACTTCACAATAGTCTTCACAACCATTTACATGTGTTGGCTAGAAGAAGCAGTATTTCAAAACACATTAAAATACATAGTTGCAACTTTCACATACTGCAAATTTTAAACAATTAACAACTACAGGGACTATTTCTGAAGGGTACTAAGTTCAAAGCAGCACATATTGGAAGACTTTCCTCTTTTAGACATCTCATTAACTCAAAATAACAGAGGATGAGAACACTGAGCACTTGGAAAGACACTCTACTGTAACAAGGACAAAAAGCTATACTAAAATCATTCCTGACTCACAGCAGCAGTAGAGTCACCCAAGTTTCCCCCAGCTGTTTTTTTTGTTTCTAATACTTAGAAACCGTTTATGAGGTAAGCTTGACAGTGAAAACTTCTGCCTCAGAACTGTCAAGCCACAGTTCCTATACTGTGGGTATGTAACATAGCAGGGCACTACCTCTAAATGACACACACTCTTATTCACACATTCCTCAGCAGACAATGGAGACTCAGAGGAAGGCATTTCCATCTTTCTTTCACGAAAAACTCTACAAAATCATTAAACATTTTAGGCTGACTTACTTTTTTTCCACTGCCCTACCAGGACAATTTTACTTGTGGCTCTCTCCCTAGAGCACATTGACACAGAGCCAGATTCCTGATTTGATTTTCAGCTCTACTAACTGGACAGAAAGCTGCAAGAGCCAGGATGCGCTGGAGAGACAGAGTTCTGCTGATTTGAAACAAGAGGCAAACCCCAGGCATCCAGTGACTGATGTAAAACAGGACACACAATAACAGAGTAAACCACATATAGAAGTTATTTAAGCTAATGAACTTATCCTAGAAAAAAAAGCATCAGGAGAAGGAATTTCAAATCCACATTTTCGACAGTAAAGTCTACACAGCATTAATTTTCACTGTGACTGCTTCCCTTCTTTGAGCAGGAATCACTAAAATCTTTTAGATTAAAAAGCTGAAGTAGCATTAACAAGGTAGTTTATTACCATCCTTTTTGGAAAAAAAAGCTCATGGACTTCACATGATAGTGTAAAATAACTATATGCTTTGTTCTCTTATATAGCTAATTTATGATAATCATATGATATTTAAAAATAAATGTTTATACACCATTTAAAGCTGCTACCTACAGTGATGTTCTCATTTAGAGGACATATAATGTTATTTCCACCAGTTCTATGCCAATAAAGAAAAAAATTGAAAGAGCATCTGCCAGCTTCTTGCCATCCTACCTCTGAAAAATCTTCAGGTAAAGATGACCCATCACAGTCTGTGTCCTCAGACTTATCTTCTGTCACCCTTCCGTTCATCTCTAGTGAACAAGAAAATCAGGGATACAGCATAAACACACCAGAAAGTGCCCAGGAGCCACCCTCTTGGAGCTGTGAATCCTGTTCCACCTCTCTGGCAGTAGACAGGAATATAGGTGCCAGAATAACCAAGAAACACTTTTTAAGGCCCTTTGCTACCAGCATGTTGGAAAAGAGCTCTTACTATATAGGAAAATCGGACTTTAGGTTTCTTTATTTTATAACTGGAACAGCTGCCATGGTATGTGAGGTTGTTTGCACAGAATATCTGTGTCACAGCATAACTGGTGGACAGGCTGCAGCTACCAAGTTACCACATTCCCCAGTGGTTTTTCTGCAATTCAGTTAGATTTAGACCAGCAATAGGTCCAAACCAGGATTCTACTCACTCTTTGTATTAACAAAATGTAATTAGCACATGCCAGATAAAATCTGACTTGTATCTGTCTGCTATGGAAGCAGCCTGCTGCCATATCCTATGGATTCAATTTGTCTTCAGTCACAAAAGACAGCCTACAGGAAACTGGAGGTACTGGAGCTCCAGTGATATTCCTCAGCTGAGATCCTGGCACAGCCAGAACCTCAGTGATCCTTGACTTCTAATGCAATGACCAATTACAATAACCCAGTGACCTTGAAGTCATGACTTGAAATAACTATATTTTTGGAATTTTTATCTTGAGTTTTAGAAGGAATCTTTACAGAAGTAGCAAGTGTCTTGCTTGCTTGAATTTTTGGAGTGTGCATACATAGTGTGACACCACAAAGGAAATACAAACCTTACTCGTCACTACATTTGAGTTAATAACAAGTAAAACTGAGGAGATGGAATGAAGGAAAAGAAAGGTGTACAGTCAGAAGGAGCTACTGAGAAAAAGCCAGCCTTTCTAAAAAAGACAAAGCAAGTTGGTAAATTGTTTGGTTTTGAGAGACCTCAACACATTTCCAAGTTGTGCAATCTGAAATCAATGAAATTCTGAAATGCTTCAGCATGCCAACATGACTGCAGCTGCAGGACCAGATACCTAAAGAATAGGAACTTCACTTAAGAGATAACTCTAGAATAGGAAAAAATTTCCAAGATTACTTAAATTACTTAAAGCAAAATTCAGATTTTTCAAACTGGAACCACACTTTAAATTATTAAATTGCATCTCAAATTCATGGTAATCAGCAACTATTTGTTGCTGTCTGTTCAAGGTGGGAAATATCCGTTCAGACATCAAATCAATGACAATCAACTCTCCCTGTTGACAAATCAACTGCCAACTTGACACCTTGTTTCAAAGTGTTTTGCTGTCAATGATCTTTTGCTGTCAATGTTCTTTTTCAATGGCTGGTGTTACCTGGCAGGTGATTTTCTGATGCAGCCTTCTTGAGATGTAGGAGACTCTGAGCCTCTGAAGTTGCATTATTCTGATTTAAGAGGTTCTGGGCTTCCTCATCTACAACATCCAACAGATACTGGACAACTTCATTGTGATCATCCTCATCATAATACTCATCATCTGCAATCTCTGTTCCTGAAGACAAACGGTGCAAAGTGATAGGTTTTCCCAGTATAGAATGGTTTGGGAGAACTCATTTAAAGGGACAGACACATGGCATTTTTTCTATCTCTTACCTTGGCCTTCCTTTATTTCTCTCTAACACAAAATCCAATTTCTATAGATCTACTTTCAACATCAACTAACTCCTATAAAGCAAAGCAACAAGACTTGGAAATGATCTTCTAAAAGTGATTGCCAGCCTAACATTTACTTATTTCAGCATATTCAACCATGCCATGATTCTCTTGCACTGGTACAATAAAGACAGAATAATGCAATCCCCGTCTCTCCTCCTCTTACCTGATTTGTCAATGTGTTTAGGAAAATCTGACATCTGATTGGTAAATCCAAGGGAAGGTGCATCTTCTGCTCCTGCGTGGTTCATTAGTGCTTTTGTGTGATGGATGTTGTTTTCTGTATTTCCCTGAGAAGGTCCTAGGATGCCATTGCCGTTGACCTGAGAAAGTCAAGAACAGCACAAAACTTAGAGAGCCTGGCAGTTTGTTGAAGCAGCAAACAACCACTAACAAGTTCTCATCTCTCCTCAGCAACAAATAAAGACCTCTATTCATATCATCTGAGATACCTGGGTGATGGGTGGGAAGTTTCACATAACAAGAGCAAATAAAAAAAAATTAATGCAACTAAGAAAAAAAAACACACACTGATGAAGAAGCAGCTGCCACAAGAGAACACATAGTAGTATTTAATATTATTATAACCATTACAAAATGTATGCAAGCTTCAGTACTTTTGGTCCCACAACACAGCATTTCTAAGGAAAAACTAAGGGGAAAAAACCTAGAAAATATAATATGAAAGCATTTGCAGAAACTGTGGGCTGAATAAAGTATTCTGGATGACAGCCTTGCACCCTTCTCATAAGACAATTTGTCTATCAACAAAGCAGTGCCAAAGAAAGAGCAGATCAATTAAAAAAAACTTGCACATTTATTATGATCACTGCTTATTCATGTCAGTTGATAATAGTGGCTTTGTATACCTTGACCAACAGATTGTTTCATTCATTTATTTAGTTTTAAAAGAGTTTGAAATAGATTCTTTTCTCTGGTTAATGGTAACAGGCACAAGAGAGGAGCATTTACCTTTGGCCCATAAGCATCAGTTGACTTTTCTGTTTTATCACAGGGATCACCACAGGAACAACCTAAACAAAAATGGGGAAAAAAACAATAACTTTTTCTCTGAAATTAAATTAGCCCACATCTATTATTTTTATAAAAGAAGCAAGGTATTTAATACTATGTTACAACATGAGTATCATTTCTGCCTGGTTTCTGTGCATTGCCAAACTTCTATCTGAATGACTACACTTCATATGATGGCTTTTTGAAAGTTCTATTTAATGGGATCAGAAAGGATGAACGCTAATACAGGTAACCAACTCAAAGCAAAAAGAAATGTTGATAAATAGTTTAACAACTTACAGTGGAAATATGCACCTTTGAGAACAGCATTGACTCCCTTTTCCTTAAAATGTACAAGATACAACCCCACCTGATATTGACTACTTTTTTTTTTAAAGTATTATCTGACATTTGGGTCCTTCTTCAAAGGAATCCTTCTTCTCTGTATTAGAGAGAATTTCTAAAGTATACAAGAAATGACATCATAAAGACACTATTGCTGAATCTCTTTTCATGGAGGTTTTAGAGGAAAGATCAAGCAAACTCCTGCTGGAGTTGTCACAATAAGCTGGACTAGAAGAGTATCTTACAGCCCATATCAATTCATTTATTTTTATAAACAGGTGCATTTCATTTGCTATGAGTAAGCACACAAATCTTACCATTAGCTTTCATTAGCCATGGACTTGACTTCTCAGGGCTTCTGGATTTTGGGAACACTGCATGACCATCTCTGTGAAAAGAAATATTTACAGGAGTATTTATTAAAAAAATAAATAAATCATGGTAATCCTCAGATACTGAAGTAACCAGTACTACTGGTAAGACTGCTAATCATTCCCAACCAACTCAGTGTCATTTGCAAACTGAGTGAGGACACGTCCAGTCCCTTCTTCCAAATCATCAATAAAGGAATGAAATTGGACTGGCCCCAATACTGAGCCTTGGGGACACCCCACTAGCACCATTCACCATCACTCTCTCACTCCAGCCAGTTTTTAACCCAGTGAAGAACACCTCTCCAAGCCATGGGCTGCCAGCTTCTCCAGGAGGATGCTGTGGGAGACAGTATCAAAGACTTCACTACATCCAGTAGACACATCCACAGCCTTTCCCTTATCCACCAGATGGAGAACCCAGTCATGAAAGTAGATCAGGTGGGCCAGACAGGACTTGCCTTTCCTGAACCCCTGCTGGCTGGGGCTGATCCCCTTGTCCTGTGCAGGTCACACTCGAGGTGATCTGTTCTGAACCTTCCCTAGCACTGAGGTCAGGCTGACAGGCCTGTAGTTCCCTGGATCCTCCTTCCAGCCCTTCCTGCAGATGGGTGTCACACTGGTACACCTGCAGTCACCTGGGACCTCCCCAGTGAGCCAGGACTGATGACAAATGATGGAGAGTGGCTGGGTGAGCTCTCCTGCCAGCTCTTTCCAATATCCTTGGATGTATCCCATCCATCCTTACAGACCTATCAGTGTCCAAATGCCACAGCAGGTCTCTGACTAATTCCTCCTGGACTCCTTGGGGTCTCATCGCTCTCACACTTGTAGCTCATAACTGGACACAGCCTTTTGTTCCCACAGAGCACAGCAAGTACCGGGTACCCTTATGCTCCACTGCAGCACAAAAGCTGTGAATTTACAGACCCTTTCTGTGGAGTCAGTCCTCAGTAACATGTGGTGAATTTCCTGTCATACCAGGAACAGGTTTTACTCATATACTCATACAAATACTCATACAGTCATGCAAGAAAACCAAAAAGTATACATTTGTTTCCAGAACACACCTGGTTGCTTTGAGCACCACTGTTGGAAGGCATGTTTCCAGCATTCTTTTGGCTTCTTTCAGAGTCATTCCATGTGTGCTTACTCCATTAATGTAATGGATAATATCTAGTACATGGAGACTCTCCTCTCTGGCAGCAACCGATCTGGGGAGAATGTCACTAATATACACAACTTGATAAAGGCTGTCATGGCCTCCTGATAACGACAAACCTTCACAGAGAAAGAAGGGAAGAACAACAAAAATAAGGTTTCTTTGTAATGGAAGGGGAAGATGTTTCTTTAGGGCAAAAAAACAGATTAATTCCACGTTACCTAGCTCCTCCTTATGGCACATTAGTGTAATGTCAGGCAGCAAATGAGGCAACACTGGCATCTTTGGTAACTCCAGAACACGCCCCAGCACTAATCTGACAGTCCTTGGGGCAGCTCGGAGAAAGTTGACTGCATCAGTATGGCTCATGTTAGTGACATCAATGTCATTAACCTGCAACAACAAAAGCAACACAGGTGTCCTTGTTAGGTCCCAAGCAAGACAGCATCATTGAGGAAGAATTCATTGCTGCTCTCAAGTGCTACTGAATCATGCCTCTCAGAAGGTCCATGCCTTTGACATTTAACCACATTTGACTTGGCCTACAACACAGTTCACTTTTTTTTGGACTCAAAGTTATCCTTTTCATGCAATCCCTACATACGAAAACATTAATTCTCTCACTTTTATGAGTCGGTCTCCAGGCCGTAGTCTCCCATCGCTTTTGGCAGGATCCTGAACAATGTCATGAATGTAGCAGCCAACACTGTCGTTACCTTTGGTCACTGTAAAACCCAGACTGCCCTTTTCTGACTTTGTCAGAGTCACTTGGAGCTCCACTTCCTAGGGAGACAAGACAGCACTTAAAGAGGCAAACAGAAGAAATGCAAACCTTTTACTGAATTTAAACCAGCTGGAAGCAGACAACTGATTTACCTAGTGATTTAAGTGGGACACAAGCCTGGAACCAGACATATTTCTTATCAGGCTCAGCTTAGCTGCTTCAAATAAGCATCTCTAATGAGTTCAAACAGAACCAAATAATGTTTTGCATAGAAATAACATGGGGCCAAAAGTCTATGAATGAAACAAAATTTTGAAGGCACACATAAAACTCACACCTTATTTTACCCTTATCTAGCTGCCATATATAAGAAAGGCTCTGCACTTTTAAGCACTTCAACACATCCATAATTATTCAGAGCAAAATAAGTGAATGTATTTTCCTACAGTGAGACACAATACCATAGAGTTTATCTTGAAACTGAACACATGCACATGTTTTTTGCCCATTTTCATTTGCATTAATTTTGATTTGAAAGATGTGGATCTGCACATCTGTGGATTTTTGCATTAAAAAATATCACAAAGCACCAAGAAGGATGGAGAAAAACTTCTGAAGAAGGGATAACAGAAGTACAGTTTCTTGTCAAAATGGATTACTGGCTAGAAGAGCTTTATAACCTGGAAGACTCTCACAACTGGGACGTATCAAGATTCAATTTCAGCTTTTTTCAATCTTTGAACAGATTACATGAGGATATGGAAGTCCCTTCTGACACACAAGACATTTCTGTGGTGACAAGAAGCTTTCTCAGAAGAGCTTCAAAAATAGGCTCCATCTTGCAGCAGAGCTGGATGTCTTTGGGATTCATAGTTATAAATGCAGCAAAGAACAGGGTCTCCTGAAGCCCTTGATGCCTCAATTTATTCTCTGACCTCTGAACAACCACCTAAGCTAAAAGAAGCAAGATATCTGCCATTTAAACTTCCTCTGAGTACATGGTTGAGAGGTAGGTAAATATGTAATGCCAAGGTTTCCAGGATGAAATGACCCATGAATTGGACATATATATATCCACATATGTACACATGGATTCCTCCACATACATAGAGGAAAATGTATCAGCTCTTCAAGAGCCCATGCATAAAATGCCTCAGACGCTGGTATGAGCAGCTGCCATTAATTGATTACAAATGGCAATGCATGTGCCATTTATAAGGCACACACCCAGATTAGTGGAAGTATAACCTACAACTATCCCATTTGTAAATTAATGTGCCTAATTTCTATCCACTCTCAAAATCACGGCTAAAACAACCACAGCAGGACATTTATGCTCCTGAAAGACAGAAACAGTGTATTACTGGCTCATATTCTTCGGCATTTTTTTCCAGTTGGGTGAGTAATGAATCTATTTCTCCCAGGTGTGAAGTCAGCTCAGAGACAGGAGTAGCATAACAGTCATTTATTAACATGGATGTGGTAATATCAGGTACAGTTCTGCAGGTTGGGATCACTGGCAAATCCAAAGGCACATCACTACAGATAAACCAGAAAAAGAGAGAAAAACAGGAATAAGTACAATGTGGCTGTCACTCAAATTAATATATGAGCCATGACTGACTTTAAGCAGATCTAAAAAAGCAAACCAAAATAAGTATTTTTTTGAATAGGTCCAATAAACTACTCTTATAAACATTTCTGCAGGATGATGAGGATCATTATGAGCAGCATACCTGTCCTCAAGCTCTGCCTTGCCGGGAGCCTCTTGATCAGGATACAGGATGGTGCGAACAGCGTCCTTCTGGCCAAGGTGTGCCTCATACTGACTCCGTGCCCGTGCCTCAGCTTCCCCTGAGCTGTGGTACAGCGCAGAGCTCCAGCCAAGGCCCACCTGTGCTGCTGACTCCATCCCCTCCTCATCACCACTTCTGCTGCTGTCACTGTAGCTGTCTCTTCTGGAGGGAGATTTTAGCCTTTTCTTGCCCAGATCAGCAGTTTCATTTTCATCTGAGCTGTCACCTTGTTCTCCATTTGATGGACCAGAAACTTCTCTGCTGACCTCTGGGAAAACTTGCTGGGGCGAATGGATGGGGGTCTACAAGTGCAAAAGCATTTAATTCATCATAATCCAGTTCTGATGACAAAAGAAAGTTTCAAAGACTGCACAAAATCACCAAAAACAAGGAGTCAGTGGCTACTGACTGAATTGTGGAAACATATCACAGCACAGTTCCAAAAAGTTCAATGCAATTTGGTTGAGCCAAAGTGTGCAAAACTTTCAAACTTATGCTGCTAAAAACCTTTAAATTCATCTAAGGAAAACAAAAATACTTTAGCTTCAGAAAGCCTACTGACAGATGCTTTTAAACTACACCCAGCAGTCTTCTATGCAAGTACCATGAAATCCTTTCCAAACAGAAGCTGAGGCTCACAGAGCTACTGAAGTCAAACCAATCTCACAGAAAAGGGAAACAGAGAAGCTGTCAACCAAAAAGCAACAAAAACAGACTACAAAAACTAAGATAATTTATGCCAAATGGTGACTGTTAACCAAATTACTAACTCCCACAAGAACCATTTGCCAATTGTCACATATTCATTCCCAAGAATTATGTCAGCCAGCAGACAGAAAAGGTTTAAAAACTTCAACTATGCTTTCACAGACAGACTCTTGTGTACATGAACATATCAATCTGTGATCATGTATAGAAAAATTTTGATTTTCTTCTTCTTTTAATATATGCACTGTTTTATTTAAGTTCTTGTTAAAGTTCTATTGAAGTTCCTGTTATTCCACATTACAAACAGGTCTACTACAGGAGTAGTTATTTGTATTATTAGTTTTCTCAGTTACTTATCTCTCACTCCAATCCTAACTTCACTGAAATTTGTATTTGTACAAATCAGACTTGAATGATTTTATTGTTGGAAAATAATGTTAAAGTAACTCAGAATCAGAGTATCCTGAGATGGAAGAGATCCACAAGGATCATCCAAGTCCAATTCCTGGCCCTGCACAGGACAGCCTCAGGAATCACACCTTGTGCCTGAGAGCCTTGTCCAAACACTTCTTAAACTCTGGTAGGCCTAGAGCTGTGGTGAATTCCCTGGGGAACTTAAATTGAAGACCTGTCTCCATTAGCTTTACACTTTCCTGTATTATGGAAAGTCTAATTTGCAGGCAATTTGTCCTCTACACTCTCTTTTGCTGAAACTATTTCATTTCCACTTCAAGTATCCTAAAATGGCCTTCTGATCTTTCAAGTTATTTACTGGACCATTTTGAAAATATTCTTTGGGACATCTCTAATTTCCAGAAGGTAAACATGACAACCTTTTCCCTGTTTTTACATATATCAACACCAAATTGGTGTTTTGCAGAATATCCTACACAGAGAAAAAATATCCAGTTTCTATCTGATCTCAACTTCAAAACGTCAGGCTGCAAAGAAATCTCTGCCCCAGAAACACTGTTTTAAATCTATTTCTCATGTCTTAGGTCAAAAAATGGGGAAAAATGCTTTTGAAGCCATACATTCCTTTAACATTTACACAAAACAGTGAACTCCTAAGGGGTTCATTCCAAGAACCACATCTCTGTGAGCACTCTCCCCATTATTCCAGCTGCATCTTGCATTTAACTAACCCACCCACCCACCAGATTGAATAAATGAACCTTAATTAGCAAATAATGTTAAAAAAAAATCACATGCCAGACACCTTACCAGCAATGAGGGATCGATGTCTGGCAGTATTCCAGATGGTGGCCGGCAAAGGAGAAGAGAGACCTCTGGAGATGTTCCCCTCAGAGCAGAGATGACCTCCTATGGCCACAGAGGGATTCACTGTCAGATGCAGCCTTGCAGGACTACCACAGTGTGAGTTTCACTACTAAAGGTACAAACCTGCTGGGACAAACCCTTCAGCGATGCCCCGTTCACCTTCAGAATGACGTCCCCGATCTCTATTTGCCCACTCTCTGCAGCTGGCTGCCCAGGGAAGAGCTTCTTCACCCTCACAATAGTTGATCCCAGCTGCTCTGGGGTCAGGTTATCTTCACGGCAGAAACTGAACCCAAGGCCTGAGCTGTTCTTCAAGAGTTTTACCTCAAATGTGTTCTCTGTAAAAGAAACATTAATTTATTATTTCCTATAGCACATGGCCATGGAAAGAGTGTCTGGTCCTCTTATTCCAGACATGACAATATGCAATCTCTCCCTCACATGGTTCTTCCAATGAGCTGAACAGAAGCGTTACCCAAAGGCAGAATGTCTCCAAAGGACTATTCCCTAGGAAGTCTATTAAGGAATCTTTTAAAGCACAGAATGACTCTTTCCAGCCACTGATCAGGCATTAGCGAGAGCAGCAACTGGAGTTCCTGGCAGATGGGATAGATCCCATGCAAGAAGACCCAAAGGTAACTGCAGGGGTTCTGCCATCTTGGTAGGCTTCCCTTCATCTGCACAAGAGAGGCTGAATTATATCAGCCTCTGGTCAGGGGCACAAATCCTTCTCGTCTAGCTCTTGATGTCTTCTCCCTTCTAAGACAGGAACTGCAGACCCACAGAAGCACTCATTTATATATAAATATCTAAATTCCCCTTGGCATCCCTTAGATAGAGCAGCAACCCCTTTACTCCAACCTTGCTACAGCCTTGGCATCTAAGGCCGGTGAAACTGGGAAACAACATGAAACAGCGAGAGAGCAAACAGTTAATAGTAGTTAAACAAAGTAATCAAGATGTGAAAGGAAGTCTTACAAAGAAACACAACAGCACAAAAAGAAAGACTGCATTATGTGCAAGGGCTTGATATAGATTCTTACCCACTCCATTCCCATCCTAAGAAGTGAAAAAAATATTATGCAACTACAGGATGCTTTGACAGTTAAGGCAATTGCTGTCTGTGACCTGACCTGCAGTGACAAAGTTGTAATCTTTGGCATTTGAAGATTCTGTTGCTGGCTTCTCCTGTGGCTCACACTGCCCCACCTGACTTGGGAGCGTGCACTGTGGTGTCACTGGAGCATGAGCCCTGGTCCCTGAAAGCTGACCTTTTTCCAACAGCAGGTGCACCACCTAAAGAGATGAAACATTCTCCAGTTAACTGGCAACAGTCACAGAGATAGCACAGCCTAGTGTATGTGTTTCCTTCTAATTTTTCAGGGACTTTTACAGCAGCATTATAGACACTCCCCTTCCCATATGCATCCTCCAATTATTCCTAATTTTTAAGGGCTGATAAATGACAATCTCCAAAATACACTAATGGACTTGCAAGATACTTGCCAATAGAATAAGAAAGGGTTTTCTTATTATAGAGCTGTGAGGGTGTTAAGAGGTGTCAAAGACAGTGTCACTTGCACATTTGTACAGGGAATTAAGTTAAAAACATTTTTATATAGTGAACACAAATAGTAGTCCTCAGCAGCTCTGAATGTGTACACTCACTGGCTATTTTGGGTATGCCAGGGAGCCAAGGAGACTAAGAAAGCAAACCTAAAGTAACCACTACAACAGTGGGGAGAATTCCAGTCTTGAGGTCCCTTTACCTCTTTTCACTCATAGAGAACTGGGTTACCACAGACAGGAGCAGAACCAGCAGCCACTCACCTGGCCCGTGTTTCTCAATGTTTCCACAGCTTGCTTATGGGTAGCTCCTTCCAAACTAATCCCATTGACAGAGAGCACACGGTCACCTACATTAATAATTTAAGAAAAAAGAGGCAGAGCATCACCTATAAAACATCTACAATGCACAGAAACCTTCAAGTCCGAGCTAACAAGGATGGTTATTTAAGGAAATTCTCCCTCCCCTTCATGCTCAGAGTCAAGAACAGAACTTTGCAAATAAACTATATGGTTCAAATCAGAGGTCTTTTCCAATCTAATGTCAAAACTAGTGTTAACCATCAGAGTGACAGCCTGCTAGAAAGCTCAGACTCTTTATTCAAAACAAATCTTAGTCCACAGTGGGAATGCTCACTTTAGTGAAGAATGTGGCCTGGCTAACTAACAAGAAGGACCATAACAATTACAGCATTTTCTGTACTGAGTTGCCAGGCGTGCCAAGCAAGAAGGCCACAAATAACACAAAGCCCTCTCTCTCTGTGCCTGGAACAGAGGAGCATTCTCCATTAACATAGGCTGCTTTAGAGAACAAAAATCCCACAGGATCTCCTGTTTTTCCCCTCCACAGCCTCAGTATTGCTTGTTCTGCAGTTGTCCTTCATTAGTTTTTCAATTTTCACCTGCAGAATTAGCCGTCAAGGCAATATTTAAAATGACAACTGCAAAAGCTTGGAAAAACAGCTCTTCTTCCCAGTGAAAAAGGTACAAGGACAGGAAGCAAAGAGAGTGCTTGTTTCCAGGCCACAGGATATTGTCGAGTCCTCTGCCCTTTTTTCACATTAAGAGTCTCCACTGAAAGAATGGAAATCCTACCTTTTTCTATTCTGCCATCTGCTTCAGCTGCTCCCTTGGGAATAATCGCTTTCACATAAATACCACCATGCCTTATGCTAGTATTTACACCACCCTAAACAGAAAACAAATATAGGGTTGTTAGTCTTTTTGCAGTTAGAATATTTAGTGATTAAACGCAGTGTCACACAAGGAAAACTGTTCTTAGGAAGCATTTGGGCTACTGGCATGTAGAAAAACCAGAGAAACTATCAAAACCAAAATGTTACATCAAGCATGTTCTGTGCAGTCATGCAATTTGCTACGAATGAAGTTGGGGTGGGAAGATTGTAAAAACACAATGCATCACAATGCAAACGCACAAAACAAATGTCCTTCAGCAAGAACATGTCTGCATTCTGTTGGACTTCACATGCTTGCATGCACACCAAAGCTCAGAGATGTGCAAGAGCACAGCATGCCAAAGCAGGAGATGCACAACCATGCAGTGTCCTACTCCAACACAACTTCTCTGATGTAACAGGAAATTAAGGAGTGCTGCTTTCTCTCAGTTCAGCCAAGTTTGAAGGTCTAAGTTGCTCAGGTTGAACTGACATTGCTTTTGGAGGGCCTTGGCCTTTCTGCTGATTGCAGTGGGGGTAGGACTAGATGATCTTTAAATGTCCCTTCCATCCTAAACCATTGTGTGGTTCTGGCTCACTGTGCTCCGAAGACTTGGAGGGAAGAGGAAGACCAACAGTGTGTTAATGTTCACTCCCAAAGCACCCAGTATTACGAGGGAAAACTTAACCCACAGGTAACTGCACACCTCTCCTTATCACCACTGTACAGCAAAACAATGCAGGGGCAGAATGGAGGCTGGAAAAGCAAAAGGGCAGTGAACACCACCTGGTCACCCCTTAAGAGAAATCCTTGTACTGGCTGGCATTTTCTAACATCTCTACAAAGCCAGTGCATGCATACAGCAAGCCTGGTGCAACTCAGTGACCAACTCCTGCTCAACTTTTGTTCCTCCAACTGTCTCAAGCAATGGAACATGACTTTGAATAGACTGGGATGCCAAAATAGCAGAATTTCATTCTGCTCCTCTAATAATCCTAGCCACATATATGGAAACAGTGCTAGGCTTGCAAATCGTTCCTCCACCAAAAATAGCTGAATATTAAAATACATTGAAGCGTATGTTTTTAATACAAGAACAGACACAGTGGAAAATGTGTGCATCTCAGTTGTAAATTATTCTCTTCTTCCCTGAAGCGCCACTCTGCAGTATGACAGGTCCTAAACATAAAACTACCTACAAAATCTTATACCCTGAAGAGAAATCAGTCTTAAAAAAATATAATTTTGCCTCAAATTGCAAGAAAGCAGCGTCAGCCCGGTCTCGTTTGGATTTAAGTAGTTTTTTTTCTTTCTGCCTTTTCTCCAGCAGAGGGAGAGCACTGAACATGGTGAATGTGATTGAGCGTGCACAGATACTCTTAAATAACACTACTGCTTCCACTGCCCGCCGTGCCTGTCTGGGAGGATCTCACTGCCTTCCTTGCAAATTTGCCACAAGATTAGGTAGCAAGGGACAAAGACCATCTTGCCTTTTGTACTCACAAAGCAGCATCTGTGATAAGAGTCTATTAGGACTTTGGGGCTCCACCATAAAATGAAAAACAAGAATTACTTAAAGGGCAGATGACAAGAAAATTAATATAAATTAATAGTATTACTTTTCATCTTTGGTAAGATTAATCACACATCAGTAAATCTATATAATTAAAGTGATTCCAGAAAATATTTTGCTTCCTTGTAATTTAGCAATTTAATGGGTTGCTGGGAGTAGAGAAAAAGAGAAAACATCTAAAAACCTTGTCAAACAGTACCGTGACACTTATTCCCAAGCCGTTATCTTTTTTTGCTAGTTCAACCTCAAAGATATCTCCAGGTTTAAGAAGCGTTGCAGAAACCTTTTTAGAATTCACTTTGTTGGCTGTATTCGATGAGGAAGAATCCTTTATTTACAAAAACAAAAAAAAGAGAGAGAGAGAAAGAAAAAGAAACAAACAAAACAAAAAGAGACAATGATTTGCCTTTAGAACAGATGTTTACAGCTGAGACCCTAAAGGGTGGGGTTTTGAGTCAGACACAGCCAGAAGGAGTCCACCTGGCAAAGCATCAATTAGTAAGACTCAAGGCTCACTGCTTCAATTCTTCCATTCCTGCCATTGAACAGGTTTAGCACAGAAATATGCTTGGCCTTTAGCAGCCAAGTCTTTACTGTCCAAGTGAGCTGGTTAGAACCAGAACACTGAAATTGCAGTACTTCAGCATTACAGCAGCCTAGAGTCTGTTGGATTAATTAGCAGGAGTTGCCACAGTTTAATTGAATAACCTCCATCAGCTGAACAGAGGAATCATTGCAAGTTGGAAATAAGTTTGGAATACTTGTGATTGTGCCCTTTTGGAAAGGTGAAGCAGCAAGCTGTGTCTGCTCAAGAGCATGACTCACTGCTGCATTTTAATGAACAAGAGCAGTTTTTCAAGGATTAGCTCAGTCCCAGAAGACAATGAGTTCTGCTGCTACCCACTCCAGATGTATCACTCCTACTTTCCTCTAGGAAAATCTTCATTTATCTGCCAAGTGAATCAACTTACCTCTAGGAGTGGTCACTAGATTATGAACATATTGGACAAATACACAGAATTGAAAGGAGGTTTCCTACAGCCTCAGAAAGTGCACTCTAGGTTAATCCCAAAGCACAGTCTGCCTCTAATAAGATATCTTGTGATATTGGAAAGCTGGAAAGTTGTTTCAAGTTACAGAAGTGATTTTCTCCATTTATTTTGAACAAAATCACCATGCTATTAGAAATCAGCTACTAGCTTTAGCTGCAGGCTAGGCCAGGCTGCTCTTCCCTCACATCCTCCTCACACCCAGAGACAGCTATTCCAATACCACTATCACACTGATGGGAAATATTCATATGAAATCCACTATGCCTTTTTGGCTGGCTGCTGCTCCTGACTGCCGGAGTAAGTTGCTTCGTCCATGTCAGAATCCCCTCGGTCAGAATATTCCACAGGCTCCACTACCCCGGGCCTTTTATTTTTTGCTCGAGTACTGTCCGACGAGGATCTTCTCTTCTCCATCACTTTGGAGCCCCCAGCCTGGGACTCGCTGTAATGCTGAGCATCCTGCTGGGCTCTCCCACTGGCACGTTTGCCCAAGCCGCCGGCTGGCTGGCTCTGGGACAGGCTGGCACTCTCGGTCCTGGAATCCTGGGAGCTCATGCTTCCATCCCGCTTGCCTCCCGACAGCCCGGAGAGGCTGCCCGAAACAGGCCTCTGGTGGCCACGGCACCGGCTGTGCTCTTCCCAAGAGGACTCTGCCTCGTTGTCCTGCACTGAAGAGGGCCTCCTCAAGTAACCCCTGGCTCCATTACTGATATGAGCAGTGTTAGACGATGCTGAAAACCAGGAGACAAGACCGCCATCAGCAGCTGGCAACACCTTATCTGCAGCACGACACCCTTTTCTCAGCTTACACCCCAGTAAGGTTTTACCCGCTGGATATTCCGCAGCAAGTTCTCTGTCCACACCGTACCCGGTGTGCCCTCACCCCAATCCACCTCTTCATTCTGCCTCTGAGCACAATTCCACGCCCAAGTGAGCTGGGGCTGCTTACAGGAGAGACTGCAGATCCCTACCTTTGGACAGCTTGTCCTTGGGCTGGGAGATGACAAGGGTCACGTCCTCAGGAGCGTTCTCCAGGATTTCCAACGCCGCGTGGTGGCTGACGCCTTCCAAACTTGTGCTGTTTATGGATATGAGGCGGTGTCCTGCACAAAAGGGGTTGCTCAGATACAGTCTAACACCTACTTTTTTACCATCAGTGACAACGTGGAGTACAGGTCTGACAACCTGTACTCAATGCAAGGATTAAAAATTACTAAACTTCAAGTGATGCTGGAATAGGGAACTCTAATCATTAAAAAATAAAAGCCAAACCCCAAACCAGACCAGAAAAACTGGTTATATTTCCTCTTTTTAAACCTGCCAAATATTTATATATAATGATTTCTACCTTCTCTTTTGCTGTTAAAAAAAAAAAAAAAAGCAGAAATCAAAATTAAAATGAACAATATGCAGTTCAGTTCAAGACATGGACTAAAATGAGAAGAAAAAAAAATACATTTTTCTCATCCTCCCCCACTACAGTTACAGTTTTGGTATATGGTTCCATTTCATTTTTTTCAAAAATCAAAGTAGGGATACTGAGTTTTAAAAACTTTAAATTACAATGCATCTGCAGGACAGACAATGGAAAACAAAGCTCTTATCTTTATATGTAACTTCAATTTTCTGCTACTTCAAGCTCTATAATTTTTACATTGATTTGTATGATTGTTGCTTTTATATAGTTTAACAAAGAAGTATCACTAGTTTTCAGATATTATCTGGAAGGTAACTGAAGGTCACCATTGTGATGAACAGTGATACCCAGAGCCACAGATGGAATTTTATGCTATTCACCTGGTTTTAGAGTTCCTTCCAAATCAGCTGGCCCTCCAGGAATAACTGAATGAATAAAAATTCCCAGATCAAGTTTCCCTGTCTTCTCTCCACCGACTATTTGAAAGCCTATGAAAAAAAGGCCCAAAGCAGGAAAAAATGTCAATGATCACTGTGTAACTTAACACAAGTCCATATTTTAGAACAAACAAAAACTTAGTCATTCTTATAAATGCAAAGTAAAACATCCCAGACACCTCAAATTTAAATCTACATGGAAAGCAACAGCAAAGCTTTTTTGATTCAGCTTTATTGTATACTCTTGTTTTAAACAATTGATTTAGACTTTGTCTGTCTGTCTGTCTGTTCAGGACGCTCCAGCAAGGGCTACAGAAGACAACTCTGGTAAGAGAAACACACAAACAGGTGAATTGAAATGTACATTTGCTGAGCAGATAAAATTTGCTTTCTATCACATGAAAATTTCTAGTTTTCTCCACTGTTCGATGTTTCACATAGAAGTGAAACAGATCTCTAAGACCCTGGTCTTGGAGATCTGAGTTTTCAATCTCCTTGTTTTATTTTGAGGCTTCTAATCTATTTCTGTTCATTCTACCATGTAAACCTGGGATGAATGTTCCAGAGAAAAACAAGAAATAAAGTAGAAGATAACAGGTCTTCTCTATTCCAGATAAAACAGTGTAAGTACCATAAATTGCATGGGGAAGAAAGAAGAGAACTAGTATATGTCTTTGATTTTGTTTTCCTTTTTGCTCAACTCGTACATTACTGTGCAGTGTAAACACTAAGTATTACTGTCTTGTAGGCTTTTTTTTCCTCTCAAATTTACACTACAATCTGATTTTGAATGACAGAACAATGTCCTTAAGGACACTTTAGACAGTCTTTATAAAGCACAATTCTGACACCAAATTTTTCATTACTCATACAGGGAAAAATTATGTGGGTTTATGAAAAAAAACCTCAGTGGTAGAGGAAGGAATGTAATGCGAATATCTCATCTCCCAGCTTCCTTAAACATCAAATCAGTGATCCATCTGATATTACAGGAGCAAGGAAAACAATCCACAATTAGCACATAATGCTTTTATTGTGTCTTTTTTTTTAAAAAAACCCCAATCATTTAAAGCATTTGTCACAGATCAAAGCTGTGAGGTTTCACAGAGACAAAATTCTATACTGAGCACAGAGATAAACTTTAAAGGCCAACTTCTAGGATGACTTGTTCACAATACAAATATTATCTTACATTTACAATATGGAAAAACTGAAAAACAGTTTAACATCACAGAAAGTGCATTTTAAATTCCTTCAAAATCCAGCTACTGCCTGCACTGCCTTACTCAGCTCTACAATAAATGCTTAAAAACAAACCAGAAAACTTTGGTTTTGGCTTCTAGAAATACATGTCAACAGCAATTTTAAAGGCACTTACCTAAGCCAAGCTTTTCATCCTTTTTCAAGTTCACCAAAGTGATCTCTCTCTCTGGTGTGGCAACTCTGTTCTGTGTTGCTTGAAGAGAGTCAGCTGTAAAGCCAACACTTCATGATCAGACACTATCCCTTCAGGTTTACTTTAAAGTTCTTTTCCATTAAAATTTTTACTTCTCTGATAACTTGAAAGGCTGTTTTGATCTAGTGGGTCCAACTTTCATCTTCTAAGCCATGGCCAAAGACAGCGAAAAACCTCCACAACCTTTCTAACCACACTTCCATCTTTGGCAGTTAAAAATCTTTTACTCCTCCTAAGAAAAGCAGCTAGCACAGTCTCGTGGAGGGACAACATATTTGAGTCCTAGAATCTTCAACTTCATTAGTCTCAGTTCAGGAAAATATTTAGATTTGTGTTTATGTGCTCTGCGCATAGGTAGGGAGGATGCAAACATATTGGTAAAATTGAAACCGAGGGTCATTATATGAAATTACTAAAAGGCTACTCAATGAGCTCTTCTCTTAATAGTGTCTCTTCATTAAAACCCAACCAAAATTAAAGATATCTACTCAAACTTCTCTTGCTTAAATTTACTTCCTCATTTGCAATGCCACAGGCTGCTGATTCCACCTCTTCTAAAATTTGAGCATCCTCACAACAGAACTCTGACTCCTGAGGCTTCCCATCAGGCTGAAACAGACCCAGGCATTTAAGAGACCCAAGGAGAATAATTTGGTGAAAAAAAGCGCCCCACAAACAAACACCAACAAAACCCCTGCCCCACAAGAAAACAAAACAAAATACAAACAAACAAGCCCAATCTCCTGAAACTTCAGGAAACACCAACATAGTGCAAGTCTGAACTCATGGACTCGCTTCCTAGAGAAGACATTCATTTGGTCCAGGAGTGCCTGGGATACTTTTGCCCTAAGTGGAAGAGGCAATCCACAGCTGCAGAAACCTAATGAGCTCCAGACACTGGTACAAGGAGAGAACAAGTGATGCAGGAGAGTGCAGCAGACTGCACATCACCCAGAAAAGGAGTTTTTTCTCTCACAAAACCACATCAAGCCTAAAGAGTGAAAGACCTAAAAAACCCCACAGAACCAGTAACCTCCTAAGTAAAGGAAATGAACTTTCAAGAGCATGATCTGGTAGGTAAGAGCACCCTTCGAGTCCCAAACTAAACAGACATTATTCATATTTGAAAAACATTACACACACATGTCTAAACATCCCCCAAGAAGCAATCCAAAATAAATACCAGGAGCTGCATTCAGGGAAAGGTCCTATCTAGCTAACTGGCAGAGGCACCTAAGAATATCAAAGACACAGGACAGGTGGAACAGTGAAGCATTTACAAGTGACAAACTGACTGAATTAATTACTTATCAACTTACCACTCTCTTTTAATGCTGCTGATGACAGAAGATTTTCTGAAGTATTCATGCTAACACCTGTGGCATGCATGGAAGTATTAGACACTACTATCAACTTTTTTTTTAAATACAAAAGTGACCAAGAATTATTTCAGACTTTACACAGTTCACATGAGCTCATTCACAATATCAAACTACTTCTTTTAAAAATGAATTAATACAAAACTAGCTATGTATTAGCAAATCCAAATTACTCATGTACTCTAGTTGTAGTTTAAGGTTCAGATAGATCGTAGCTCATGCAAAGGCAACGAATTAAAGGAAGGACAGAGGTTTGGCCTTTATGACCATGGTTAACTTCAGATTAAAGTAATGAATCTTAAGCAATGAAGCCAAAAACTAAATTTTCTAACAATATTGGATATTGAATATGCTGAATCTAATAAACGAACACAACAGGACTCTTGTGAGCTATTGTAAAGGAACAAATAAGCTGCTGCAATAACAAGCTATTTGAACTACTTCTATTTAAAATTGCTTGCATATAAAATCATATTTTCCTTGAAACTATCACAGCCAAGCAAATATGGCCCTACTTTAATGAGGATAAAATAATAAATGTACCAATATATGAAACTAAATGAGGGAAGATAACTCAAGCTTCTTAGGAAAGCAGCCCTGACCTTCTCCAAACCCCAAAGTTTCATCTGATGTGTTTCACCCTGCAAAAAACCTATGTCTCTCAGCACAAGCAGTGTGATTCAGCAGGACTTTCTGACAGGTAGCTAAGACCCTCACCAGATCTCCTGCCCAGAAGATTATGGGTAAGCACATGATCATATTAATGGTAAAACTAAAGGCACAGGGTAAATGGCTGCAACCATGCCTCATCTCACTCTTCAGCAATTATGCTCTCAGTGCTGAAAATGCATCATTCCCAAGTCAGTCCTGGCTTCAAATGCACTGGGGACAGATGTGGGATGTCACACCCTGCTTTGTTTGCTTTTTTCAGTTTGTTCATAGTGACCCCCATCCCCAGAAACTTAACCATTTTCCACTTTTTTTCGATGTCCTGTAACTACAGTAAAGACAACCAACAGCTAAGGCCGCAAATATTTCAGTCATTGTAGTTTCTACTGTTATAACAGGGAAGCTTCTAGAATCAGAAACTGGTAACACACAGGTATTAAAAATTCATGTTTAATAACTCAGTGTTAGTTAAAATCTATTTATCTGCTCTGAATGCATTTTTTTAATGTGAATTCACTCTTTCAGTTAATAGTAAGACTATTTCTGTGCACACCACTCCTTGCCAAGAAAATGGAGTAAGTGCATCTGGCTTACCTCACTACAAAAGTGTTTTTGTGAAACACCCAGTGTATTGCAAAAAAAATTTAACTTATTTATTATATCTGAACAAAAAACCACCCCAAAATTAAAAGAAAAAAACTCCAAAGTGTGGAGTTACTGGTTAGAGGCACTGGCTAATACCCAGCTGATGCCAAACAGTCACTTCCAAAAAACCACTCCCTACATCCTTTCTACAGAAAACACTAAAAAAGTTCAGCCTTCACAAACAGACTGTGAAGACTAGCAAATTATTAAAAGATCCATACAACCAAATGGCATCCTGAAGTGATAACCTGGAAGCTGTTTACTGCTAAAAACTTTTTTACTTTACACTCCTGTGCACAGGCTGGTGCTGACCAAAGGAGGAATTTTTTTTTGGATTCACTGCAATAATGGCCTGGATTGCTTTAACATGTGATACTCTGCTCCCACTTTCAAATCAGAATATTACCATCAGTTAATAAATATATCAAAGCATTACACCCAAAGCAATTTTAGAGGTTAGTTAGTAAGTACAGTAATATTATTTTTTTGCATGCTGACCTACAACATAGGCTTGACCGGTATCTTCAATGGATGATGAGTCTGATTCATTTTTCTTTCTTTCAGGGCTTCTACTTAAACCTGCATGAGATTTTGAACTTAAAGGGGAGAAGGAGAGAAGGGGAACCAGACAGAGGGAAGAGGAAGTTGGGAGAGGGAAGGATCAATGTAATAAAATAATGGCATGAATAATAAATCAAAACTGATGCAAAATGTACATTGACTGTACACAAAGATACTGCAGGGTGGTCGAGAGACTCTTACTTGCTTGGTTTTAATGCTCCCGTTGCTGATCCAGTATCAAATTTTGGCATTTGCTGAAAGACCCTTCCCATTATATCTTCTATTTTTTTGGGGGAAGAGTCCAAAGCAGTAATAACATTTTTCCTCGGGGGGTAAACAGAGATGTGACTCTGGCTCAGATCGTGAAACGACTTGCTCATAACTCTGGGTCTTTCCTCCCACAGACTCTTCTCGTTCTTGTCCCTTGCAGAGCCAGGAAGTGGCTGGAAGAGCGAGAGCTCAGAGCAGGAGAGTCTCTTAAGGATCTCTGCTTGGACAGACAGGGGTCGAACAGCGAGTCTGTTCAGAGTGCTGCTGGCCAGGCTGCCAGTGCTGATGGCTCGGCCCATGTTGAAGCCTTTGACAGAGTCCGCGTGAAGGTTCAGGCTCCTAAATGAAGCCCTTTCTGAAATTGAAAAGAAAAAAATCCAAACCAAAAAAACTCAAACAATTGAAGTTGTTCAGTAGAGCTAGTGTGACAACCTTGTGTAAAGCATGCTTTTTAAACAACCAACTCTCACAAAATGTATTTTCTCCAGATGCTTAGCAGTATATACCATCATCAGAGATACATAAACACCCACCATGGAGTTTGCTTGGGAGGCAAGTTTGGAGTTTATGACAGTACACTAACCCGAAACCCAAAACCACAGAATATTTATCCTCTTATTAGCATGAAGACCCATATTCTCTGTCAGGCTCCTGTGCCTTATACACAGGCACATCATCTCCTGCAGAACAAGTAATATCCTCGAGCCAAGCGACCTGAAAGACTACACTTCCTTTAATCTGCTCATAAAAACCTTTTCCAGGATTTGAACAAATAGGGTCTCCCATCTCCACACTACCAGATGCTACCAAACTCCCACCCATCCATTGCTTTGTTCTCTTTGCATGAGCCCCCCCCACATTTACAGTACAGCTGCAAGGCCATGAGGGCTTGGCAGCATCTCTGCCCAGTTACAGAGCACCAGTGCACTTAAGGACCTCCCCTGCCACAAACATCCTCGCTCGAAACAGAAAGTGTTGACTGGGGTTTGCCAGACTTTTTGACTCATTAGCAAGGATTCCCTCAAGCAGCAGCAAGAAACAGGTCTTGGACTGTAATTAAATTACTGTCAGCTGAGTCGTGGGAACTGTCTGGGTGGATGTTCTTAGCTGAAAGCAAATTCATGATAATACATCTTAGCCTAAACCCCTCTTAATTCAGAGCAAAGCTGAGCAGGGCTCCTTTCTATTACCCTAACTGCCCCCTAAGGCTAGCAGTTAAGTTCCTGTGGCTTGGCTCTCACACAGGAACTGGATAAGCTGTGGCAACTTGTTGGCTGGTTAGAGACTTTAAAGGAAATCAGGCCACCTGAACCCTTCGTAAACTTCACTGATGTCTTGGAGTCAGTTCACAAGGAAGTCTCAGGAAAAGCAATCCTCAACTGCATATATATTTCTGATTTAGGGTTACTCAGGGTTTTTTTTTAACCCTTCATACATGTAGGAAACAAGCTGCTTTAGGAAGCTGCACAGTACTCAAGGTGAAATTTCTACTTTTCTAGTACACGTCACCCATTAGGTTTCATGGTAAATACTGTGGCATTTAAGAAAGAGTGTATTTGACAAATGCAGCCTCAGTCCTACCATTCCAAAAGACTCTACTGCCTCCAACACCTCAGGCAGGAATTAAGTGCCACAGTAACTCAAGCTTCCTCTGTAACAGGCAGAGAGATGGTAAAGATTTATTTGTGGAAGGTATGTTTTTCTGCCCTTTCATCAGGTGGATTACCTGATGAAAAACCACTTCTTTATCCACACCAAACACCTCTTCTAGCCACAGCCACCAGACTAGATAAGCTACAGAAGAATGATTTTGCCCAATCAGACCAGAAATCCACAAATCCCAATTTCCTGACTCTGACAGAAGGCGTCAACGATACCTGCACTTGCTGTGTTCCCATCATGGGGAAGAGTACCCAAATAAAACATGCTGAGATCTCTTCTCTTGACATTGTATTTACCCTTTGAGGACATCAAACAGAATTTCTATGGATTGCAGATGAATACTTTCACATCATGAACTATATTATATAAGCATTAGCCTTTCAAACCTTCTGCCAATCCCGTAATTGAAAATTCTCATGTGCTCAAAACTCATAATCTGTATGGTTGACTTAACCCTCATTTCATTTTTTTTAGTTTTACCATATGCCCTTTCTGGAATCCAGAATGCCCTTTTCTTTAATATTATGTATGTCCTTTTATTTACTCTTTTGCTCAGTGCTTCCAACTGCCAGCTTTTACTGACATATTAAGGGTTCAATTTAGATTTAGTAAAGTTATGACAACAGCAAATTTTTTAAATTGTTTTCACTTTTAATAATCAGTGTGCTGGAGTTAACCATAATGCTGATTTGTTTGCTTCTGATTACAAGTGATTGGTGGAATCTGGGACTTCTGATTTCCAAGTGATCTGCACTGCACAGAAGCAAACTATTTTTTTCCAGACTCCCACAGCACAACACATACTCCATCTGTTAAGAGCAACCAAGTTTGCCCAGCCAAGAAAGCCTACCCTGTATTGCTTTTCTCTGCAATTCAGGATAAGCAAACTCTAAATCAGAGAATTATACAAAGCCTTTAAGTCACTTGGTCTTACTTTGCTTGACGCTGGCTGAGCCCAACAGAACAGAAAAAAGGCTGTGGATAGTTGCCACATGCCTTTTCCCACTCCCACCTCTCCTTTTTTCTTTTCTTTTTTTTCTTTTTTAAATTAGAGATCACAATATCCACAGCAATGGGATCAAACTTCACCCCAGCTACACTAGTGGAAGTCTAGATTAACAGCAACTGGAATGCAGACGGATAACAGGGAACAAAGAGAGCGTGAGCAGGCAGATTGGCCAAAACAGCACTTCCAGACCATGCTGAAGGCCAGCCAGCCAAGTGACCTCTGCTCCATACAATGAAGAAATTTGTACAGAGGGGTTTCTTCAAGGATTACATTATCCAATTAATATTTTCTATCTGAAAGGAATGCCTTTACATTTTCTATTATGCACACAAATTATGAAGGAAATGAGAATTCTGAAGGAAACAGATTAGTACCAGTGTTGTTTCTTACCAGGTCCACCCAACATTAAGTGGAATAAAGACAGCTGTACCCACAGCTTAGAGATGGAGCATCATGGAATGCTCCCTATTTTACTTGCACTCTCATGATCACACTATTAATTCCCCATTATCAAACCAATCCCTTACACATTAAGCAAAAGGTTCCTGTTATTGAAATACCTTCAAGATATTTCCAAAAAGAAAAGGCAAAAGCCCTTTATTACAGAGGGAATTCCTATTAGTGACCTGTTTTTAGATGACTTTTAGTTTAGAGAACCTGCTGTGCACCAGCTTCTCTGTGTTCTCCCAACTCCTTTCCCACCCCTTAAACAAAATCTAAACAAGCTTAGCTAGTAGAGTCTCTTCATAGTATAAACCCTCCAAATGTAGAACTACACATACACAGCACTCAGCAGAATTACTGAAGCTCCAGTTCGGTTTTTCTCCTTACAAAAATACATATATAGATTGCTAATAAAACTAACACAGCATCAGAGTCCTTACCAATGTCCTGAGTGTCTTGGTTGCTCTGTCTGGTTCTCATCTGTAGCTGGAATTTATGCTGGGAAGAGCAGAGATGCAAAAGGTACTGGCAAGTCTTACTGTTGTCAGTCTGAAAGGCATGCTTGATGCCATCTGATGTGTTCTGCAAAGTTATTTTCTTCTTCTACACAATGGAAGAAGAAAAAAAGTTGAAGGCAAATGATTTCTTTTAGCCTGTTAAGAATTCTGTATTTGCTTGTGCACAGTTACAGCATTCAAACTTTCCTGAAGCAAAATCCACTGATGGGAGAGATTTCTATTAAAATAGGAGTCAAAGGTAATGTGAGATTTATAAAGTAGCTCTTTAAAGCTACTCCTGGGCTAGATGAGAAGGTGCTTTATTATTATTTAATCCGTCTCTGTTACTGTTAGTGCTGAGTAATGACAACCAGAACTATTACATTTTGCAGGATGGGGTTTTCAAAGGCCCCTGAGGAAGTCACTAGGGATGCTGCCATTTAAGAGAAAAATAACTAAATGCTGATCTAATTACCAAATCTCTCAGTTAATGTTCCAGGTCTTGAACTTATTTTTTTAGTAATTTTTAAACTTGAATTTATCCATGCTAGTTAAAACCATCTCACAGATGAAACAGGCTGCAGCTTCTCAATAAGGTATCAGACAGAATTAGAAGTACTGTTTTCAATACCTATATAAAGGTAAGCATTCGAAGCTCAATGCCTCATTAAAAACTGACATATGATCACCAGATTATGGTGTACCCACTCAAGTTGGCTCGTGTTGTCCAGATCAAGTGTCAGCCTGTTATCTTTTATCATTTAACTTAACTACTCCTGGAAATATAATTTAAAAGCAACATAGGTGCATCTCCTAATTATACTGAGTACTGGCATTTGCCTGTACGCAGTCCTCTCATACAGGATTCTCAGTCTAGTGCTCCTTCAATAAGCTTGTCCATGCAAGCTAAGGAAAAAATAAAACCTTTAAAACATGAAAACTCCTATTTCAATCCAGTAATATGACAGCCACACAAAACACAGTCAGACAATTCTGTAAAACAGCAGCCTAATTTGCAAAAATAACCAACAAAAAATTCACAGCAACTGGAGACACAAAGATAGATGTGTACACACAGAGGAAAAGAGACCCACTTACACTAAAGGATATTTTCTTTGTCTCTCTCCATGGGAAGCGCAGTACAGGTGTACGGGCACCATTGTGAACTTCAAAAATGACAACTCCTTTGCAGCACACTCCCAGTAGGATTCCTGTTTGGGATCTCTTCTCAGGCAGCACGTGATGAAGGTGAACCCCATATTCTGTGAGCCTCTGACACAACTGCATAGATCAATGCAATGAAACTTCTATGAGTATGAATTTAAGGCCATTACAAGTTTTCATACCACTATATGAATATTATATATCTCTCTATAAATATATTCACAAGAGCATATAAATGTATGGATTTTAGCAAAAAGAATCCTCTCTGCCTGGTGATTCCACTTACTTATAGTTCACAGCTATCATGACAGACACACATCAGCTGAGGGCTTTAAGACTTGGTAGTACCTCTTGACCTGACAGACTACAGCAAATGAACCCAATGTTCATTAAAATCAAACAGGGAAAGCACAAACAGGGAACACATGTGAGTAAATCAAGCTGCACAAAGCAGTTGTTAGCAAGGAACCGTAACTAGACAGATGCATTTGTTCTTTACACATTTTTTAAAAAGCAGAATTAAATTAGCACTGCAATTCTGTGATCATATTAGGGTATCATATGCAGTTTCACTCACTTTGCACTCCCAGTTATTCACCCCTGTTGTCTCTTCAGAACTGGTGTAAAGGACTGTTGGAATGAATTGAACAAGGAAATCTAACTGTTCCCGCCCAGCCAGGCTAGGTTTTAGCTAGGATCATGTCCCCTACTTTGTTCTCTGTGGCTAAGTTACAAGAACACTTCTGTAAAATGAGCAACGGACTTGGAATGGACAAAGTCAGCTGAGTGCCCCTTCCATCACATACTCAGAGATGGTGGAACTGCAGTGTGGCTGTGGAATTACAGTGTAATGGTTATTTGGTGTTTCAACAACAATCCTTCACTACCTGAACTCATTTTGATCAAGGGAGAACCTGATTATTATCCCATGAGCAAACACCATAATTAGATTTCTCAATGGGTCCTTTTAGAATAGTCCAAATACATCTGTGGATAATGGCTTTCCTATCGTCTTACATAGAACCTGCACAAGAAATTATCCTTGGCAGTGCTTCTGGCTTGCTTCATACCAAGCATCACACACAGTATTAGCTGTAACAATGTTTTTTATAATTTATGGGCTTTTCCCCCTCTACAGAAAGCACAAAGACATGGGGTGTGCTGTCTCATAAACACAGCTTTCTTTAGAGCAAACACAGGATCAGTAGTTGCTTTTAGCTAGCTTGAGCTAAGACGACTTATTGGAAAAAAGTGAGAGAACTTCCCATGTTACCATTTCTTTGGGCTTGTTATGATGTGTCTTTTGGACAAAATCTTTTCAGGTTTCTTCCTTTCAGTGTTATTCAGAGCCTGAGTTGTTTTACTATGCTTTCACTTGAAGTCCATGCACCCATATTGCAACAAGGGAATTCTTAAGCCACAGATGATGGGAGTCAAGTGCTGCCCACTTACCTTCAGAAATTCTAACTCTGTCTCTTTTTCAGAGGCACCCACATAAGAGCTGTGCAGTTTTGGCAGCTCTTCCTTGATGTAGGACAGATCCAGTTTCTCCATCACTCTTGCTGGGACATAGTGTTCTAGTCTGAAATAGGACAGGCCATGCACCTGCAACACAAAACATTTTTGTGATGGCACCTCCCTATACTGCCCTATGAGCAGAACTGAAGCACAAACATGCATTTTTAAAAGCAACTGTACATTACAACTCAGAGGATCACAAGATTCTGAGTAAGGGGAGGTAATCAGAATCTCCATCTGGACCCACAGCTTAATTTTATATCAGTTGCTCCATATTCAAGCCTGACTACTTCCACTGGAGAAAAAAAAAGAAAAATGGCTTTAACACCCAGATCTTGCACTGAATTCTGCAACTAATGTTGTTAGACTTTAGGAACACCTGCTCACAGTAAGATCTGCCAAGAGCAGATCAGCTGAGCTTCCAGTCTGGGCAGAGCTGCAGAGCACGTGTGGCAGATCACAGTCCAGTCTTTAATGAAGCAGCAAGATCACAGCTCAGCAAGATCAAAGGTGAAATTGATGATGTACCTCTGCCTGGTAATCTCCATACTCAGCTTGGAGAGCTAGAGATGCTAATAATAAGGCTGTCTCATCATCACAGTGCATCCTGTCTTCTAGGATGTCCTTCCGCAATTGCAGGTAGTACTGGTGACAGGTCAGCGTGTGCCTAGAACAGGAATATAACACAAAGCCATGAAAAAATCCACACACCACCTCTTGCACTCCAGTACTGATTAATACTCAATTTCTGTCCATAAATTTAGGGCTTAAGGGGCTATTAAAAATTTCATACACTCACTGTATGAGACTGACATCATCCACAAAAAACTTTATGCGAAAAAACAGAATGAAGTTGACAGGAGGCTTGTTCTTCTTCTTTGGTTCTTCTTTCCATCCTTCTGGAGCTACTTTACTTAGCTTTATGTCGGGATCCACGAAGAAAAACTCATTGTCTGCCACAAACATTAAACAGAAGCATAAGGGTAAAGCATGAAAACCAAGTATTTGCACCAGATGGAGGTTAAAGACCAGATTTATAACTCTGAAATTGGGCATTGAACAGCAAAGTGTTCCACTGACTAACAATGACTTAATAAGCACAATATCTCTTAAAGGAAATACTGAATAAGGGCAGAAGAAATAATTTAGCAGTTGTTCTTACCTCTTAAAGTAGCCAATCCAAAGAAGTGATGCTCCACCAAGCCAATATGGGCAACAACCATATCAAAGACATCTTTACATATCGTTTTGGTATCACAGGTCAGCTCCAGCTTCTGCCCACTCAGAAGCATCACATTTACTTTTCGCCTGGTGTCATCACTCTTGCCTTTCTTAGTCTGCATTTTGTGAAATGAAATCTCTCAACATTCACATTTGTGATAAAAACACATTTGTTGGTTTAACATACTTCCCCTGCTGAGCAGCCCCTTTCTTACCAAGATAGACTTGGGTAGATCCAAGGAGATGAATGGCTCAATTGTCATTTTCACAAATTCTGGGCCAAAGAAATTCTGCAAATCACAAAAGAGTATGAATGAACACGGTGTTGCTAGAAAAACAGGCTGAGGCACAGTTAACTCCTGCCCTGCAAATGCAAAAGAGGGACCAAAGGCTAAAATTTGGCAATTGCTTCCCACCTACTCTGTACTATATGCAAAACATCTTCACAAAAATCTCTTATGGGTTGGGGAACAGAGAGGGGAGCCAACCTGGTTAGTTAAAGCCTACATGAACTAACTCATCTTAATGTGATGGACTGGAGACAGATACAGGAATTATTAACCTGTATTAGGGCAGCAAGTTCCTGAGTCTTGTTTCAAGTTTTCTCATCCTTACTTAAAAAAAAATTAAAATATCCAGTTCATGGAAAGTAGCAGCAGAGGGCATCAAGCCATCATCTATTCTACACATCAGGACATTCTGTTTACCTATAAACCTCTGTCTCCCTCTTTGTGTGTAATTCTATATTTCATCCACATACCAAGACAGCTGAGAAAGCAAAGGGGATTTGCACAGGGAAACTTAGGAGCCAAATGAATCCTCTCTCTCTTTACCTTCCCAACTTGTCCATTTAATAACCTCTGATGCTGACAGGGCACATCCACATTCCATGAAGAGAAATGCAAATGAAGTGGCTGAAAACACCACAGAATAGAGGAGAAAACCAATGCCTTACCTTTGTTAGGATGCTATACTGTTTAATTGATGCAATTGTCGAGCCTTGCTCTCTGTTTTAGCATCTCTTGATGCCACTTTAGGCTCTGTAGCCACTAATGCCACAAAATCTCAGAAGTTTTACCCTGTGAAAGTAGGCCAACACTACACACCTTGTATTTCATCTGCTGATGACTGTTTATTACAGCACCTGGTTTATGAATCCCACATAGGAGAGTTTCAGTCAAGACACTGCTCTGTTTCAATGAAAACAAGAGTGCACCTGAGCTCAGGGCATTACCCTCAGTTTTCTCTGTGTCATGGCTGTTTCCAGGGCTATCTCCCTCAGTGGGTCTCTGGTGATGTCAAGCATTGAGGATCTAATTGCATCCCCTGGGTAGAGGTTAGGCCGGGACTGCCTCAGAGCCATCCTTGCTTGCAGTTGCATCATTTCTTCTTCCTGGCGCTTCAGCATCACCTCGTGGCTTATCAGTTTGCCCTCAAATGGTGCTTCATGCTGCCTGCAGGACAGTCAGAGGGGAGGACAGATCAGCAGGTATGCCTAAGACATTCTGCTGCTTTAAGCACATCCCCAAGTGGAAACACAGAGCGCAAACACCGGTCGTCAAATACGACATTAAACACATTTACCCAGCAGCCAGGAGGTTACCTCTGTGCAGCAATCCATCACTGTAGAAACTAAGCAAACACACCAGGTTTCTGCAGCTGCCTGCAGAACTGCCTCATTTATTCATATGAAAAGAAAGGCTCAGCTGCGGCCTGAAAAAATACTCAACACCACAAACCCAGTGAATCAGTGCAGAATTAGTAGATGCACAAGGAGAAATGTATTATTGCATTGCAAATATCTTAATTTCTGTGTTCATGTGGTGACTGTGAAAAAGGCATACTCAAAAACATGTCATTAAAGAAAAAACTGAAATAATAGTGTACTTTCTCTAAATAAATAGTGCTTCAACACTTTCTGTTTGCATGGGCCTGATATTTATTCTCTGATTTCTCCTCAGAAGCAGTACGGCTTGAAATATTTACACAAAAATGTTTATGTAATAACATCCTGTATACTAAAGTATTCTAAATATCATACACTAATGTTTCCATAATCTTATTTTGCTGAAAATAGTTCCTTTTTTTTAAAATTCCCAAGAATGGCCTGGCTGATACACAGTCACCCCAATGAGTAAATTAGAATCTAAATTTATAATCTGAAGCAAAAAATGAGAAAAGCAAACAAAAAATGCATCAGTATTTCAAAAAACCACACCAACATATCTGCAATTTCTTTTCTGCAAATATTGATCCCAAACATCCTATCAGTCTTATTCTTTACATAAGGAAAGAAATTCACATCCTGTTTGGGTAAATAAAAGCCTTTTTTTAATTTGAAAAATAAAATATCTGGTTAGGAAATGTGAACAAGTGAGAAATCCAAAAACAATTAAAACCAACTTCCACTCCCCTTCTCTTTGTCCCATGCTGACAGAAAAACAACTTCAAACCCCAAACTAATAAAAAAACAATTGAACCTTCTGTATAAATCCTAAACCAAGAAAAAGCAATGTTCTCTCCCTGTTAACATAACTAGACAGAGGCAATTATTAAACAAAAATGGATGGGAAACCAAGGTGGCTTTCATGAAAAACCCCATTTTTTGGCAATTCTAACCCGAGTGTTAAGCCTACCACCCAAAGTGAGTAATGAAAAACATGAAAAAGCAAAAAAAAAGTTTAGAAGCCTGTCTAACATTGCAGGTTTAGAAATATATATAAATACAGAGTAATTCTGCACTGAGTGACACAGGGCCCTTTGTAGTAAGGTAATATACAGACTTTAAAAAAATACATTAAATTTATAGACCTACTGCCTGGGAGAACCTAAAGATATGTTTGATGAGTGATAAATCTGTTAATAAACTAAGAGAAAAATGTACCTGTCCAAGACAGTACATTTGTCTGCACTAAACTGGTGGATGTGATTTCAAACTTTATTTTCATCTTATTACAACATTACTAATGAACACCAATACTTTAAATACTAAAGTGTCATTGGTAACCATACAAAACCAGCCTTAAAATAAGAAGAGCTAAATATAAGAAGAGAACAATGCTAAAGTTTCTCAAAGGGAATTTCAGGGAAGATACAGAGTAGCTGTGGAACAAATGTATTAAAGTGGGTCCATTATTCTTTCCCCTGTGCAGGGCTTTCACAGGATTTTTTCCCCTTCTCCATCCTCTGTTCTTTTTCTACAAAAGACGGAATAACAAGCACCTAAAAGGACAAAGAAATGAGAAACGACCTCAGACCTGCCAACACATGCTTAGCTTTTCACCATGAGGAAACTTGTTAGGATTGACATATATGGGAATGAATATTGACAAAACCCTGAGTTAAATACACCCACGAACACCCTTCAGATCAAGGTCTAAGGATGGGCTCCGAAATAAAAACAAACACTTTCTGAACATAAATATCTATGACTTATCAAAGACATTTGAAAAATACATGCTGCAACTGGCTCTATCTTAAAACTTGCTACTGTGAGAACACCTACTGCAGAAAAAAAATTGCCTTTTAAAAAACACACAGCCCTGTGCAACAGGAGCAATGAGAAGTTTTTATCGTTACGTTGGTTTTATCATCTCTGATATGTATTAATACATCTTGACATGTAATAATTTCTCTGAAAATTGGGGTGGGTCTGGGGTGTTCATGGAGGAAGCTCAAGAACATAAGGGTTTAAAAATGTTCCTGCTTTAGTACATAAGCACTATCACCAAGCATAAATCTGCATGTTTCAGCATCCTAGGTCAGTAAAATTAACTCTAGCTTGGTCATACTGCCAGTTTTTAGGTTCCAAGACAAGGAATGCATCTCACCTACAGAAAAGGAAATACTGTTGAAATGTACAGGAGAGCTCATTTGTGAAGCTCTGAATATGCAAGTGTTATTACTGAAAGAGAGAAAGAGCCTAAATCACATTCCTAACAGACAGCATCGCAGAAGTGTGTTTTGTGTGGTGCTTCATCAGACAAGTACTTGGCTGCTACTCTGTATTTTCACCAGTGTCTGACTGCAAACCAGAATCTCACAACTGCTTATTAACCTGCAGATGGGAGGGGAGCATGAACCTGGAAGGCTGACGCTTGAAAAGAAAAAGGGAAGTGAATTCTCTCTTCACCTGGTGTACTTACCAAGAAATTAGCAGGTATTGGATCAGAGAAGGAAGCTGGAAGAAGGGAAGCAGGTAGGCATTCCCTAATGATTAGTGCAGTGGGAAGGTCAGGAATAGACTGAGAAAGATGGATGCCTTTTGGAAAGGTAGGAAGGATATGAAAATGAAATCTACTGGAAGGAAAAGGCAACAGAAGGAAGAAATCCATGTCAGCTGCTGCTCCTAGAGAAAAAAAGGAAGAAATAGTAAAGGGAAAAAAAAAAAGAAAACAAAAGAAAAAAAGGAAAAAAACCAAGGAATTCAAGAAGCAGAGGAAACAAGACACAAGCCATTGCCACAAGGAATGCATTCCAAGAAGCTTAAAGGATAACAACAGTCACAGACCACGAGAAGGGTAATAACGAATGTCTATGGCTCCTGCTAATTTAACATCAGGCCAGGCCAGCCCACCCACGCAGCACAAACTGCACCTTCTGATAACTCTGAACAGCTTTGCTGCTTCTTTTAAAAGAAACCTCCCTCCAATCCAGATCCTCCTATTTGATTTCCAACTCAATTTTATCAGGATAATTCTGCAGATAATTAAACAGACTGGGTCTAAGAATATGCCACAGGAGCAGTAAAATTAATATGCACTGAAGTACAGATGGTATCTCTTGAATGCAAGGGAGCCACTGAAACATGCTCCCAAGTGCTGATGGAATTCAAGCAGTGGATTAAGTTGCATATACTTCCCCAAACCCTGGAATCAAATGACCAGCCAAAGCATGTAAACTCTGAGATCCCGCTCCTTGGAACTACTTGTTATCAACAGTTTTACTTTGAGACCTGAGGTTCCTGAACTTATAAAAGCCAAGGTGTGTTGCAGCACAGGACATTAGCAGCAACATGCAATGTCCTGGATAAAAATATTCTTTTCTTTGAAATGCCCTGTTTAACTAACTACCATCTTGGATGGAATTCCTTTTACATTTGTTAGCATTGGAATGTTTTAGGAGCTGTTGTAGTAAGACGAAGAGAGCACACTGTTTTCTATTCAGCTCATATTATTAACAGAGGTCTAATCTAAGTATCACTAGAGGACTGAATTCTGCTTGTGGCTGCTGTCCTGTTCCTCAGTAGGTCTGCAAAAGAAGCTAGTAGAACTAGATGGCAGCCTTATTTTTTCATCTTAGATATACGTACTGTCTGGTAGTTAGATTAATAAAAAACCCCAAACTTGTTCACTGATAAAAATGGGTGGATTATGAAAATCAGTAAATAACTACCTGTGGTACCCTACCATGACATTTTTGTGCAAGTGCAGCAGTATCAGAGTGGAGGTCAAGGATACAGGAGATTAAAAAAAATACTCAAAATTGTAACTGTATAGTACAAAATGTAACTGTATAGAGGTAACACATTTTTTTTGTTTGTGTTGCTAAGTACAACAGGTAAGTCTACGCTATGCTTGCAAAACATATTTTCCTTCTGGATTTCACACATATACAAATTACATCCATTAAAGGAACCAGTCTTAACAGAGTAATATAAAATAATGTGAAACAAACCATGAGAAACTATGTACTGCTTTACCTCAGCATTTTCACTTGCATAATAGGCCCGATTCATTTACAACCATGACTCATTTCCAATGTGACTCATTTACATACCACATACTACTTTCTGTTTCTGAAACACTTTGTAAATAGAAACAAAAGTTCTCTATCAGCATCCGCAAATTACTGCCGGTTTCTTTGGAACCATAACTACGGTGCTGAATGGGCAATTTCCTGGGTTAAGGCAAAGCAGAATGAAGGTTGACTTAGCAGTTTTCACCAAAAAAAAAAAAAAAAAAAAAAAAAAAAAAAAAAAAAAGAAAAAAAGGCAAATAAGAAAGCTATATTTTATTTCTGTACATACAGAGGCAATAATCTGATTTGTCATTTTAGTGTGGTGCTAAGGCAGCATGAAATACAAAGTAAAAGTGTACAGTTCTTGAACAGGGTTACATGGAATATAAACCAGTACCCCTTAGAAATCTGCCATAAAAGCACATATATTATGTGAAGACAGGCTGGATTCCCACAACTGCTTGGACTCCACGAACACATACAGCATTACACAGATATCATTTTCCTGACAACAAAATTGTGTGGACTCAGTTAAACTGCACCTAAATACTTCTTCCCTGCCAGAAATGCCAATATATAGGTTTTTAGATGACTCTGCATTTCTCAGGCAAAGTGCAGGTAGTAGGGAAACCACTTAATCAAACCAGGTAACCAAAAGCTGTACGACCTCCAAGGACCTCTTCTTGTGCTCACCTGCACTGAGATGCAGTTCATTTGAGACCCTGCCTTACCCAGACCCATTTTTGGCACACAGTATAGGGCAAGGAGCAGACATTCACTTATTTTCATCTCCGTGTTCAAAGCACGGCTCTAAGCCCTATTTACCGGCATCACCCTTTGCTTTAAAGGACACATTCACCAGCAGTGTCACATCACCCAACACAGGCCCAGTCTTCACACACTTTCAAGTTTCTTTAATAGGATAGAGCAGAATTCCATTCCAACATATGCCAAAACCATATAAATATCCTAGAATATCAGACACAGCAGCAATATTTCTCCTGATCTACAGCATACATAGCAAAAAGCTGCCAAGAGGAGGATTTGTTGCTGTGATGTGATGAGGGAAGAGAAGAAGATGTGCCTTTATTTTTTACCCCTTGCTACAAAAATTATCTGCATCATTTTGATAAAATATTCCAAGGTGATTAAGTGTCTGTCGAAAACCAGAAGAAACTTTTAAATCCAAGAGGTCAATGTCAATAAAAATTTTCAAATCTTTAGAGTGGAATCATTCTCAAAACGTAACAGGTATGGCAAGATATGCTTCTGCTGTATTAAAAAGGATACTGTATTAATGTTCAAAGCATAACCTACTTTTTAAAGCTGTATTGATGAATGGCATTTTAAAAAATGAAACTCACACAGCTGCAATATTTGAATACACTGCACAGCAAAGTAATTTTCAAAAAGCATAAACTGTTACTGAATTGGCCTGCTTAATAAGCGCTGAGGTATTAAAAAACATTAATCCAAACACAAAAGCATGAACTAAGATTTTGCCAAAATAATCAAACCAAATGTATGGCTTTTGATTTATTTCAAGGAAATAAGCATGCTGCCATGTCCTTAATAAATCAAAACAACGCAAATAAATCTGTATTAATTTGAGTAATTTCAAAAACTTTATTTTGGAAAAGTACAATTAAAAAAGAATTAAATATTTCCAAGCAGAACAGAGCCCCTGACCTTCTGACAGTTATAACAACCTGATAGACTTCAACCTAGTCTCCATTAAATATGGGAACTGAATGTGGATGCCCAAGTTACCTCTACATTACAGTTCATCATGAGACTTTTACTTCAGAATGCAATATATAATTCTGGAATGCTATTTTCATTCAAATATTACATTCCTTTTTTTAAAATCTTAACCAGAAGCAGGGATGGGAATGAAAAACTTCACCTGCAGATTCAGAATACATTCTTTGATAAAAAAAAAAGCACTCCAAGACACAATTGTTTTCAAAAGATTTACCTTGTTCTCTGAGAATTAGCTTGACTTGATGTGGAGATATCATCAGCACCTGATAACACACCACTGGCATCATCTCTCTTGAAACCTTCATTTCTTCTCACTAGCAAACCAAAAGATAAATTAATACCTGACTGGGAAGCAAAGCACACAGAGAAATCCCATCTAAAACTCAAGGATTTATCAGTCCTGTGAGATTACTCAGAAGGAATCGAATTCATGTGTTCTACACAATGGCACTACAGTACCAAACAGCATTATGAAGTTGACTTCAGTTTTCAGAGCTATCTTACAGTTTTACCCCAACAAAAGTAGCTGATTGTCCTTTAAAGAAGGATACTAAGGAAGGCTAAAAGAAATCACAATAAAACCCCACACAATTACACAGACACCTTCCCAAGGTAACACATTTTTTTTGTCAGCCTTGAGACAAAACTTGAGACAAACACACAGCAGAGACATCATACAAAACTACTCCAGACCAGAAAGAGAGCAGCTAGTTAACTATGCATCCAGTACACAAGAAGAGGAGTTAAGAAAGCAGTATCCAAACTTTTAATCATTATCCCTGGAATCTGACTCCTCATTATAATTTATAGGTTTCTTTTCTTTTTGGCAATATATTAACCTGTGATTCTCTTTATAAAATTACAACTTTTGCTGGGAAATCTTCCTGTAGCAGCACCTGAGATGCTATACTTTGAGTTTGATTTTGCATAGTACTTCACTTCCCCTCTCACTGTACCCTCAACAAACAGAGCTGGCAGGAGAGCTCTTGCAGAACACACTAAAGCCACACTGATTTAGAAATAGTTCTTTTTGAAAGTCATTTCACTGAGTCCAGATATACTACTACTAGAAGGCAGCTCTATCTTGCCTGTGCAAACTTAGAAGCTGTTGACTTTGGACTGGAACACATAAACAGTCTGTTCCAAATTGCAAGCAAGCAAAGGGAAATTACAGGAGCCTCAGTACTTGTTACTGCTCTTCAGGCTTCTGGCTCAGTAAGCACAAGGACAGACAATGACAAAGGAGGTTGAGAGAACAGTGAGAACATGGAGGCTGGGCTGGAATTCTGTGTGTACAGAATACATATAGTGCAGCTGTACTCCAGCTTCCTAACTATTGTTTTCTTTCCTAATTTTCACCAAATGGTTTGTCTCTATTTTTTTATAATGATTCTGAAAAGATGTTTCTTCCTGCCATACATCAGCAAACAATCCTTTGTATCATGTCTTGCTTTTTCAAGCAACTAATTTAATAGAAACCACTTAAAACTTTATCGTACAAACAGTCTGTACTATGAAGCACTTTCGCATTATACTTAAATCCTTGGCATATAAAATATAAACCACTTAACCCTCTGATAAATTATAAAACCCACTGATATAATTATACCATGGACCATGGAGGTCCCATATAAGGATTTTCTAATTCACTGTTACTGTGCACTAACAACTCCTCCATCATTTTTTTGCAGCATGTTATTTAAAAAAGAACAATTCTAATAAAAAGTTAACTATCCAGCTTTTCCTACTGAGTCCCCTCCCAGAGTGCTAAATGTCAAACTCATTTCTGAACAGACTGCACATTATGCTGATCTTTATATGATGTTGTAATCTCATCATCTTAGAACTTTGTATCAGGACTATTATCAAGACTCCTACTAAAAGCTTTTGGGGTCTGGTTCTCATCTGGAACATTTTTCTTCAGGTTTTTTGTTTCTTTGAGTTTTTGGTTAGTCGGTTGGTTTTTAAACATAGGTCTTACCTTGCCTGAAATCTGGTTCTGAAGAAATAACAGATGGACTTTCACTTGAAGTACTGTAAACATCGCTGTGATAAGATTTATACCTTCTCAAAGGCTCTGCAAGTTTAAATCGGAAGGTATCAGAAGTAGAAAGCAACAGTCATAATGCAAAAATCAAACACAAACACTTGAAATTTTAAAAATATTTTCAAACCACTTAAAAATGTCTGTTTGTGGCTATGGAGTCTAAAAGCAAACACCCAGGGGATGCTATGCAGTCCCATTCCATTTCCATGGCCTGAGGGTTCTGTGGTCAGCCTGGCCCCTCTTGGCTATCCCAATACAGCCACCTCCAGCCAACTCCTCTCAACATCACTTCCAAGTTAAAACTAGTATTAAAAACCCCCCATTGAGACCCAAGACAAAACCAGATCCCTCCTGCAAACAAAACAGGTGCAAACATTTGGTGTGCACCTCTTGCATGTAAAAAGCAATCACCAGAACTCAGTCCCTGGTTCCTTTACCACGTAAAAAGAAAAATATCCACAGAGATAAAGCAAGCACTGGAAAATTATAATTCAGCTCATCTTTGACATCCACAAAATATGATTAACAATCAATTAGAAAGCCCCTAGAGGATATTTAATTAACCAGAACAGCTAAATTGATGTGATGAGAAATCAATACAGCAGTCACAGCTCCTACTCTCAGGGGATTATGTAAATAACATACTGGAGCAAAGGACTCCACAGAAGGGGGTATGTACTTGACATTTGCAACCATCTCCCAGAACTTTCCTAAGCATAAGCCAATAACCACCCACAGAATGCGCATGAAAGCAGAACACAGACACAAAAAGAAGAGTCTCTACATCTTGGGAATACCAATGCTTCATTATCAAAAGTGAGACAAAACCCTCAGGTGTCCTTATTTGCAGAAGGCTGTTTCTGGTCTGACTATAGTTAATGTTTTTGAAAACAACAGCAGTGATATAGAAAAAACACGAGTGACTGCTGTGAAAACAAGTGCCAGTCACTACAGCTAGGAATATGCAATGCAAGAATACAAAATGGGGCACGCGTGAGCAGGTATTTCTGGAGGCTGCAAAAAGGAAATCGGAAGTTCCAACTTTCCACATCCAGAAAACAAAACATCTGGTGAAAAATTCTGAGGGAACAAAAAACCTGCTGCATAACTTCCATTAGTAGGTCAGATGACAGGTTAGTCAACAACACTACTCATATAGACTTCCTACAGAAGTAGGAAAAATTCCAAATAGGAAAAAAGCATGAAAAAAACTAAGATAATGCAGTACTCCAAGAACTAAAGACTAATTAATGCTCACTTTGGACTACCTGTTTCCAAACCTTTCCTCTTTAAAAGCCAATATTTCCCCCATTTCTACCCGGCTCATTTGGGCTGTGTAGGGAATCTTTAAGAAAACTGGGAAAGGTAAGCAAAGCTGCAAGTCAGTTCATGAAACCAACAAGTCTCACCAGCGCACCCCAGTTGCACAGTTTAGCAGGACAAAACCCAATTAATCCAAAGACCATTTTACACTCTCAGAAAGGAGCAATATGGACCTACATCAAGATGAAAAGAATCCACTGGAGCTGTGTGGGAGCAGTGAGGTTGTTTCAATCTTTCACAATGGCTACTTTCAATGTTGTGGATTTTACAACAAAGAAATCTGCCCCCAGTCTAGCAATTACTTGCCTACCATGGGAAATAAAAACCAAATTCAGTGGGTAGCTTTTGGAGATGTGTTTTTAAAACGCTCCCAGCCCTAAAGTGAGGCATCAATCCAAACACGACACTGGAGCTACAGTACTGAAATGTTTAACTAAAACCAGACCTCTTGTTTCCCAGTAGTTTTATTAGCAGTAGGTTTTTCAAGTCTGCTGAACTGACTTTGAAGCAAGATGATGGAGAGGGAACAATAAAACATGACATGAGATTTTAAACAGACTTATTTTTTTCCACTTAGTCAGCAGTTGGGCCTTCTCAAATTGCACACAAATTATGGCTCCATTCTGGTTCTTTGAGACATTAAATTTTGAAAATACCAAGCCTGTGGTAAAACAGAAATATGCAGTTGAACCACGAGACAAGTGTTTGTAGGTGGTAGCATGATATGGGACTCTGCAGGGTGTTTGACTTCTCCTGACTCATCCTGTTAGCAGGAGCTGGTGCCATGCTGTAGGCCAAGAAGTCCATGAGCCAAGAAACAAAAAGCAAGATTTCCACATACTGTTTTATCTCAATATTGTCACAGACCCCCACATAAGGCCCAACAAGGCTCAAACCTATTCCCAAGTAGAGCTGGAGACAGGACCACACTCCTGTCTTGCCACATCCTTCTCCCTAATCAAGACCACACAACCCAAGAAACACAAGCAAAGGTATTCTTCTCATCTGCTGGAAGCATTCAACAACCTTTCCATGATGGGCTGTCAGGCAAAGTTTAAAGGCAATTAAGAAGCTACATCCTGAAATTCCATGTAAATCCTCTAGATTTATATCCTTTTTCCTCAGTTTAGAGAAAATACATACAGATGTGGAACTGTTTGCTGCTGGGGCATCTTCCTTCCAGCTCTCTGCTGGCCTACACAAATGTCTGTGTCCACCCCCTACACATCCCTCCAGCACTGCACCCCCTCTTAACCAAGTGCCTTCCTTCCTGGGACACAGACTGAAGAATATGCACTGCAGACCTGCAAATATTCAATTAAAATGTAAATATTGAGAATATTCCATCTATAATGCTCACATAGTCATCCAAATAATTTATGCTCTCACGTCTCCTCCAGCAAGTTCTCTTCAATTCTAACGTATCATATTAGGATTTAACTTCAAAGAAAGCACTTGGATCATGTCCAAGCTAAGCTTCTAATTAAGAATTGGCATTCAAAGGTCACAAAGTCTCAGTTCAGGGATCAAATTAAAGTTTAGTTTTTTCATAGAGAAGTTTCAAACGTAAGGACAAACTTCTAATCTGTCTGGCTGGGAAGGAGCTGAAAATTGAAAACAAAAGCTAAAGGCTACAATAAACCAACTTATCTCCCATATTTACAATTTTCCCTGGGAATTCTGGATAGCCTGGGTTTGTTGTCTTAGTTTTTTTGGGGTTTTTTTGCCTTTTTTTTTTTAATTTTTGTTGACTGAAGAGAGACTTCAGAACTGATTTAACTTCAATAAACACCAAGCACATTGTAGCAAAAATAATTGTAACAGTTACCCTCTTTAACATTTCACTATTTAGGTTACAGTCTTTTACCAGAACACTTTGAACTACTTCATACCTTAATAGAAAAAAACCCCATGAGTGTAAGCATGCTTTAAGAGTTTGTAACTAAAATGAATATATAAAACTTGTACTAAAAAGCAAAATAAGCATGTGGTAGCTCCATGATGCAAAGGTACATGATGCATTACAAGCTGAAGAGTCTGTCTTTGTGCTGCTTAGTGCTGCAGTGGTGCTTTTTCAAGTTCCCTATCAAAACCAGCAGAGCACAACCTCCCAGGCACCTCACGCAGCATAAAATAACAAAATGCTATTTACGCAAGGCGAGACATGCAAGCCCAGACAAGTCACTTACAGAGAGCCTCACCTCAGCCAACTTCAACAGAAATCAGAGAACCACATTCAGCTTGGAATTTCATTATTCTGAACACGAGTCACATCAGATACACAGGTTTTCAAATACACATCATTACAGAATTATTTCTGGCGGCACAGAGAAAGCGGCAGAATGAAACCGACGGTTTCCAGGGAGAGAGCCCGTGTTTGCCCTTTGAAGTTTACTGGTGGGTGTCCATTACAGGAGAGTGGTACCATAATACCACTTAAAACACATTAACTGTCCTTCAGGAGAAGCTGGGACTCAGTTCTTTCCTATGAGTTAAATCAATAGATTCATATTTGCTTTTCCTTTCCTCTTTTCACCTAAGAAAACTTGACCTATCTTAGGCAAGCCAGTATAGGTTTAACAGGAAGGACATTAAGATCCAGTTCAAACTCCTGGTAAGGATTCACATCCAACAACTGACGAAGGACTTCAGGGGAGGAGGCTCATTTTACCATGCAAGATTTCCACCACTCACATTCTTCATGAAAAAGCTGTATTGCACATTCAGCCCAAGTCACCAGACATTCTGGCAACCCCATAGGGAGCCCAAACTGATGCAGAGGGCCTGGCAGGATCTAATCTACAGGGAAAATGTAGCCTTGGAAAACTGCACAGAACACACATTTCTAGTGCTAGGAAAGAAAAGGAAAACAGAGATTAACAATAACAACTCCAGGGTCTGGTAAGAACTCAAGAGTCCTGTATTTAGAAAGACACCCTTGTTTTCTGGATCTGGATCATGCCATCTGGGAAAAGGTATGTAAACTAACTCAGGGCCAGACTGAAAGTTTGTCTAACAAAGTTGTTTGCCTGTTTTAATTTAAATGTTTTATCCAACTGAGAATGTAATGCATTGACCAAAAATTGACAATCTCAGATTGTGTGAGCTGCTGAAAGCTCGATAGAGGAGCTAAAGCAAATGCCACTCTGCTGTGCAATTATGCAATTGGAAGAGCTGGTTTACTACCTAATGTTAAGCTGTGTAACTCAGCACAAAGTAATAGCTGCTGATGCCATAGTACTTGTATTTTACAGATATTCCACAAATATCTTCTTCCTTGAAAAGCCACCGTCTCTTGTCTCAGGAAAATCAACAGCTGGAGTTCCCTAACCAAGACAGTATCAGTCCATTATCCTGCCTCTCAGATCCATTAAAATGAATTCTGAATATTGTTCTACTGGACAGACCAACCTCATGAGAATCTATTTTGCCACCAATGAATTTAAATCACACTGCAGCACCATGAGACATGTGCAAACTGCCCCTTGCTTTGCTTTCACATGCAAACAGATATGCCATTGTGCATGACTCAAATGGCCCACAGTGAACTCAGAAACCCAGAACACACAATTCAAGAGAAAAAGGAAGTATGTGCACTTCAATGAATTCACAGTGCTAGGTTTCTAAAGCAACTATTCCTTTTTTCCCTCCTAAAGCAAATTTCCCACTTAAGGCACTTCTACAGAAGCTCCCAAATTCAGATCTCTGGGGCTTAATCTGCTGGGATAAATTTGCTACCAACAGCTGCCTGAATACCTGCAGACATTTTCCCTCATTCAAAAACGCACCTTCAAACTAAGAGAGCATCTAAAATCCAGGCATTTACAGTGTCCCTAACTGTAACCTTTAACTGCAACCTTTCCAGCTAAATACAGGCAGTCATAACAAGGAAGTTTTATAAATTGTGTCCAAATGAGTCTTCAAGGTAGCTAATGAGAACAGTTCCATGAGATAAACACATGGAAGACGACTTAGGAGGAAAAGACTCTTGTCTAGAAATACAGAGTATTACTGCTTCTTCCTGCTGACTCTGTGAAGCAAGAGTAATGGACTGGACAAAATTGGACAAAAAATATAAAATCTGAGGACTTAACAATTTGGGTTTTCTGTTGGAAGAAAAAAATAAAGGTAAAAAGAGAGAAGAATAAACACAGTTTATGGGTCTGGAATTCACATGGTTCCCAACTGCAAAAACATTTAACAAAGGCTTGAGAATATTCCCAAACCACCCCCATTTCCCCACCCCTGGATTCAGCATTCCAGAGCTTGAGCAAGATCAACTTTTTCAGTATCCTTGCATCTTTTTTTGCCCTGTCTGCTATTTCAACCCACAGCCAGCTATATTATTACTCTCTTAACTGGTTTTGTCCTCCTGTATTCCACAAGGACATGGGCAAGCTTTATGCTCTCTCATGCATCTCACTTACAACATCCTCATAAACAACATTGCATTTAAAAAAAAAAAATTAAAAAGGATACTCATTCACTCAAGTAACATATAAATCCTTTCCCTTTGAATTAAGCATACACTCAAAACAAAGAGTTGGGGAAGGAGCTGTCTAAGCAAAAGGAGAGGTTCAGACCAGGCTACCATTACCATCTCACAGCCTTGTGCCTTGCTACTGAGCCATTTGAAGGCAGGCCTAAGATTGGAAAATTTGAGTGTGTGCACACTTCACTAGTATCAGGAGATACAATCTGTTTGGCGGGAGAGAATGCAAAAAAACCTGAAGCACAGGAGAACAGAAGACACCTTCCTTCTCTTGAGCCGCAATGCAAGCTTGCAAAATGTAAAAGAATACTATTTTCTCTCTTAAAGAAATGGGACACTATCAGCAGGTGCCAGGCAACAATTTCCAAGTTTCAAAAGAACAACAAAACCAAAACCAAAACCTGCTCTCTGGGCACAGGTAAGACGTTTGCATTTAACACCTAACAACTTCATAACTCTAATCAATTCTAAGGTCACAAAACCTCCATAACAAAACAAGAATTAACAAAAGGGCAAAGATGAAGAACTTACTCTCTTGGTAAAACTAACATATACTTTTGGAGTCTCTTACTAGTGATCAGAATTGGCTACACCTTAAGTCGAATAGCAGACTCTTGCCCTTGCCCCCATCTGGCTAAATGGCACCTAATCATAAACAATCATCTTCAGTATAGAAGAGATAAACAACCCCAACCCTGAAAGTGTACCAGCAGATTGACATAAACCAGCAAGTTCAAGAGCAAGGCAGTCACAAGGACACAGTCCTTGGAAGCTTTGTGAGGCTAAATCTGAGATGTTCCAACAGTATATTATAGTGCAGTTTAGATGGTTTGCAGCTCACTACAAAGTATTACAGCACAGCTGTAATTAAAGCTCTGTCATTCTTTCCACTATAAACTCTGCTTTTCATGAGTTTATAATTTAGATTGTAAAAATCTGTTCTGAGTGAAAGTTTGGCAAACCAGAGCCTGTGCATAAGAACATTTTCTTTTTCCAAGGCAGTCAGCTCTTTAAGGTTTTATGAATAACAAAAAGTTTTCCAGCTTAACCCAAAGTAAGTTAAAGAAAAATAAGCCATATGTCACTTAAATTCCTTTGTAGTTTCAGGAGGGAAGTTTTATCTCGCCAAGTTCAACTCACAGAGAGTCAAATGTCACTTCACAATTCAAAAACAGAAAAACAATGTATACAGCCAAAAGCAAAGGCTTAATACAATTTACACAGTCTTAGCTGTAACCTAGACCTGGGCTCAACTGAACTCAAATTATCCCCAGACCTAGCAAAAAGAAGGCAGATTGTGTCTCCTCTGTTACCCAACCATAACCCTGTTTCCCATGACTCCTTGCCCATTCCTCCCCCTCCAAACTGATGAACCCTTATTCCAAACTGCATGAACTTTTGAAGTAAATTATTCTCCTTCTCTGTGTTTCACTCATACCTCTCAGCTAAGCTGGTCAGAAGAGTAATTCCATACACACTTGACACTTGATAGTGTTGGATGTGGAAATATCTGTCTACCCACTAAGTACTTCAAAATGACATACAATAGTAATGCACAAAAAACCTCAAGACTGTATTTTTCACTTCTTTGACTGATGAAACTGGCAATAGACTTCTTATGAAAGATCTCAAGGGGCAAATCTGGTGTAAAAAACCAAAGATGAACAGTAAAACATATGGAAAAAAAAAGGAAAAGGGGAAGAGGTCTTAACAGACTAGCAGACTTTACATATTAAGACTTTTGCGAATCTGCTCACTAAGGCAGAATAGATACTTCCAGTCAGGTTTCTCAAGCCCTATAAGACATAACTCCTATGTGAAAAAGAATTCATCATCCATCTTAATACTCCTCTAAACTGGCTTATTGAAAATTCACATTCATGACTAGTTTCTGGTCCAAAAGATTTTCTTTAAATAGTTAACTGACCGAAGAAATCCAACAATTGAGAGCCTAAAATATAACAGTGAGGCACACACTCCCACCTTCAAGAGCAAAACACACCCCTGAAAATAGAAAACTCTGAAACCCAGCTACCTGTTGAGAAAGTGTCTTCTCTTTTTTCCTAGCAAGTAATTCAGAAGGATGGGCAGTGAGTCATTGGCTATTGCCTCAGTCTTCCCTGTACGTTTGTCACTCCGCCTCTGTGACTATTAAGGCTCAGTTCCCAGTTTACTTTGACTGCACTTTCACCCATTCCCCTTATGAATCGAGTAGTTTCACACATCTGACCTCTCTCAGTTTGCAAGGCACGGGCATGTTTTGTTTTCTGCCATCTCCCAATCTGCTTGAATGAGAATGATAAACCCATTGCTCATCAATGGGTTTGGCCATGCTTTTGGTTTTGCTCTTGTGCAACACAAACCTGCACAAAGCTGCACTCCTGAACAACAGGGCTATTGAGCTTTCCCAATGCTGGGAGTGGCCTCCCCTTTAATTCTGTCAGCTGCCTATCTCCAACGATCCCAGCTGACTCATATACTTGAGATGGACCCTGTTGATTTCAGACTCTCAAACCAAAAGCCAACCAAGTTTCCCTGTACCTCATCAGACATCCTGGTAGATAACTACAGATAGTAAACTGCTCTAGAGATAAACAATGGTATCTCCATAGTGCTGCTTTCATCTATGTTCATTTCTTCATGTGATAATGTAACCTCATTGGAAGATGCTGATTTGATAGCACAAAAGAACTCCAGATGTACAGAAGTCACAGCAGTTTTTTAACCTGCCTATGCCATTTCAGTAACATTCCTCCTTTCTGGAAAAAAAGGCTCACATGCACAGGAAAGGATTGGCTTCCCGTGCTAATTGCAATACAAGCATCCCCCAAGATGGCCACAGAGGGCATGAGCAGGCATTTTCAAAAATTCAACCTTGACAAAAGGCTCTATGATCTCTCCTTAATATGGAGGTGTTTAGAGCTCAGGCAGCAGAAGGAGGCTAAGGTAGGGTGTGTTTTCACAGTTACTTCTGTCACACAACAGGCAGGCTAACTCATGAGCCCTTGAATGCACCTGACTAAATGCCTGAGCTGAACATACAGCTCTTGTACCATACACCTTGGATGACCAAGTTATGCTTTCTGGCCCAGCACAAGCAGGACCCAGCTCTCTGTTTCTATCCAACTGTTCTATCAAACTTACAGCCCCTGAAAATCACCCCGCAATACCAAAGCAAATAAAACATGCAGTTCCACTTACAGGGTTCTGCATCAAGGTCATTTTATAACTTTCCCCACAACAATTACAGACTTGTTTTTACCCCATGCATTTTTTAAATGAACTGATGGAACTTGTGTGAAATATTCCCACTGAAATGAAGATCTGAACATGAGGCCAAAAAAAATCATATTTAAGGGCTTAAGTCCAGAGTCATACAGCACAAAACCAGAGATCTGGAGATGAAATTCTGCCTTTCTTTGGGGGCATAAATCCGTCTCTAATAGCTGGAGATGAGAATCTTCCTTCAAGGAAAATTACTTGACAATTGACTGTGACCAGCTTTTTTTTTTTCCTAATGGTAATTGATGAGCTTTATACTTGTTAGAGATCAACTATTCTGAGCAAGCAATCTGGACAACCACATTTATCTTCACTGGCAACAGATGCTCTAATGACTTCTCTTTATGTAAAAAAGATGAAGCAAAGACCTCAGCTGTTTCAAGAGCTGCTACAAGACAGCTCAAGTTTATCATAACGAGAAGACTTTATTTGACGACTGGAATACCCAGAAAAATCAAAAAGCTTCACTAACCTTCTACATTCATAGCTTCCCTCAGAAGCTGCAACTTCTTCTGTCTCTCCCTTATCCTGTCAAAGGCACTTGATATTGCTGCAGAAGTTGATGTCTCAGGCACGTGGCGCGTTTGGTCCAGTTTTTGTGGTCCGAAGACATCCAGTGCTATGCTCCCATCAGAGTATCTTGCTTCCTTGTTTCTGGCAGTAGTAGAAGTCCGTACTGTAAATGTTTCACACTGATGGCTGTGCCTGTGAGAGCCTCCAGCATGGTCCCTCTCAGCTGCCTTGTCAGTAGTGCAAAGCAAATCTGTGGAAGAAGCCCATATTTTCCGTTTGGGAGGGACATCTGTGTGAAGGTGACCTTTTTTCTCAAGCTCACTGGCTTTACACCTATGAGGACAGAAAACATCTTCCTGACCCAAACTGTAATCTGCAGAAATGCCCTGGAAAAATTCTTCCTCGTCTCGTGTTCCTCTGATGGACAGAAATCCCATAGACTTGCTAAGTCCTTTGTTAAGGGTGGTCTGTTGAGAGAAGTGAGCTCTGTGTCCTTCAGGTGCATCAACCGCCGATGTTTTTCCTGGAATAAGGAGACATTTCATACATGTAATTTTCTACATAATACACAGGAGACCAACACATTAGTTAAAGTGTATGATGAACACACGCTTGGGCAAAGCATTGAGAAGGCTACACCAAGGGCTCCCTCAGTCAACAGAGACAGAAATCCAACTACTTCATACAGGATGACTATTTTATTTCTTTTGTTTCTAAAATGCCCAAGAAAAAAAGTAAGACCTACTATAATTGAGTATTAACATTAAAAACCCCCAAACTATCATGTAATTGCTGAAAGTTGTTTTCTCATTAGTTTCATTTTCAAAATAGCCTGGACTATCACCAAAAATACTACTTAATAATCAATCTGAAATCAGCCATTCCTCTCACACCCAAATACACCACCTACAGGCTTTAATAACAAGTCCAGGTTTGTTCTACAGATTTACAGATGCCCTGCAACAGAGTCAGCAGTAAGAAAAGAATGACTGTGTACTTAGGAATTATAAAAATCCTGGATCTTCCTCTAATGACTAATTTTGGTGAGTACAGTCTCTCCTGATAAAGAATACTCTGAAACAAAACCAACAAATCTTCCAAGGTTAAAATGGTTCTATGAGTCTGCACTCTTTGAGTTTCAGTAATACATGGATCTGCCAATACTTAGCAAGTCTCTCTTCTTCCTTTCCCTTCTCATGAAATTACTTCCAGAATAAAAGAAACTGCCAAAAGTGGAACCATATCAATGAAATATGTGGTCTCTGAAGAATATCAGGGTGACCAAGAAGTTTTGACCCAGGTTGAACCAGCATGGCATTGATTGTTGCCTGCCTTAGAGCTAGCTCCCTCTTTATGGTGATATTCCCATGAATATTCTTTAAGAAGGAGCAGCCTTGGAGATTTCACTGCAAAAGCAAGCAGTCAGGAGTTCAAAGTAATCACTGTGCTGTATCTACTAATCTTAAAGAATGCTACATAGTCCTGCCTGCATCGATTGAAATTAACTGCCCCAATTGCACAACACGCTCCTGATGATCTTTATCTAGAGTGTTATCCTTCCAAACAGAATTTCACTGAATGCTTTAGGCTTGTTTGGAAATGTAGTCACTAATGCTTTAAAAGCTTATGGCTTTTAAAGGTGTAAACACCTTTCAACTCTGATGTTCAAGAGGGGCTGTGCTTTTAGTTTGTAGTTTTTATTTCTGTGATCTTTAACTAACAATCAAAACCAGGAAGACTCAAACCAAATCCAACCAAGTAGCCCCTTGCTTCCTACCACCATGCAAATACATGATGGTAAAATGTTAGAGTTTGGATTGTCTAAAAGGTGTCTTGTAAGAAATCACACACAATTCCCACATGCTCTAGCCAAAAACACTTTTGCCAATGAGAATGAACTAATCTTCTAAGAGGCTCTAATGCCTCATTTCATACTTTACAAAGATAGCTTTAATATTAAACTAAATACAATTATCTTTGTGGTCAAGTAAATATTACATTATTACCTTATTCTCAGACTATACATCATCCTAAGGCTGGGGAAGTACATATAATATTCACACACACAAAAGCCTTTTAAAAGTAAGTGTTAGTTGTGAAGTTCCTACTATCCATCTAAAGCAGCAGGATGATATCCACTCTGCAAACACATACTTCACATTCATGTACATGCACCAAGGACTAACATTCCTGAATAGGATTTTTAGTCATTTGTGAGATAAAAAACTAAACACTGCAGTTTGCTCTTTAAGATGGTCAACAGAAATGCAAATCAAAAGGAGCTCTGAGAATCCTCCCCAGTAATGAGAGTTCCAAGATAATTTTAGGCCAGAAAAAACCAAAACAACCTCCTCTACACGCTGTAAAAAAAACCCAACACCCACTTCTTTAACCCTGAAAGTATTTACATGCAGGGGCCTTACTGAACAAAACAAAGGCAAACAAAGCAGAAAAACAGCCAAGAGAAGCAGACAGCTGCAACTTCAATACCCTACCACAGCTACGCACACAGGATTACTTGGTACAGCATTGGTCATGACTCAGAAGAACATGCCTGTTCAAAAGATCATTTAGGTCTCTGCACACTGAAGCATGATCTTGTTGCAGGATCACATGCAATGAAGAGTCACAAGGTACTTTTAGCACCTGTGGGCATCCTCACCACAGCACCCCAGGGACACAACCCTGTCTTGCTGTGTGCTGGTGAGAGCTGCAGAGAGCCCACCTGTCAGTCAAAAAGATTTCTGGGGGAAGGAGCATCCTCCCCAGCAAAGCTGTGGTCCCCATGGACTTGGAGATACCAGAAGCTATTTCCTGTTGGTACAGAGCCTCTGAAGACAACAAGTTCCTTTGCCTCAGCACACAAGAGATGCTCTCTGTTCCCCATGTCAGCCACCCACTGGACCTCCCCTCATGAGAAAAAGTGAAGGCCATGAGCACTATCCCATGGCAGTGACTGGGGAAGTACTCATGGCTACGGCTTTGCCACTCAACCAGTCAACTGCATGAGACAGGAGATGAGCTGTCCTGTCAGCAAGCAGTGCACAAGGTGTTCCACTTCCACACTCCTCCTCCAACTCTACAGGTCTAACTCAGATCCGCATTGACTTAAATAGTCAGTATGAGATTTTTACATAGTACCAAAATGAATCCATAGCTGGCCTCTATTCAGGCTTGAGACTGCAAAATTCACTTGGAAGTCTTTCATCTGTGCTTTATTACTCTCCCAATTCCCACTTCTGCTTTTCACCAGCCTTGCCAATTCTTCCCACCTCTGCAAAACCCATTCCTCTCTACATGACATTATTTCAACAAGCTCTGCCTGACCTGACTGACAGTGCCAACATGAGCTGTTTAAAAATCATCCTCAGAGAAGGGTAAAGAAGAGACTCTGGGGCAAGGAGTGCACATGCACAGCCTCAGTATTTTGAGAGGGCAGACAAAGCAGCAATAGAGAACTTTCAAACCTATACTTTATCCCAGCCAAAACTGCATGCTGCTTTCAGTACCAGAGCACAGAGGCTAAGGATCAAGGGCAAGACTTCTCAATACAGAAGTAACTCAAGTGCAGTAGTAAAACTGGATTAGGCAACCAGCAAGCAGTCCAAGCCAATATTTCTGTTTTTAATAATGTAAATCTGTCCTCATCCCTTCTTCCTTTTTTGAAGTACTATAATAGACTTTGTAAGTCACACGATCAACTGTTAAGGTATTTTCACTTTTTTAATCCTGGACTTCCTCCACTACCTCAGCATTACTTGGATCAAGAGTCTTAAATGACTACAGGAAGTCTCTTTCAGCACAAGATTCATTTATCCAGCTTCTAGAAAACAGTACAAAACAGGGCAGAGTGGAATAATACTCCTTCTTTAACACACAGATTTTCAGTTGAATGGCATGCCCAAGTCCAAATTCATCAAGTCAATGTTGTTTATTCTTCAGCTTTTTCCCCCCCAGCTTTTATAATGAAATGTGTGGGAAAATGAAGGAAAGAACCACCAGCAAAAACCTATATATAAGGAATAAATATCTAACTAATGATCTAAGGGAACCTGCATAAGGGAACTTGTAAAGCTTTATAATGCAAGACTCATGTTATGACCTTCCTTTTAGGGGGGGGAAAAAAAAAAAAAAGTTTTTGTTTGCAATGGAAACTGTGGAGACCTATCCCAAGTATCTTGGCTCTACTAAAGACATTAATTATATCACCTGAGACCACACAGAGATACTCCAGGCTTCAGTTACCCAGGTGTGTAACAGGACAGAGAAGTGCCTCCCTGTTTGTCAGTGAGGGTGATAGAACAAGCTATTAGCAATTAAGATACTGTAGATTGTAAGCAACTTCAAAAGGAATACTTTCCCCTTCCCCAGTTAGTTCTCTGTTGCACTAAACTCTTTTCCTTGCTCATCTGAAGAGTGTATGGGTTCTTGATTCCTCATATTGCCCTTGGGTGTTTATCCTCTACTTGATGTTACATTAGTGCAATTATTTATAATTACTGTAAATAATTCAAATGCAATTACAGTAACTGTATGATTCCAATGTATAATATATAGTGAGGGAATATACACAATAAAAATAGCAATTAATAACCAAGAGTTCACGATTAAATTCCCTTGAGGTGCTAAAATGAAACTCTAGTTTTCCACACACACCTTCAATGCCAGATGTTACATTTGCTAAATAACCATAGATCTGCTTCCTTCTTCCTTTGGTGCAATGAATGCAACTACACCCTCTTTTACACCAGCGTCATTCACAGATCTTTCACTCACGCTGACAGTAATCTGGTTGATTTTCCTCTGAGAAAGAGTTCTCATCAAACTAAATCCAGTCTGTCTGCAATTATTTCTGTACCAGCTTGATCACACAGGCAATTAATCCAACATTAAGTGCAAACAGTTGGTACCACCACATACTGTATCTGTTTTTGCTGCCTAAACACAACTCAATTTTCTTTAAAGTCTTTCTGCCTGCCCCTTCCTTTTGTTTGCACAAAACAGAACACCTTTTTCAACTCTGTTATGGATTTTGACTTGTGGATGTATGTAGATGCGCACATATGGGAGTGGGGAGTGGTTAGGAAGAGACAGGGGCTGGGAGAGCAGGGACAGACTGCCCACATGTGCATGAGAACACACACCATCACTGCCAGATTGGAAGGTCTCAAGAGAGGAAATTATTATAGATGTATAAAAACATCTCCCACGCCACCTTTGTGCAGAAAACAAAGCAACAGAAAAAAAACTCTTTCTCCCCAGACAATGCGGTTAGTTTCTAAAATATGAGTGGGAAGCTGATGGAGGAGTTGGGTTTGCAATCCCTTTGGGACAGGCTAAAAGCCAAACAGAAGACAACAGAGCCAGATGTGGCCTGTGGGTTGACTGCTAGGAATGGCAACCCCTCTCTTTTCCTTTCTAAATTGTTGAGAAAAATCCAAGTTTCAGGCGGAAGTACTCCCAAACAATGCATTCACTGTGAAGGAAGAATTGAACCGGACACAAGGACAGTTAAAAGCACCATATGTAATGGCCAAGTTATAAATCCTGTGTAACAATTTGCATTCTGCTTTGGGCCAACAGGTCTTCTATCAAAAAACACCGAACACCTCCAAAAACCAGGCATCTTGTTCAGGACAGTGGTAGTGAGCCTTGCCAAGCAGCACTTCACATTTCATAAATGCAACATGTTACCTCTTCCCTTCCTCAGCACCTCTGCAAGAACAGGCAACCAGGACTCTTTCCCACTCAGGTTTTTGGGTCAGGGATTTTTGGTACATTTCTCAACCAAGCAGGCAAAAAGATCCTAGCTACTCCCTTCCTGGGTTTTTGTGTATCCCAGGAGAAACTCGGTATTACAGCTGCTTTTCTGCACAGAGGCAGCATTTGGCATCTCTGGATTGGTTTCCTCACTGATCTTTGTGTCTGCTCGTGTTTTATCTTCAGAGTTCTGAGTTTGTCCTCAGCATCACTCTGGCAGCATTTCCAATAGTGCTAGGCTGAAAGCTTCCTATACCTGGAGAAACTATACAAAATTTTAAAATCTCTACCAATGCCAACCACCTGTACTGCTAGAAGCAAATAGAAATATTTATTGGAAGAACATAGACATGGCTTCTGCAGTGAAAAAGGATAATTTTTTTTTTTTTCTTTCAACAAAAAAACCTCATCTGGCTTTCATTTGGTTTTGCTGAACTCTGTTAAGTTATTCTCCGCCTACTCAACTCCTTTTTTTCTGGAACTGAGGAGCCAGGAGAAATTAAAAAAAATATATAAAATCATTAAAAAGTATATTTAGTATATTTACAGATGGCAAACTTTCAAGTAAATGGAAATAAGTTTGTACTGCCATTTCTGATAATGTAAGTCTCTATGTTTGGATTTATCAAGGCAATATTTAAGCTACTTCAGTTCACATATGGAGGTCATCACTATAAACCATTTTTTTAATAGACTAAAAGTTGTGTTTTCACCCAGATAAGGAACAAAAACAATCCACAGTCAACTTCCCTGGATCAAAAGCAAAAAGGGTATGTTTTCACATATTTGAGGAGTTTTTTTGATATATGGAGTGGTAATTAAACACTAGAATATTGTTAAAATTAAAAGCAGCTTCACTTCGCCCTAGCATTTTTCATTCAGTTTACAACACCTATTATTTTTGTTACACCTGATAGTGCATGCAGTCTAATTAAGCAGGGAGTTGATCAATATCCACAACTGTGATTATCATTTCCAAATATTTCCTATTGTGTACAGTTAAGGTGAATCTAAATGATGTTTTAAATTAATTTCAAGCCTTCATTCATGTAGCGCATATTTTTGGCAGAGAAACACGGTCAGAATACAACTGGAATATTAAAATATACAAGCTGGACTTGTGACAGTCTACCACATTGTAAAAGCCAAGTTAAAATAAGGGATCCTCATGGCAGGAAAGCCAAGACACCTGTTAGCTGCATCTCTTTAGAAATGAAACCTCTCTGGCAAAGGTCTGTCCTTGGTGCCCGTGGATCATCAACTCAAGTTGGAACTTTGCAAATAAACACACAAGGTGTAGGATTTCGGGTATTAGATGGCTGGGAAGCAGGTTTCCAGGCAAGTACAACTTAGGGAGATTTCAACTGAGCATTAAATAGCCTACACATCCTTTTCAAGGATAATTTGTGGCAAAGAGTAACACAGTGAAATAATTCTTGCTTTATATTTGAAGAGTTTGAGAGTTACTTAATCTTTTGTCACACCAAAAGAACTTCATGAAGACAATTAAGTAACTTTCACATATAATTCTTGATATAAGAACTCTTTTAAGGTCTAAAGTGGTTTTAAGTACAAAAAGTAAGCCACTACTTGGTTCAGATGACTCATGACAGGTCTTACTGCTTTTAGTTCTGCTGGCTAAATCAGTTCCTAAACACAGTGTTCTGAATATGACTTGACTAAGAGCAAACATTCTGTAATATTAATTTACAATAAATTACTTCTACAGCCAGCCCTGCTGTAAAACTCATTCACCAAGATAGCCACAGAAAGTGAGTCACGAAAGACACAAAAAACAAGTTTAACTGGGGAGAATATTAACACAAAGCTGTTGATTAATTTAATAATTATCTTCAAGACATAAAGATGGAAATGAATAGCTGAAAATATCAAAACTGGTGACATAAGGTGAGCAAAATATTTGATTTAAACATATGAGGTGGAAAAATTTCAAAACATTTATCTGAAGTCAACAATAAAGCCTTGGCAATTATAATTGTGGACTAACATGGTATGGAAAACTGATCCTAATAATAATGAAATTCAAATAAAGGAAAAATCACAGCATTTTTTCAAAGACTGCAAATATCTAAGTAATTAGTTGTCTACTCTCCAATTAGCATCTCCCTGACTGAACCATCTCTTATATCCATGAACTTAGCACGATTTATCAGCTATCATAAGTTACATGCTCCAAGTCACTTTCTGACACTCTAAAATTCACAATAAATGCCATACCCCGTCAGCTACTTTTTTCTCCATATGACAGCTACTCTATTCATTATGAATTTCAAGATTTTCACAACTCAGCGTATCTTCAGTGACTATAAGACAAGTCTTCTGTCCTTTCCAGCAAAGATTTCTGCTTACTGTATTTGCTTTGCTTATAATACACTAGGGAAGTGATCAGCAAAGTTATACACATCCTTATGTGCACACACCTTGCCCCCTCAAGCATCCCAGTGCAGAACTTGACCCCAAACATGGTCTCAGAGGCAGTTAAACCTGAGAAAAGGGTAAAAGATGACTCACAGAACTTCTAACTCATCAGAAAGATGCACTCAAAATCATAATCCTCTCTTAGGATCTTACTGACCTTCTAAATGTTTGCCAATTTGCAACTGGACTAAGAGGCATTTATTTCAGCTACACACAGCAGCAGAATAGCACAATGACAAATCAGGGAAAATGGACTTTCTGCCTTCCTCAGTTGTTTTGGTGGCTTTTTTTTAAAAATAACATTTTTCTTAAACCTTCACCTGGCCTTCTACTTGTGGCTCCTCAATCTATGCGATTATCAACCAGTATAATCAGCACTACATTCTCCAGCTCACTTTCCCTGAAATTGCCCCCAAGGGCAGCTGACCTGTGCTGTTATTGACTGAATTTGCACCAGCAAACCAGCACACCACTGCAGAAAAAGAAATAACAAGAATTGCCTGGAATCAAATGCAAGCTGTTGCCCATTAATATCAGATACCCATTTCACCGGGTCCTCACTAACTTCCAAATACATGACTCAGTGTACTTAACATCAGTGTAAAAGCAGAACTGAAAACAGCTAGAACTGGTTTGGCTATTTGAGGGGTTCTGTTTTGTATATTACAATTCCCTGAGGTCTCAGCAGAATGGAGACCAAGCAATGTATCTAAAATCAAAACAAAGAGAAGACAGTGCTATTAAGGCATCCTAGGAAAAGTGACTGATAGCAGAAAGAGACTAGAGAAAGGTTTTGGAGAAGCTAAGAAGGTTGCAAAGCTTCTAAGGAAAGGGAGAAAAATGCATTCCACAGGTAAATAATGTGATCAAGAGAAACTGGAAACAGTTGAGTGGAAACAGGTCAGGCAACACAAAAAAAAAAAAAAAAGGAATGAGTGATTTCAATCTATCTTTTTGGGGTTTTTTTAATGAAAATAGAGACTCAAATACCAGAAAACATGAAAAATATTTTCTGCTTCTAGAAGCAGAAGGGGAAGATGGAACCATAATACCAAGATATCATAAAACCCTACAAGGTAACTGAAAAGCAGTTTTGCTCATTGATAGTCCGTCTTGAAAAGAGTAAAAAAAAAATCAGGTGTTCAAGAGCATGTCAGTAATAACTTGTATCTTGTGGACCAGGCTTGGAATTATGCAGACAATGTAATGTTTGCACTGGAAGAATGATGCACAAACATTTATTCCCTGGGCTGCCACACCTTATTTGTAACACTCTACACATGCAAGCACTTTCATTGAGCTTCACAGGAACAGGTGCTAAGGGATGAGGGCTATTCAGACAACTTTGTAGTCTGGGGGTTATCAGGTCCTCTCATTTCACAAATTTTATCTGACTAAAGATTTAATTAAATTAGAACTCTTCAGATAGTAGAAAGTTCCCATAGAAGAGAACTTTACTTTCAGAAAGTAATTTTGACGAAGGTTGCTTAAAACTCTGTTAAACTTAGTGGTGGATAGCAGCTCAGCCAAGTGGATTCAGTCTCCAAGAATAAGAGGAAAAAACATTCTACCCATGATATTTTTTTCAAGTTAGAGAATACAGTAAAAAACCAGCAACTAGATCATCTAGTCTACTTCCTCTGAGTTAAAGACAGAGTCCTCAGAGAAAGTTTCAGACATTACATGTTATTCACACTAGTGCTGACCCAGAAAACCATGAAGATATTGGCTGGAGCTACTACAGCAATCTCCAAAGTTTAGTAGAACCTAAAACAAAAGGTTTTTTGTTAAGATATAATGAAGACACTAGGGACAAGCATTGCTTCAGGAGAAAGAAAAATCTGCAAAAACAGTTGTGGGTAGGAAAACAAATGGACAGAGAAACAAAACCCCTTAAACCACAAACATTTTAAAAAAGTTAAAGATTTCCTAAGAAAATGAGTAACAAAACAGCAAGAGACTGGTCAGTTGTATTAGAGAACAGAAAACTAGAAACAACAAAGAAAAGAATAATCAGAGTTTGCTAATGCAGTGAGAACAGACTTTAAAGACAACCCTGCTATGTTTCCAAAACTTTACAAATAGTTTGTCATTACAAAAACACAGTTAATTATGGTTATGGAATGATGCTATAGAAATGAAAAACCTGAGGTAGTAAGGCATTATGCCTAAATAAAGTTCTTGGAAAAGATATGGAATAGGGTAGTACTGGCAAAAGAACAAAGGTGTGTAAAGAAACTGTTTATTGGACAACACTGGAGACTGGGAAGCACAGGGTTAAAAATAAAGAAATTAACAACCAGAAGAATAAGGTTCTGGTTCAAACCTTAAAATTAAGGGAAAGAATGTATTTTAAGAAAGCTCTTAAGAAATTCAGAAAAGTCAGACATCACATGGCTTACAAATCCAGTCAACTGGATTGGTCGTCTAAAAACCTGTATTTCTAAAAGATCTCCCTATTGCTACAGAAATATTCTGGAAAAAAAGAAAAGAACCAGTAAGAGAAAACAAAGCCCCTGAGAAAGCAGTCAGAACAGTGAATTTGTGCCAGAAAATGAAGAAACAGCTTGTACCAGAAACTGTTCCTAAACACACAGCACTGTAGTGGAAGGGCTGACAGGCCCATAAGTGTTTGATATCAAACAGTGGCCTAATCAAGCTTCATCTTTAAAAAAAACAAGAAAAAAAAATCAGTAAAGGAAGACCACCAATCCCTTGCCAGGCTTGTGTGTAACTTCTGCAGTTCATACTGTCACTGACAACTCCAGGGGTTATTTCAATTCCTGCTTTTTTGCATTGTTGCTTGACACAAAACCAAACAAGAGAGGATCAACTCCAGCCCATCAGCAACATATCTTTGTTGTGATGACTTAGACTGGTCCAAGCTGATGCCTTATAAAAAGTTCCTGCTCAGCTCCACAATTCTTCCAGAAAAGTTAGAGAGCAGCCTTGTGGAAGAATACATCCTCTTGTCAGAAAAGCCTAGCACAGAGCTGATGCTGCCAATGACCTTAAACAACATCTATGAACAACAAAAATTCACTGCAAACATCAGCATTCAACCTACATCACTTGATCCTTTTTCCTCCACACTGGCAACAGCAACCATCTGTCTCCTCCCTGTTCTCCCAGTTTCCTCTTTCCTTACTTCCCTGAAGTACAACCCTACCTGCCCTCCATAACTACCTCACACTGTCAAAGCATAGCAGAACTGTGATGGAACATATATCACTTCTCTTCGGGGAAAAAAAAAAAAAAAAAAAAAAAAAAAAAAAAAAAAAAAAAAAAAAAAAAAAAAAAAAAAAAAGTGCTTTATAGAGCTTTGAGTGCAGGGAAAAGAGTCCAGGGCTCACCAGCACACAGGAAGATGTTTTGTGCAATTACAGCTATGATGAGACAGCACAGTCCACAGGAAAGCGGGAACAAGGAAAAGTTGCTTCCTGTTTCTCCAGCTGACTAGCCTTCAGTTGAAAATCTCCTTTCTCCAGAAACAAAACATTGGACCAAGAACTTTTAAAACCTTCCTACCATAAGGACTGAACTGAAAAAAGACAAATATTTTCTTGAAGCCATCACCACCTGTCACCATCCCCAACATTTAGTTAGACACTGGACCATCAGAGTTCTGTGAATGTGAGCAAGCTCCTCTATTTGATTTCTTTGCTTGCAAAATCTACCCAAACTTGGTCTCCCACAGGGCTGCAATGAAGCACTTACCTGTGGGAAGCCCTTTTCCCCTCAGCCTCTCCCGAATAGCCTGGCTCGTGTCTGGCTGCAATTTTCTGTCTCCATTACAAGACAGCTGATCCATCTGCAAAAAAAAAAGGCAGTAACAAAGTCAAAAAGTTGGAAGAGCTCATATTAGTATGAAACAAGCATTGTTTTTATGGAAATGCACAATATTAGTCAGTGTCAAACAGTTAAGAATGGGAGTTCAAACTTTTTAATAAAAAACTGATTCATCAGTGAGAATATCCCCTAGAATTATCCATATTTGAATAGTGTGTGCATTATTTAACAACACATTTGGTCTACCTTTTTTCCACTAAGAACAAATTAAGTTCACATGGATGTAACTGAAACACATTCCACCCCTACAACAAACTGAAGGGACAGCAACACTCAAAACCATCTTCCATGATTACAACATGACTAGAACTTGCCCAGTTCTACCGATGAGTTTTCTGCATAACAGGAAGAACTGTCTTGTACCCTCACACGACTTATTGCACATGTCAAATCACATGCACCCATTTGTGAGGAGTCTCTCCAGCCCCTCAGGCACATTCCCTTTCATGTGTCAGGCTTAACTACTCCCACTAACTTTTCAATTAACCTTTTTTTTTTAAATCACTACTTCCCTAGGAAAAACATTCACATGTGCAGTCATTCAAAGAAGAGTTTATTTGCTACAACAAACCATTCTTAGTGAGATCTTCTCATATAGTGGGACTGTAACCTGGACAACAGGAGGCAAGGAGAAATCAAGCAGACTTCACAGTAACAATACAACTCACTTAACACAGACAGACTGAATCAGCCTGGGGCTAGATTGCCCTTTACAAAGCATATTAACATGGCAAATGAAAACATTCCAATGAGACCTCTCAGCTCTGCTTCAGACACCACCAAATGACCAGTCAACAGAGATAAGACCCCTTGAGCCTTTGATAAGGCCCATCAAGATTAGAGGCATGCCAGTCTTGAAATGATAAATTGTACTCTGCCTCTGAAAAAACAAAATTTATACATTTTTCTTGTTAAGTTAAAAAATTCCAGCACACATACAGAGCACTGAACATTAAAACCAGCAGGGCTGGCTGGCTAAGGTGCACAAAAACCAGCAGCATAGTTATGCTGTCATTGCTCTGTCAATTCTTGGTTCTGTTCAGCTGGGTTTTTTCCTTGTCTTCTGGCAAAGCCAGTGCAGTGACACTTTCAGAATTAAAAAGGTTACTGGCAGAGGAAATGAGCAAAGCTTCAGCAATGGATAACTGCTTGTCCCACTCCTTCATTAACAACATGCACAGGAGATGGGAGCACACCTGCTGGATTCAGCTCTCCACTGGATTTCAGTACAAGCATTTGGGAGCACTGTTATTGTCTTTGATCCAGACCAGCCTGCCAGTCTGCCACAGCAAACCCAGACTCCCTGAAAGCCTGCTGACAACAGGAGGAGGGAGAGCAGTAAACTTGCTAAGCTGAAACGGCCATCAACAACTCTGAGAATAACGACTCACTTCCCAGAGTGGCTGTTTCTATAGCTTGTGGCCTGATTTAAAATTTGGATCTTTATTTTAACAGCACCACTGATGAAGGCACTGTAGCCTTTTATTTCACTGAACCACAGACTAGTTCCACTTGGCAACGACACAAGGCTTCAGACACTAGAGTGAGGAGCACTGGACTGACAGACATGCCTCACAGACTAGACAATGCTTTGTGGAGCTCAGGCTCAGCATTGCTTCTGGAGGCCTGGCATAATCAGCTGCTGTCAAATATTAGACAAATCCAGGGACTTCTCACTTTCTGCAAGCATTTCCAAACCAGATGTACGAAGAAACTAACACTTAGATCATAACTTTTTATTAAAAAAAAAAAAAAGAAGCATCAGCAAATTAAACATTTTTCATGCAATTGCAGTACTGTCTCTCTAGAGACCGATTTTTACATGGACCAGGCGGAGATAGTCCAGAGAAAGGACACCAGGTTGATTAGAGAGGTGGAGCACCTTTCCTATGAGGAAAGGCTGAGAGAATTTGGGTTGTTGAGGCTGGAAAAGAAAAGGCTTAGGGGTGACCTAATTGTGACCTTCCAGTACCTGAAGGGAGCCTCCAAGAAAGACGGAAGAGAACTATTTACAATAGCATGCAGTGACAGGACAAAGACAGTAGATTCAGACTAGCTCTTAGGAAGAAGCTCTTTCCTGTGAGGGTGCTGAGGCACTGGCACAGGTTTCCCAGAGAAGTTGTGGATGCCCCATCCCTAGAAGTGTTCAAGGCCAGGCTGGATAGAGCTCTGAACAATCTGGTCTTGCAAAAGGTAACACTGACCATAGCAGGGAGGTTGGATCTAGGTCACTTTTAACCCAAACAATCCTACGATTCTATGACAATTTATGGTCTTCCTTTATTTACTTAAAATTATTTAACTATTCTGAACTTATGCTGTAATGGTGAAGAGAGAAGTTGCCCATCAGGAAGAGTAACTTCACAAGATGGGTTCGTGTCATTTCTTTCACTTCTAAAAACACTTTGGCCATTACTAGACAACAAAATCCTCCACAATTCAAGAGCTGAGCAGAAGTGCAAGAGAATTGGCACACTGCCTAAACAGTCTTTCTTTCTGTTAATAAGCACTCTCCAAAAGTCAAGCATAACTTCAAGTTAAAGTAAACTCACAGCAATCATTTCTGAAGCATTTCAAGTAGGAACAAGTCTAAGGCTTGCCCTACAGTTCATCACCTGGTTCTCATGCTTCTTCCTACTTTTTTTCAGTGAAGACAGTTCATGAAATGACCTCGTCAGAAACTCGTGAATGCATGTTCCAGGAGGAACTGTCAAGTGCACAAACTGCTACATGGGGAGAGAAGCTGTTCTCTCTTCTCAACACTCACCCCTGTCAAAATTGCAACATACCAAAACAAGAGGAAGAATGACTGCAAAGTGACTCTGAATTAGCACTTTTGCTCTCTTCCTGCTCACCTCCATTATTTCCCCAAACGCTGACACAGACTTACCCCAGACAGGCTCCCCAGAACCAGCCTGACCAACTGCTTCACATATGAGAAAGAAGGGGCACAGTTGCTGTTCCTTATGTGGGCACTGCAGGCGTCCAGCACAGTCCGTACAGACACACGGGCATAAATGACATCTTCACACATGCCCAGGAGAATGCTGTTGAGATGGTCTCCAAGCTTGATAGGCTGGTGAGTGACAAACAAAAACAGGGGGGACAGGAGAATCAGTTTTAACAGTGACTTGGGGAACACTCAGAAACAAAAGACACTCAACAATGTACAGGAGCTGTTCATGAGACTTGCTGCCTACATTAGCTGAGGGCCAGTTTGAAAGTCACCACCTAGGAGGTGAAAAATAGTGAAAAATAGAACAGGAGAGAAGCATTCAGCCTCTGGATTCAACTCCTAAAAGACAAGGACCTGGCCTAAACAAGCTGCCTGATCTGTAAGGTCAGGACACCAATGGCTTTCTCAAACATTTAATGAATAAGTGAAAATAAAGTAAAAGGGAAAAGGTTCAGAGGAAGTTCTAATTAATTTTGAACACAATTTTGAACATTCTGCCACTCACAAGTATAAAATTTGAGCCTCATCACAATAATTTTGTACAACCCTCTGTGCTCATTTTCTGCAGTTCCTCACCTCACCAATATTTTGCAAAAGATGTGTTAGCATTCCCACATTCCAGTGATATCACCAAACAGTGTCAACAAAAAAGTAAGGAATAAAACCACCAAGCCACTGGTTAACAAAGCAGAGCTTCATAACTGCAGGACAACACCCATACAGTCTAAAAAAAAAATAAATCTAGATGTGTTTCTGCTCTCCCTGTTCAGTGCATGCAGCACACTGTATGTGGAATATCCCTCCCCAGGGTGCACAGCAGCCAGTGGTAACACTTGTTCTCAGGTGCTGCAGGCACTTGAGACCTGAGCTTTCTGATCTGCAGCTCTCCCAAAGTGGGTGGTTACCCACAAAGTACAAACACTGTCAAGCTTTTTGCATCACAGAGTGCTTCAAACAATTGCAATCTTTCAATCTTCCCTGTGTGAGCACTCTTAAGGTGAACCATAAAAAAGGCACCCTGGACCACCCTGATTTAATTAATATAGGCTTTTCCCATCTATCTGTTTATCACTTCTAACTAATCATAAATCATGTATGTGAATAATATGAATCTCATGTTCAGCCATGCTTCCAGCTGAGAAGCAGCTCATTAATGAACAGAGGAAGACAAATACAGAAAATGTGTTAAAAAAAAGGAAAATCTGCACAAGCAAATTCACACACAAAAGTAATGCCATACACCAGACTGTCCTTTTGCCAACACTAATTCCACAGGACAGAGGATCCGCATGACAACATCCCAAAGGCAAATTCCTTCCAGGCATACCTCACCACATTGTCTTTGGGGAAATACTGTTTTATTAGCAGGTAGAGCATGCCTTCCCACCACATTACTGAGAAACTGTTGCTACACTTGTAACACCAAAGGAAGAAGCAAGGAAAACAAGGACTAAAATTCATGCCTACGTTCCTCTCAACACCTACCTACTTTAAGTCACTCTCCTACTATTGGACACTGCTCCTTTCATGTCCTACAAGACAAGAGAGCAAAGAGAGAAAAGTCCTAGTACCTAAGAAAACTAGGGATTTTGGGACAGGCACAGTAGGCATTATGAACAGGTACCCCTGCATTCAGGCAGCTACTTCCAAATAAGTACAACTGAGATCCCAACTACCACTCTGTTAAAGAAAATATTAGGAATTGAATGCCTAAAATGCTAAAGTCTTTCAAAATGTTCTTCCCTAGTTTTATATATAGCATCAACTAGTAGGAACAAACCTAAATCTGAACCACAAATTGCTTCTCCCACAGCTGCAAGTCCATTATTAAATGTTTTTTCAGAAGCACTTAATCTTATTTTCACTCTTCTAGATATTTACTTCTAAAAGCTTCTACTTCTAAATTGGGGGCAGGGAAGGAACACTGAGGAAGATAATGAATCACATTTATCTTCAGTCAGTTTTGGCAGGACAGTCTAAGAGTTCTGCTGGGTGTGTAAAATAACCACATTGAGCAATAACACTCAGCTCTAAGCAGTCTGCAACTGTGTCTGCATTGACTGACAAGTCAATAGCCAGAGTCTACTCCCTCTTCCAAACAATTCATACCCTTTCTTGGCCATTGTGAAAGATGAATATCTATATGTGCCAAGTCCAGACTCACAGAAGCTATGGCAGCATGGAGAACAAGTTGCTTTATTATGTGTAAAACAGCCATGTTACTTCAACATTTGTTTTTACATAAGCCTAAACCAAAACAAATCATTTCCTCCTTTTTCAGCAGCTTCAACTGCTGTCTTTCAGCCTGTAGCATTACAGGATAGACTAGCCCAGATGTATCTTCATGGAAACTAACAGAAATGTGCTTTCAGCACCTTCAAGACAACACCACACGTCACAAGAAAAAGCTCCAAAGTATGGGAAAGAAAACTTCTGTAGTGCGCAGTGAAAGGAACAGACTCCCCAGAGAAGATGTGATATCTCCCTCACTGAACCATCTGGATGCAATCCTGTGCCATGTGCTCTGGGATGACCCTGCTTGGGCAGGGAGGTTGGACCCACTGTGATCCTTTCACACCTGACCTATTCTGTAAAATTCTGGGAAAGGCATTTTACTCCTCAGTGTCTCAGTATGACACCCTGCCATGCAAACTCAAATGCAGAATCAGTCAAACAATATCAAATCTGAAGCTGCAATATTAAACAAACCCAAATCTAAACTTACCTGACTTTGAGGAACTTCGTGGTCAGCTCCCCAAAAGAGTGCCATACCAAGGGAATAAATATGGACCTGTCATAAGACACAAGATATCTGTCAAGTCATTGAACAAGACTGGAAATGCAGAGCAGACTTTTGAAGGAGAGCAACTAACTTAACACCATTTTGCTTAGAAACACATTCCTGGTATTTAAGCTCCGTTGTCTTTCAAATCCTACCTCTCCTTTACATGAGGTTCAGAGAAGCAAATCCTAGTACTACAAAACATATGGCACCTAACCAGTGCCACATCTTCTCTGTTCAATTTTAAACTTTTATCTCACACTGAAGCCAGAAACCCATGAAATCCATACAATCAGCCTAGTGTGGGTAAAGCCTGCATGGTTGTGTCCAAGGATCCTTAAAATTTGTGTCTGAAGGCAAGGCAGACCTTAGCATGACTCAAGCAGGGGGCTATCCTAATGAGATCACAAAGACTGGAATCAAAGGAAAAAGAAGGAATGAACAAAGGAATATAAACATTTAAAGCAGTACCTTAATCTATAACTGATATTTTAAGGTACAAATACATTAACCACTATACATATAATTAACAATTAATATATCTTCAACATAATACACCCATCAGTACAGGGAATAAAACCTTTAAATACTGCAGAATTAAGAGCACAAGCACATGGTGGCTCTGCAGGTGACTGTCAAAGCAAAACAGGTAAGTGTGCAAAGAAAGCACAGTTTTTCTGGACTGTGTAAGTAATATACACTAGTGATGGCTGTTTATACCATGTTATTTGTAATATTTTTGGTACTTAAAGCAACAAATTAACAATAATTCTGAAGGAAATGAACAACAGTTACAAGGACTGCAATAAATTAAAAGCTCACATAAGTCAGCTTCTTCACCAATTAAAAGCAAGACATCTTACTTAAATTCAAGATATTTAAATTGACAAAAATCTGAACAGATTAGGAGAGTAGTCAGAAAAATGCATCAAGGGTTCTAAGTTAATACCACTGCTCCATCCTATCAGCAGCATTCTTTTTCAAATACTGAGAAAATTGCTCTCTATCTGGTTTATTATCCATTACTCTTCAACTGAAAAGCTATGAAGTCTTCCTTACATATCAAGATATGCCACAGCTACACAGAAAAAGGTGAATATGCTTTCACTGCAATAATGAATGCAAAACCCAAATTTTTTCAGAAAATGCCAACAAAACACAAAAACACAGACGCAATCAAGAAAAAGCCCCAGCCAAACAAACACAGGAGTTCCCCAACTCTTTCAGTACCCCAATAATGCAAGAACAGCAATTAAAAAGGCTATTGTAAAATTAGTTAATTCTCATTAGAGACACTGTCTTAGTCCTAAGTCTGTCAGTGTTCAAGAAAATTTGGACAACAGTCAGATACATTTCTGGGTTACCCTCTTTGAAATCTGGGGCAGGACTTGATCCTTCAGGGTATTCCATCATTCTATGCTTCTGAGCTTCAACATACCCAAAGATATTTCCAAAAACGAGATATGCAATCAGATCTCTAAACTAAAACTTGCTACTCTACTAAGCTATCTGAAAACAACTTGCAAAATAAAAGCATTTATTCCAAAATTCCAATTAATTTTTGTACTATGATACTTAAAATTATGTTCTACAATATATAAATCAACATGAAATTCATCTCCCAAATCAATCTCCATTCTAACTTTGAATGGTTTGCTTACTCTATTTCCAATAAGCCTGCAGACCTCAGATGTATTTTGCATTCAAACTGACTGTGTGTCTTGGAATCAAAGGGGTATTCATTTACTAACTGTAATTTTTTTTTTTAGTATTTCTCCTTGAATACACTGTTCATTCATATTAGCAAGTACAATCATAACTAAAAAGACAAAGACAGCCCTGTCACTGTCTGATACAAGGCCTTAAAAAAACAAGGTGTTTTTCTGCCTTCAGCAGCTTTTAGTAGAACATTCAAAAAGGAAAACCACCAACTATTTCCAGTAAATTAATTCAGCAAACTACAGGCAGCTGTGACAGAAGAAAAAAGTTTAAATGTATCAAAAGTCACCACAGTCAGCAAAGCAAGATCTGATCCTGTGATCTAAGAAACACCAAGTCAACATATTCTTTACAAAGAACCAATGTACCACCTGATACAGAGTTTAATAGGAATGCAAAGGGAAGCAGTCAGAAAAAAAAGGGATGCACATATAAGCTATTTATCAGCCCTATTAAATTCAACTAATAAAGTCATAAGACACCAGTTTTTGTACAAAGCTATGTTTCAGGGAGCTTCCTTCTTCCACATAAGCAACTAAGTGGATGACCTTCCATCCAGCAAGCAAGGTCATGCTGACACCAGGAGAGAAATTCACACAGCCCTAATCAGCAGGGATTAATCAGTGCTGTACATGCACAGAGTGCCAGCCTTTGGGCATTGCCTATTGATATGCTCTGTGTTGGCATTTACAGGCCAGAGAGGTCCCTCTGAGTGTTTCCCTCCTAAAGATTAAGAAACATCACAGCATGGCTTTTCATGGTAACAGTCCTCCATTTATTTCAAAAAGAAAAAAAGTAGCATATTGAATACTGGCACAGAACAAGAATGCAGTCAGCTCTGACAAAGGTCACAAATTTGTCACTTCAGAACTATTTTTTCTGCCATTTTTAAAGGCTGATTTTGTACATTAACTTTGGAGCTGGCACTAGAGGTAATATTACTGTATTCAAAAGTTTTGTCCCTCTTGAAACCAAATAAACAATTTCAATACTATGACTACAGGATTTGGCAGCTGCATCCTACATAACTGAACCTGAGTCTTCGTTGATGCCAGTGTTATTTTTACTTCTCTATTAAAACTGTCAGCCTAAGTTTCTAATTGCTTATAGTTTTGGCATAGACAAAACTGTAAACATATTTTATTATACCACTTATTTTGACAATACACCGGGCAAAGAAGGATGTCCAAAGGGCTTGGGAGTAATTGCGGATTTTCAGTAGGTGTTCGGTGATACAGCCCTGAAGAGAACTGACTATATACAAAAGGCTGCTAGAAGAAAATATTCAACACAGAAACGTGTTTTAATAGTCCTTGTGCACACAACAGCAATCGATGCCAATACCACTTTCCTCTGGAGTAAGAGCTGTTCTTCCTGGAGGAACCACCGCCAAATGTCATAATTATTCCCAGATTACAACACTGGCTGTGGCTAGCTTCCCTCTAAGGATTATTGATTCAGGAAAGCCAAGGAGATAGAAATAGCTCAGCTTCCTTTTCACTCCCACCGCTAAATATCTTTGACTAAGCCAAGGGAATGGTTTTCTGGGGAAAGTGTTACCATTTGCAACAAATTCTTGTCAAGAACACAGCTGAGAAGATAATCCTTCTGACTGTACCTCTCAGTGACCTGGAGGAGATCACATATATCAAACCGCACCTGTCTGAACATTTACCCCTGTGAAAGAGTTAAAAAGAAGAAGTGCAAATTCTGTGCAGCCCAAGTATGTACGTGGCCAGGGCTTGTAGAGACTCTTCCTCACAAATGCATACAACTATAATCACTATTCCACTTTAACCAGTAGAAACAAAGTAGGACAATCCCTCCACCCACCCCACAAAAGAAATTACATGAATCACAAACCACAGGGAGACAAAAAAGGACAGTTTAAAGCTATTTTGTGAAGGGATCAATAGCAAAACACCAGAGCTGTCTTCCAAGGATGGGGCACTGTACCTTTTCAACATCTGACAGGGATGACAGCGAGTGGTTCTGCAGAACCTCTGGTGCTGTGAATGCTCGCAGGTCTTGTTGGGACACATTTTCATCAGTAAATGACACGCTGCCAGATGGAAGCAACAGGAGAGACCATGGAGAAATGATGAAGCCCAGAGCAGCAGGATCAGCTGTAATTGAAAAGGGAAAAAAAAACAAACAAAAACCACCCTGAAAATGAAGCAATGTTGTTTGATGCCCTTGCTGGATGTTCATTTATTATCAGCCTACATACTATTAGTGGAAGAGATTCATGCTTCCTTTTCCACCTGTGGTGTTTCACAACCACAACAACAACCTCAATTTTAATCACACTGGGGAGTGACACCTATGTTTTATGACTATTCTTTGCTATTATTCATACCAGAAAGCTCAGGAAGAGCCTGCTAAAATACTCACAATCTCCTGTCCTGAAGTAATTTCATTTATGTAACTGTTGGCATATAAAATGTTCCCTTTCTGCAGTGCACATGTCATTAAGGATAATTCCTACAATAGGAACGGAGTTTGCTCCTATCCTAACACAGCACTACTGCAGCAGCAATGTTTGGAAGAGAGTAGACAAAGTTAGTGGGGAAGGAAAATACTCAGTGGCTAACAGAAGGGGACAAAACAGAAGAGTTTTGGGGCACAGAAGTCCTTTTTAGTCTAAAGTGAAAAAATATTACAAATACCTGAAAATCTCAAAACAAGCACTGAAATTGCAGAACAAAAAGTACTCAAGATGTGCAATTTGCCAAAAAAGACAATTTCCTTAAGTCAAAATATTTTTTCTCTACATCAAAGATGAATCAGTTTCACTGAAGTTTTATGTAGTACTTAGTATTATATACCTCTCATGAGGTTTTACTAAGTAAAAATAAAAGCTAACTTTTATTTTTTCATAGGCAAAAAGGCAATAGGTCTGTCTTCTGCTACACAATGTATCAATACAACAAAGATCCGAGGAAACACACATTTGAATGATATGTCCTTTTCCCTTGACACAGTAAGCAAAAACAGCAGAATAATAATTTCCTCCATTAGGACCACCACTAACATTTTCCACTCTCCAGCTCAGGATATACCTACAGTGCTGGTTCCTAGACTGCTGAACTATCTTGTAATCTAGAATATTTCTAATCTCCTAGGAAATGTATTAAATTACAGCTTGCAGGTATCAGGTGTAAAAGGATCTCCCAAGTAAGTCCTTCAGTTTTCTAACCCCACTTCCTCTGGAACAAAAGGAACAAGTGCTGCTCACTGTTGTGGCAGCAAGTTCAGATGTTAAAAAAAAGAAACATAAAGATGGACAGGCCATTCTTATTATATGTAACAAGAAAATGCTACATTATATAGCAAAGCTTCCAAAAATATTTTTAGGAAAACTACCTTGGTTGAACCTGGACGTTAAAAAATTATCCTGTGGATAACTACTGGATTCTGCACCGCTTCTGTGTGTATTCACCACTGATATAAAAACCCTAAACAAGTAACATCTTATAATATTTTAAGATTTCACCTTATGAGTCCCAACTCAGGAACCTTAAGAAATGCAGAGGCTTTAATCTTAATGTAACATTTTGTATAACAAATACTTGAAATACTTAAAAACTCTTCATATTCTGAAACATACTAAGACAAAAAAATTGATTTAGTTTTAAGAACAATTAACCCCCCCCATTTAGTCTGAAGTCTTCCCAATATCAATTTCAACAAACTTCAGAGCATTTGTCCCCCACAAATGTAGAGTTTGAATTTATTGATCCACCCCCACTCAAGAATCTTCATGACCTGAAGCAATGTAAAATTAATGTGATAAATAGTAAGTTTAGAAAAATGACTGATTTTGCCAGGCTGGTTTTACTGACATTTCCTCAGCTTCCTCTTTCAGTAGCTTATAACTAATACAGCAGATAATAGTGCCCACATCACAACTCCAGGGAATCTAATCTGTTGTTGTGAAGGATGAGGATAAAATAATTCTCCAGTTCCTTCCTTAAGGCATGCATCATAAACCGAAATAACCATCTCAAAGCTCCAACCAGGTAGGTATACCTAAGGAAGTACTTTTCAGTAACACTACTCTAACGTGTTTGCATCAAGAATAAAAAAAAGCTGCAAAGATGCAATGTATCAAATTACCAGCAACTATAAGAAAACAAAAGAAACTACATTCCAGTGATAATATTCGTGTCATCTTCTGTTTAGGCTTTCAGAAAAATTTACAAGAGCAGCAAGGGTAATACACTTCTGAACATACTGAGGAAAATGACAGAAAAAAAGGAAGAAAAAAAAATCGTCTCAATCCCCTTTTTCTAAAAGCACTGGAGTTCAGGATATGGCTCCTGGTCAATTTTCTATCCAATGGGCTTTCAACTGTGCTAGAACTGCCAGGCTTCTGAGTTAATTTCAGAACTATGCAACTTGGTAACAAAACACTTGTGAGAGTACAGCATTTCAAGCAGTGCCAAGAAGAGATAAATAGCATGGTCTTACTTAAAGTGAACTGGCTTTAAACACAATAAAAACAGAAATAATCTTCAGCTACAGAGCATCTGCCAAACAAATGAGAGAAGAAAAAAAATCCTTTATGTGCTTTAACAGCATACAAATATCCTAAGATAAAAAAGACCCACCACATTCCAAGAGACATGAAGACAATTATTTGAAATGGATCTATTTTACAATATTGATAACAGGTAAATAAAAATCTTGAATAAGATTAATCTTGATCAAGATAAATCTTGAATTCCCAAGCTACAGTCACAATTCAAGTCAGTCCTTCAGGATCTTTTTCCCCCACTTGTCTCGTAAGCCACAGCCATTGTCACAGAACACACACACAGAGAAATCTCCAAAAAGCACAGAACAACCCAAAAATATACACAAGTTTTTCAACACACATCTTTGCTTCCCTCCACAGCCTCCCTTACTAAGACAAGTAAGATTGCTCCTAGAGCAAAGGAAAATTTGTATGCTCAGGCCAGGCTGGAGGCAGGCAGACCACTGGCTGACCTGCAGCCTGGCCAGGATTATGCCAGCACACAGGATCACTTCTGCTGTAAATCCTCTCCTCCTTGGGCTGCTGCAGCATGTCCCTGCATGCCTGGTGTGCAGGGCAAGCAGCACTGAAGCGTCTCTGCTTCCCTCTCCCTTTGGCACAAAGGGATAGGAGAGCTCTGATGGGATACTGAACCCCTTGGAAAACTGAAATGTACCCTTTCCTGAGGACACTGGAGCAAGCAACAGGGTGAACAAATAGTTTCTGAGATCAGTTTCTGCTTCTGAGCTGCCCCACAATCAAACACCACACTGCACTTCACTGTCGTGCTGACTACATCCAGCAGAGCTGAGCCTCTTTGGTGTGAGTAGGGTGGGTGGAGGAAGGGATGAGGAATAGAAACTAAAGAATTTTTAAAACTCCAATAAAATTACAAAAGCCCAATCTCTCTCCTTCTCAGCAATCAAAAGATCAAATGTCACCAGAGGATGAAAAAAGAAAAATCATTTCCCGACAGTTATTGGCAGAGGGAAAAAGCAATTATTTATCGCCTGCCAACAAGGATGAGCTAGGAAATGAGGATTTGGGGTTTTACCCCTTCCTACTGCATTTTTCCTCTTGTCAACCAAACCAATCCATTTCCTGCTCCATCCCAACTAGGTCTATGACTACTTTGAACTCACCACCAGTCCCCATCAACACATTTCACACTTTGCCTTCCTTTTCATTACATTTGCTCAAGCAAAGCTGCTACAGTAGTCTGACTGTCAACAAGATTTACATGTCCTTGAAAACCATAATCTTCCTTCTTCACGTCCACTTTCAGATGATATAACTTTTCTTTACATAAATCATTTTCCCTATGCCAAGTTGCAAGACATTCAACTTGCAAAGACTCTCTTTCTTTGCTCAACCTGTCTTTTTAGTATCAGACTCACTTTCCCCCTTCTCTTCCCCCTTCCTTTAGATACAAGCCTCCAAACGTAAGGTCCAATTATTTTCAGAATCTTCAACATGCACTTTAGAACAGGAGTGGCCTAAGTGACATATGAAGGCTTTCTCACTTTCAAGTTTAGATAAATCTTTTCCAGTTAAACCTAGCAAATTAGAGGGACGCCTGTTTTATAATTCTCAGCAGCAGCGAGCACAGCATTCTCCTTATGCTTATACACTCACATTTGAGATTACTTCAAAGACTTGTTCCTTTGACCTCATGGAGTTCTGAGTGCAAGATACAGCACGTCTGAAACAGCTGATACACCCTTTCAACAACAAAATAGTTATTGCAGATAATTAAACAGATGTAAGAGAAGGGCAGGTCTGGTATCGGCCTTTTCAAATCTCCAGATTAATCTCAACATCACCAGTGCAACTGATGTCAGATCTGCAACTGAGTCCTAGACTGTCTTTCTCCTTCATTTAACAGCTTATAATGTGCTGACAAGACAGCTACCAGAGCTGATCTTCTAAATTGGTGATTAGCAACTGGGCATTTCAATCTAAGCTTTCATTTTTTTATAGTGATAGAAATAAATTTGTTAAGTATTTTTAAGGAGTTCAACATCTGTAGATGATGAACCATAAATACAGTGAGGGATATGCACACTTCTGTATCTGTTGCTGATTCAGGTGTGATATGATATACAATTAACCATGAAGACAACAGATTTTCATCCTGTGCTTCTTTTATTCAGTGCTTTGATGGATAAGAAGATAGATTCACTAAAAGACATGCATAACTCTTACATATCAGGTCATCAAATCTGTAACAGAAGATTGTTTTGGACTTTTTTTCTAATTTCCAGAAATTAGCTTAAATAAGAAATTAATTGAAGAACAGGTTCTCATTTTTCAGCGTGATAGCCAGATTCCCAGCTTGAAACAAACTACCAAAACTCTACCAGGATGACATACATAAATAATTACTTGGGCTGGTAATTCCTTTAAGTGTCTGTGGTTCCTGGGCTGGTGTGGGGAGGCTGCCAACAGATGGCAATTTAAGAGTTGGCTATTTCCATGGCCTTTTTTATCCTCCTCATTTCAAAACAGCTGGAGCACAGACTGCTGAACAATGTGTCTAATTTGATTTTTTTTTTGAAGAAATAATGTACAAAACACTCAGCAAAGGTTATATTTTGTTACAAAACAGCATGCTCAGGGACTCTAGGACTGTGGACGCGGAGAAAGACCACTTTTGAAAGCTGGTCTAAGCTGAACATGCTGTGATGTTGCAGAAGTTAAAGCTTGCCCCATCTCCCTCTGCCCAGGAGTGATCAGTCAGTTCTGAAAAATTTGAAAGCTCACCCTCTGAGTAAATAAAATAGCTCTCCCACACTATATGCATGAAAGAAATGGGCCTGAAGTTTGACCAAAGAAAACAAGATTTCTTTAGGATACCCCATTTACTACAAGTCCTCCACAAATAAAGAACAAAATTGAGTCAGAGAAGCCTACAGGAACCGCCACATCTTCTGTTCCTGCACATCAACACCACCTTCATATGCCAACATAGAAACTGATATTCAAGATGACAAAAAAGTTTCTAGATTACTTCGTTAGTGAAGACAACCTTCATTAAAGACTGTCTGGTTATCCAACTCTTGCTGGGAGGAATTAGATTACTTTTATCAACCTTAGCTACAACAGAAAAGCTCTTTCATTTGAGCGTCTCTTGAAGTGCATTTTACCAAAGGCTATATCCCAGGTTAATTAATAGCATGCAACTGAAAATAGTTCGCTGAACGAGCAGAAAAACAACCCGGCAAAACAGCTTCATCTCCAAAAAAGAGACAGATTCTTCTGGCACTGATTTTATCTGAATTTGTGTTTTGGTCTTCATGGATAGGAAGTAAGATCAGAAGCTTCTGCCACCTTAGCCAGTCTTGGCTGGCAAACATTCCCCTGCCTTAAAAATATGTATCAGAAGTCCCGGGGCAGATTTCTGATTTGGGCTCTCATCTTTCAGTATTTGTTCTTCTGAAGGAGGGCTGAATGTGCTCTCTTTGTCAACATTTGCATTTGCATGCAGTCTTCATAGAGATTATGATAACTTTTCTGTGCTACTCTCAGGACAAGAGAGGGTGAGCTCTTATTTTCAGTGGAGACTCCCTTCTGGAAAAAAATTTAGGTCTCAGATAAAGTTTTAAGTGGTTTCACTACTATGTGCTCATACAACTGTGATTTTGCAGATGTGGATTAGAAGACTGAGCTCAATGTGCCAATTCCTGTAAAGTTTACAAGAGTAAACCTCTAATCATTCAAGATCCCTCTTAAGTCAAGGTCTTAACAATCTGCCCTCTTAAAAGAAATAATTCTCCTGACTGTCTCTAAGAGACAGCAAAGAGTGAAAGAGAGGAAAGCAGATGCCAGCTTTCCTTTTCTTGCAATAGGAGAAGCAGCAGGACAGGTCACTTGGTCAAACTGCAACAATAAACTCAGCATTCCTATAGGGAAAGCACACATGGGCTGTGAGAACACTGGTAAAGGGAAGAAGATAAATTTGAACGGGATGTCAAAACTACCTACAATTCACCTGGCAAAAAATATGTTGAAGAAGTTGATAAAATTCATATTTGTAAAGCAAAGTCAAGTGTGATCAGAAATCAGGCACCATATAGCAGTTTCTTCTGCCTTCTCTGGAGCCTGTGAAGTATCCAACAGAGACCACTCTCAGAGGCTCTGCAATGCAATAAGACACAGCTAGTGTCTGACTCAATAAGACTGTCTAAACCAAATCTTAAAAAAAACAGCCCATAACTACCTAAATGTTGAATCTTGATAAAATTCTACATCAGGTACTTACAAAATTTTGCCCCATATAACGCAGATCTGCCCCTTGCATAGTAATGTGGCAAAACAATGACTATTTTCAAAGCGTGAGCCTTTGATTTTTCATTAATAAAACTGAATAACCCCACATATGCATGCTTAGATATAAGGGGATGACCCCCATAAAGGTGCTGAAATTCTAGGAAGCATCATGTGAACATATACTTTATCTGAAAACAAGTTAAAGATATTACTGGAGTTCAATATGTGAGTTAAGCATTCATTGCTATTAAAAAAGCAAGAAAGGGAGAGAAGGACCTTAAGGATTTGCAGATTTTAAAGAAAATAAAGGAAAACATAAGGAAGAGAGAAAGTTCCATATTCAGACCTAGTGCTAAAATGTGTATTATTGGCAGTATTGCAGATGCTGAGCTTGGAGCCTACTGAGGTGGGAGGGGGAGGGAGGAGAAATACTTCTAACTCCTTTGAAGTACAAGACAACACCACATTCCTCTCAGTAGCTGTGTAGGTGTTGCCACTTGCATTTTGGGGAATCATATCTAACCCTCTGGTGAAGTTTTCTGGTTTTCACCTTTGAGAAAAAAACTTCAGAGCACACTGGTCATGACTGCACAGAACTGTACCCATTTCTATGTCCCCTTCTGTACCAAAGTGTTCCAATGGTCTCAGACTTATTTATCACTTTTTTCCTACGTTTCCATCTTACTTCAATGGGTCTAAAATAATTGAAATTATCACTACAAGAAATGGGATGTGCCACAGGTTCTGGCAGAACATGAAGTGATGGCTGAAAGCAACCTTTGGGCTTGGGTGCAGAGAGGCACCTACCCACAGACAACCTAGGAGCAAGGTATTGCTTGGGTTTAGAGCCTAGGAAGGACAAGGCAGTTTACATATATGTCACATTAATATAACCAAGATGTTTCCAGTTCTGTATTTATCAGTCTTAAAAAATGCTTACCTTTTCTGAATAGCTCTTGAAGGCTCTCTGCACTTTGATTCAAAATAGCCCATATTTCCTCTTCTTGCAATGGTCCTCCCCGAACCTCCAGAGCCTCTGCTAGTGACACATGCATGTTACCTGGGAAATAAACAGACTGATGTAAGACTAAGTAACATTTCTTCCCCATGCATACAGTATTCAAGTAGCAATAACCTGCGTTCAACCCTCAGTCACAAAATTTCTCCAGCATTAACAGAACCCATCAAACATAAAAAATACAAAATATTCCCTATAATGATAAAGAATTTTGAGCTACTCCAAAAAAGCTCAGGTTAAAAAAATAATGATCCCTATTAATACTGTAGGCTCTGCATCCATAAATTCAATAAGCTGGCGTTAATCCATAAGCTATGGGCAAGAGCTTGCTCTGTTTATAAAGATGACAGATCAGTCAGTAGTTACAGGTTTATTAAAATAAACAATCAGCTATTAACATGATTTTGACAGGTTTAAGTCAGCAAAGCTGCTGTTAGGAAAGGAAGCTCTTCCTCCTTTCACAGGGTTGTTGATGGAATCTCATGACCATATTGTGAGAAGCACTACCAGCAAATATGCACACAAGCAAAATAGCCATGGAACAGCTTCTCCTTGCAGTTAAAAAACAAAATAAAACTGTTAGCAGCACTCTACTTATTACATCTCCAGAAAACAAATAAAGATTTCTTTCCCCAGATAAATGAGGTTATGCTCCAGCATTTTTTGAAAGAGCTAAACCATTTTCACCACACAACAATATAATATTCTGTTGTCCACAGCCATTTGAAAACTGAAGAATGCATCCCTAAATATTCTGGCAAAGCAAATAAGCATCCGTTCAATAAGCTCAGGAACAAATAAACCATGTGTTTGCTTAATTACCCCAGCTTTCTATGGAATGTTCTCAGATGGAGCACTCATGCCAATTTATATTTCTGATTAGGATGCAGCTGCAGTGGCTTCTCTCTGTGCTTCTCTCCAAAGCCCAGAGAATAAAATCTTGAGGCAGTGAGCTGTAGTAAGAGCCTACGGTGTACTGTCAGCCATCACTGGTACGTCTCAAAGGCTCCAAGGCTATTGCTGGAAATGGAAAATACAGTTCCACAAGCAATGCTCATGGTCTGAAGACCAGCGACTGATATCAACAGTTTTGAGTGACCCACTGGTACTGCTGGAAGCTCCTCCCCCTTCCTTTAAATCACCTACCCAGAGCCTCCCCATCACACCATGCAATCCTGGCTCAGGTGTATGGATACTAACCTAACAAATTTAAAAAGGGTCTTACAGGCTATATTTAGTTTCCCAGCTGTCTAGGCAGCTTTATGCCTTCCACGTGTTTTTAATTACAGATAACCAGGCTTATACACATATAATAGCTACATAAAAGGCTGAATATCCAGTTTCTAACTGAAAACATGGGTTTTGACAGTACTTGGTAAGATACCAGCCTTTTCACCCAGAATTCCATACTACTACCGAAAAATTACATATTACTTTTCAGCACAGAAATATTATTATTATTATTATTTATTTCACAGCTTGCCAGTCTGTAGCATTCGATTACTGTGCATGTTTACTAAGCCAGACATATTTTCAACAAGTAATGTTCCAAAGTCATCATCAAAAGACAATGGAAGGGAAAGCAAACTCAGATCACATTTAAAAGAAATATGAAATCTGAATTCCCAAAGAAAAAAATAAATAAACCATAAAAAATGGAAAGGTAGGGACCAATGCAGACTTGCAATAAATGGATGGAAAATCAGAGAAAATTGTGCTTGCAGTCAGCATGAGATTCACATACACCAGGCACAGAGTGAGTGTCTGGTCTCACTGTTCCAGGAAATTCTGTGATTTCATGCCACTGTCTCAAATTTCAGTAGGTACATCTAGAATCAAGCTATCTGGATTATTCAGATTAAAAGATCTCATCTTCTCCTAGAGACTAAAAATACATGAACTGCAAATGAAAACTTTCTGTGATATTCTAAAGGAGAATGCCAAGCATAAGAACAACAATCCCCTCTCCCCCGCCCCAAATCCTTCTCTGCCACTCCCCTTTTCCCCCATTCTGCAAAATGCTGCATCCTTTCAGCTGTGATTAAATAATGAGGACTGTTCTTTAGCAGATACAAGCCAATTCCCTATTTAACAACACAACAGAGACCATAAGCGTGTCTGCTGAACCTTCCAAGCACATTACATCCACAGTAAAAGAATCCTACAGCAAACAACTTCTTAATCACAGTAAGAAGCAGTATGAATGTACACACCCAGCCACCCAGGGCTCAGGTGCAGCAGTGCAAGCAACAAGATCTGCTTGCATTTTACAGATAGCAGGAGCTTGACAAATAAAAATCAAACACACAACACATAACCAAACTATTTCAAAATGATTTTGAAAGCCCAAGCAAAATCCATCGCAAAACCAGTCATTACAAGCACAGCCACATGCAAAATGCCACAAGCTGGGATTTCAGTGGGATTCTCATTGAAGCAGATCTGTTTCAGTAATGTTCTGGTAACTTTCCCCATAACTTTTCTTCCTCAAAATTATCTTTAAGCTGCAGTGCTTGTCTGTCTCAGCAATGGGCAGCCCAGCACGCTGGCTAGGAGGATTAAAGAACCTCCCACAAAATGGTTCTCCAGCACCAAGAAACTGTCCGAGGGAAGCTGGGGTGAAGCTAATGGTGGGAAAATGCAAGGCCAGGTTTCTCCACCTGTCCAGCCCACCTGTCATCAGCCAGGCACTGAGTTGGAGCTGAAGTGGAAGTGCATGGTGCAAAACATATTTCTTCCCCACCGGATGTTTTTCACGAGAAGAATTTTGTAGGAATGCTGATGTTTACAATGCATAATTCCTCCAAACTCGCTGTCTCCTTAGGTTCTGGGAACCTTCAACAGTGTGTGGCCCTTTGTGAACACAGAAGTGTAAATGCTTGATACATTTACATGCAAAAGCTTTTGGTGCTATGCAATACCAGAATATTATGATAAATTGCAATATAAGGACTATATTGAGTAATTTTTCTAAGAGAAAAATATTTAAAATTTTTGTAGAATACCATATCAAAACCATGCTCCTGGCAGTCCCTGTGTTTTTCAGTGTTCCAGGCTGACCAGTAAAGAAATCTAGATGTACAGGTAAAGTTTTCTATGGAGTTTTAGTCAGTTCATGTCAAGCCATTTTTCTTGCAACGAGTCCTCTCCTTGTCTGCTCTTTATCTAAGGAAAGCAAGACCTGTAATCCTGTGCCCTGCTCCTTTCACTCATTGTAATAAGGATGGACAGATTAAAGAACAGTGAAAGGTGCACCTTCCAAGGATGAGTTCACTTCCCCTTTTCTTGGGACAGAGTTACGATGGCATCTTAATAAGAGGCCACACGGAGATCGGATTGGGGTAGGCAAATCTCAGGGTTAGGTGGTATGAACTCAACACAAACTGCTAGGGCATGGATTACCCATACACCCAAAACTCACATGAGATCACAGGGAGATCCAAACAGGGAGAGCTGCACAGCAGAGAGCACAACACGGTGTAGGAAGGCAGGACAAATTAAAATAGTTAGCACTGGAGGTGCATAGACACGAACCTGACAGACTGCTTGTTCTGGGGCAGAATTTACTCCCAGACCACACAGGAATACTATTTCCACAGGAAAGGAGTTGCATCCTATGGAGGCAGCTTTTATGCTCCAGGACAAGAGAGTAAATTCAGGTGTAAATCATTTGTATTAACAAGCTCTGAGTGCAAATTCTTGGCACCCTTCAGCCCTAAGACATGGCAGCGCAGTCACGGGGAGAAATGTTGCCTAAGCCAGAGGCCTCTCCCATATCTCAGACACTTTTTGAAAAGAGCCTGTCTACTCATGAGGACCAGCTGCCAGCTCCTCCCTCTAGACAGACAGCTCACACACTCCCTGATGAGTGGGATGGGGCTCTGTCTCCTGCCTGAAAACAAGCTCAGTGACCTCCTGGCTTTAAAAAGGCTCATTTTAAAGTCCCAGCAACATCACCTATGGAACATCCAGACAGTGCCAACCCCATGGGGCAGCCTTCCACGTGCTCTGTCCCAAGTAAGACAGACAGCACAACAGGAGCAGCCCTTCACACCAAATAATTCTGTCAAAATGACTGTTTGCAAGGTACCTTTTTCTATCTATCCTGTACTTTTTTCTCTACCACTTGCAAATTCTCCACACCACCTCACTTTTTACTTGCTTATGCATGAAGTTAAACGCTCGGAATTCTCATTTCCCCCAAACACTGCCATTTTTTCTTGCACATTTTAAATTTTAAATTTGAAATTGAAGGTCTCCAACAGCAACAAAGAATTTGGAAACTTAATTTTAAAGGTCTATTCTTTCCAAATTTTATTGAACTGTCACCAGCCAAAATATTAAGATGCTATTGCCATAACTGTGATTATTAAAGACTGAAAGACTGTAATACAGTAATTTTTGTAAAAAAGTTCCTAAAAACAGACCAGAAGTTGAAAGGCTAAATTGTTTCAGCTTGACTGATGCTTGACAACTTGGTCTTAGTACCATATCCCTTGCTTTTTTCCTTACCTTGCGCATCAACATTTTTCCCCAATGTTGTAACTTCAGAACAAAACCTTTTAGTCAAAAACAGTGCTTTAACATCAGCTAACTGAAATGCCTGCACTGCCTCACACTTGATATTTCAAAGGAATATGATGCCAAGAAACATGAAAGGCAGCTGCATTAAGCATACACTCTGCAGGTGTTTTTAGATGTGCAAGAAACAGGAAAAAAAATCTAGAATACCAAAACCTGTTAGAATATCTCTATAATCACATAAAATACTCTGATATTAATTTTTATCCTTTTACAAAATTTAAAACAAAGAAGAGACAGCAAGAAGGCTCTATATACATAGAAAATACTTGCCAAGGAGGAAAAACTCCACCTTATTTATCCCATATAAAACACTGTTAGCTGACCTTAACTATCCTGAATATGAGCAATATTGCCCCCTTGCTCCACAGGAGCACTTGGGCAAAAGGTAGCAGGTTTTGAAGAGACTTTCCTCTTAGCAGATGAGCCAAGAGCCCCTTCTTGGCCTCTCCTCTGGAGATATAAATGCCTGGAGGCAGAAGTACATTTAGCAAGGCAATTCTATCCAAGAGAACCTCTTAAAATTCACCTTTCTTATGCCATGATTAGCTGCCTGAAAATAAAACACTGACACTTTCATTCAGCACTCACTGAGCACAAAGTGCTTTCTAAGAGCACTCAACAGGCACAAGTCCCAGTGACACTGAACAGGGGCTAGACCTGGACAGTTTGGAAGGTCTGGTCTCTCCCATTTCAGAACCTGAGCACCTTAAGCCATTAGCATGCCCTGTAATTTCAGAATCCTGGGATCTATCCTGTTTATTTACATTGGCCCACATCCTATACCCCCAAACAAGGTCTGGACTACATATACCAATTAATTTATTCCCAATAATACTGTTGCGGAAACTGGGTTGAAGTGCAGAACCCTGGGGCCAAGTTAGAAAGCTTGCACTTCAGTAATCTTTGAAACCTTATTTTCAAATCCACACATAAAATGTGGTTTTCCTATAGCTGCAGGTCCAATTTGCATAGACTATCCAGAAAATAAGGCATTATTTGCAAATAGTCAAGTCAAGTATGCAATCAAGTCAAATACACAAGCTAATCAAGTCAACTGTGCTTAAAGAATTTTTTTTTTCTTTTAGAGTCCTGCTCTCAAGTTAATTACTGCACATTAGTCTCAATTATTGTTTTGAAGGATAAGGAAACAAGCCCTTGTGTCACATCCACTTTTTAAATTTCTCCTATAGATACAAAGGGGAGGTGACACAGCCCCACAAGATCCAACTACCATTTCCCCCCTCTTTTTAAAAGTATTTAAAGAGCTGCCAGAAAGCAGGTGAACCAAAATTTTTGTGAAAGAAAACCCCACACTCTCATGGTGCTTTTCATTCGACCTGCGACCTGACAATATTACCTTAGCATTTTTCCTTCTTTTTCATTTTAGAGAGGTCAGCAGAGATTAGTATTACCACCCAAGTATTTCTCCCCTGCTCCTGTTATGGAATAGATTAGCTTCTTCTGCTCACATATTTTCCTCCCATGTTCTCCCCTTTCTCCCCTGTAGGCAGACAGGATGAAATGTCAGCAAAACAAAAATCTCATGCTCCTGGGCAAATCCTCAACCTATACCAAGAAAGTTTATTTGAAACTACATTTCTTCTTCAAACTGATAGCTTGCTGCTTGAGCTCAGAACTCCCAAGTAGGGAACAGAAACTAGCTCAAATCTGTGAGAAAACACAATATGAAAACACCGGCAGAAGTATAAATCTTGGCCTTTTACTTGAGCATACACAGATGAACACATGAGATGTTAGCATTTCTCCTCCCAAAGCCTTAAATCAGTATTATATTCCCATATCTGGAAGAGAGAAAAATGTGACATACTAAGAATCTTGGCTTGTACCTCCAGGACAAGCAGTGTTTATTTTACTCAAAAAGTTCTCGGTTTCTTTCCTGGAAGGTGGAAAGAAATCAGCTTTTGGCTTGAACACACAATGGAAGACAAGCAAGGGTTAGTGTTGACTCCCTCCTTTCCTCTTCTGTCTCCATCACCAGAACCAGATAAACTTGTTTATCTGAAGCTTCATGTTAGGCAAACTAGTAAAGCCAGTCCAAATTGTATATAATGATCATGAAAGTCATGTTTTCTAGGCAACTGCAGAATGATTTTTTATACATGAGGGTAGCTGATGTTTCACATTTGATATTAAAATTTTATTCAGAAGAGTATATAATTATCACTACAAAGTAAGCTTAATCCACATAAATCGTAGCATGACTCTTGTATCCCTCTCTTTGTTTAATTGTCAGTGTAAGATTCTTGGGCAACTCCCTTATTTTGCTGTTGATCTGCTCCACCTCGGAGAGGGCAAGTCTCCTTGATGCATTTCTCATACTTGCAACTTTCATTTTAATTGCTAAGTAGGAGCAGGAGACCTGTGACTAAGGCAAGCTTTAGGAAAAAAAAAAAAAGAAATTTCAGGACTACAAAGCAGCTTGGCAATAGTGACACTTTTTAAACACATAACAAATTAAACCCTTCTAATGACCTGAAATAACCAGAAGCAAAAAGGCATCTTACTACAGGATGGAGGGATGATGTGCTGTCTATCAGACAAAAGGCACTAAGAAAGGCACTTCCAGCTTTAGTCCAGCAGTTATTCCATTGTTTCATTTGAGAGCCACGCATTCCTCACATACTGTGGAAAGGTCATGACTGAAGTCTGTCCTTACAGCTCTCAGCACAGCTGAAGGGGGAATGAAAACTTTTGTCAGGGGAGCAGAAATAGTAACAGGCACCTGATTTAAATGTCATGGAGCCACTAGAAAGCATTATTCTAAGTCAGTAAGTACTGCTTCCCACCATCTGTGACATTCTAAAGCTATCTACAAATAAAAGACTGGGGCTCTGGAGAGCAAGTGAAGGAAGCAGTGATAATTACTTAGTACAGTAACTGCTTTTTCATTCAGTACATTATTTTATATTCTATTATTCATAATCAGTTCCCAGTGTTTGAGAAGAGTAATGCTCAAATATTTAACACCAAGATATAAATTGCCACAGACTAGAAATTCGGTGACTCTACCAATAAGTTTCACTAATGGATCAACTTACTTTAGAGTAGATTTTAAAAAGCTTAGCTTAAGGCCTCTCCATGATAATGAAGTGATAATTTTTGCTACATCAGACAAATCCTCTAGTACCAAAGGGCTCAGATTCTGTCAGAATCCTTTCAGTATCAGTAATAGAGAATGATATCTTCCTTTAAAAATGCTTCTTGGTAAGGCAGTCCCCTTGCAGTAATGTAATAATCAGTGTCACAAAGGCAGCACAACTGGATCAGCAAAAAATTAAGCAAAGTGACTAAGTTCTTTATTTTCTTGGATGTGGCACTCGAAAGTCCTTCAGACAGGTACAAAAATAATAAGTTAATGTGCTACAATACTTGGGAGGAGAAGGGAATCATTAGCACTCACTAACCTTAGTCATAAAGTGCCAGGTTTGTAGAATATTTGTAAATAATGTAGAAGTTAACATACTCTTAAGAAGTATAAAGACTGACCCTACCATATGTTATTTTAATCCTATATATTCACATCCATTCCTTCCACAAATGGCTTTCTAGGCTGTTAAGGTGAGTAAACTGCATGGCTCACTTGTGTTTTGAGATTTCTTCCTTCCATGGGAGAAAGGTGGATCTGAGCAAAACAATCTTTGTCAGCCTCATATATTTGACTATCAGACACTTTGGGAAAAGAAATTAGCATAAAAGATATACCACCATGGCATATCAAAGCACTTTTTCCATAGTTAAAAATGACCTCATCTATGATACTCATGAAAAATGCACTGAATTCAGAAATAAGGTTTATGTTCGTCATTTGGAAGAAGCATCCTTACACACTTACAAGAAGAAAGAGAGCTGCTGACTTGTGTACTCAACCAGAAAAACATCCTGGTATTCAGAGGACAGTTCATACTGACAGCTACCTCATGTCCTGCCTATTAAGGAAACAATATTCAATAATGGAGATAAAACTGGCTGAATAACAGAATCAAGTCTGAATGACATCTACCTGCATCTGATTCCTCCAGCAGTGCTTCACCTCAGGTGTATACAGATAAAGGAATTTTTATTTCAGCACACATTTAATTTGAGAGCTAACAAACTCCCACATGGATCACCCCACCTACCATACTTCTACTAAACTGCACTTGTAAGTTTGTGTGGGTTTTGCTATGAAAATTTAAAAAAAAAAAAAAAATCCAACCCATTTAAAAGTTACTACCCAGCCAGCATCTTCTGCAGCTACTCATTTCTTACAAACACTCCAATGGCTTTCTCATCCAATGCCTTATGCTGAACTACATCCTCACACACATTTTTTTCTGCCTGTGACTTGGTGAAAATAGTTGATAAGTCCAAATAATTACTAATGGAGAAAGATGATCTGGAGGGTCTATTGTGCACCAAGTCTTCAGTATTTGATGATCAAAAAACTAATATGCCGAGCTCCTGGAAAATTCCTTAAGCAATTACATATGCTCTACAACACAGGCAACAACACAGACACCCAGGAGCTGCAGGAAAAAAAAAAAAAAAAAAGTGCTGCCTTCTTAGTTATAATTTCTTAGGTTCATTTCTGGGGAAAGGAAAAAAGAAAGGGAGATATGGCATAAGGAACAGAACATTACAAGGTCTGCAGATAGATGACACCATGGATATCTTATCTGTGAACTCACCTGTCTGGGAGTAAAGCCATTATTCACACAAGAGATGACTAATTATTATTGTGAAAGTCTGAATTTCTAGCCTGAAAAACAGACAAGATGGAACAGAGGCCTACATTTCAGCTGTCAAGAACTGTACACACAAGAAAATCTATGTCTCTAGGACCAAAGCATAAGCTGAGAGATTCTTGCTCTGCTTTCCTGTAAGTTGAAATGAGTGCTAATTCAAGCACAATAGCAAATATCAAGCTTTATTCAAAGAGTACTGCATTTTTTTCACTCTTCTGTAACAGAAGAAGTAATTTTGCTCTCAGACAGCAAGCCTCTCTACTCAGACACAGTAATACAAGGTGCAAGATTTATACTTTTTATATGCACAAAAATACAATTTAAAATGTCTGTGATATATTATCCTCCTATTAGGTGTGAAAACCTTTACAAAGATGTAATCAGAGGGAATCAGTGACTAATCTCATAGAGCAACTTCATACACTTCCAACTGAGAAGCATAACTGACAATGCCCTGATGCCTCATCAGGAAACATGAACACTCCAAGGGAATGGCAGAGATGTGAACAGGCAGCTGGCTGGATTTGACTTGTCCATGCTGCCTCAGATGAAGGCAAACTGATCCTAAGGAAATGAGAATTACTGGCAAGTGCCATTACATACCAGGCTCTCTGCACTTTATGTCTGTCAGCCTTCAGGAAGGATGTGCTTTTTTTGGTGCCCACTCATGTTGAGAAAGAGTGTGCATGTCACCACATATGCATGTGTTCCCCACTATCTATATAAAATGTGTGGGTGCATACATATACTCCATATAGACCAAATATTTCACTTTTGTTTCAAGTTTCTGCCGAAGGACAAGAGAAAAACCCTGAAGGACAAAGAGAGTTACAAATGGGCAGGAACATTGATCTGTTTGGAGAAGTCAACATGAACTACCTGAAAGCCTTGTTAGAGGGTCCCTAAAGCCTATTAAAGGTTTTGTCCAAGGCAGATTTAAATAAGATTCTGTAAGCATTTGGAACAACAGATTTGATACCAGCAGATGGGCTGCAACTCTAATAAGAGACCTCCATCTGTCCAGAAACCAACTCTTCACTCTACTCACACACACACAGAGTACTGCAAGTGTAGCACCAGCAAGTCTTACAGGTGCTACCATTTCCTGTAAAGAACTTCAAAAGCATCCATCACCTATAAAAACCCCTGTCCTCCTGAGAGACTTCACAGCACTTCCTTATCTCCATAAGCAATTAATTTTCCAGAGACAAAATAACCTATTGGACTGCTATTTCTTGAAAGCACTTAATAGGAAAGATATCTCCCTTTCCTGAAGTGATGCTGAGCTGAAGAGCAGACTGTTGGAAATAGCCCTTGAACAGGATACATCTCAGTCTTCCCCCAGTAACAGAGAATCTGTCTATTTAATGTAATTTAGGTGACCTACCAGTAAGGTCCAACACGCCCTACATGAAACAGTGTTCAGTTAAACCATAATATAGAATCACCTCTGAGTTAAATGCACACAGTGCAAATATGGAGATCTCCTCTTCTGCCTAACACCTGCTTGTCCCACAGAAACTGTTTCCACATCATCCTCTCAGAATGTTTGTCCTCTCAGACTGCAGATCCCTCCTTTCTCCACTTCCTTCCATACTCAAGCAAAGAGAAATTAATTTAAGACTGAAGCTGTGCTTATTCTCTGCATATACACTCCCAACCAGTAATCAATTTGCAGGGCACTTAGAAATCCAAGAGTGAAGAGAAAATATGTCTGGCAAACAGACCCACTGCCCAGAAAATGGAAGATAAGCTTTACATGAAGGATATTATTCCCTATGGGTTCATTATAGGATTTCCCTGAATTCTGAATTATCTGCTGTGGGTGTTTTCATGTTTCAGTATTTCCCGAGTTCTCCAATTGCTCTGTTAAATCTATTATTAGAGAGTCTTTAAGCACATTACCCACCACCAGCTTGCAAATACTGAAAAAAAAATGGATTTTAAAGACAGATCCACATCCACAGCTGATCCATTTCCTGCAACTGATAGCATACATCAAAATTTGCCTGGTTTTTGCTCACTCAACTTTTAAGACATGGTATACACAAAGTATTGAGAACAGTATATTCTGTGTGACAACTATTTAGCAGCATGTCTAGAGACAGCCATCAGTTCAAAGATTCCACATAAAACATGAAGATTTTTAGTTATGGAAGTTAGCTTTTTAGATGAGCTCTTTATGGAGGCCAAAACCATCCTGAGCAGCTTATATTGTCTAGTTTAAATCCTGCAATTAGGAGGTTTTAGCTCCAGATTAATTAGTAGACAAAGCCACTTGAAGACTTGGAATGCCTATGGTTAGGAAATCATGATCTTCCTTCAAAACATGAGTTGACACAGCACATATGGCTTTGTGCCAAAATCATACGAGTTAATCAGAACCTGACCAGTTGAGTCCCTCAGCCTGCCACTCTGCTCCCCACACTTCAGAAAAATATATAATTATATACTGCATGATTCAGTATGTGTTTACAAGTGAACAATTGTTAAATTGACTATACTGCCCCTTGAACAAATTTCTAACACACACCCAATTTATGATTCATGTTAAATTCAGCGGTTACGCATGATTTATTCAGTCCTACAGCCACGACATTCTCCATGGCCTAACTGCCCTCAAAGGTGCTGTGATTATCAGTCCTTTTCCTGTTAGGTGGCAAAACTTGGCATTTCTCTTTCACAAGACGTTCATCTACTTGTTATTTCTGCCCAGCTTCAAATGCTTACCAAGCTTATGGTTTCTGAGCCAAGAAAGTGAATGGGATTTGGAGTGTAAAGAAAGACCCTCACCCCAAAGAACATAAGCTTCAGTATCATCTGACAACAGCACTAAAAATCTGCAAGACTGATTTCTACAACTCCTCAGCAGACCCTCCACACAAAACAGACTGCTTGATCTACAGCAAAAACAAATAGATAGTCAGTGATGTAACAGATTTGATTTAGCTTCACACACCAGAACGGACAAAGAACTCCATCTGATCACTATCTGCACTCCATAGTGTTTTGGTACTTGGAGAGATTACAGGACAGAACAAGCTACAGAAGATGGCATTGCCAAAAAAACAGGAAAAACAAGACAGCAGCACCTCCTCCCATGACATAAAACAAACCTGCTATCACCTAAAAAACCCCAGAGTTCTGGGAAGTTTTGCTTTGTCTGGATGACAAACATTCATATTAGAAAGACAAAAAGATATATTACACCCTTGGGCGGCATAACAAAGGCAAACTAGCAGAAACTTTTCCTCTACAGGCCTAGAAACTGAGAGGGAAGTGATTCACAGCATCATCCTTCTTTTCTTTGAAGAACATTCCTATGAATAGTTATGGAAAGCTAGTCAGACTGAGGACATACACAGGTACTGCCCACGTACAAATTATATTTGCTGTATTGGAACAGAACCAAGCAGAAGGTCACATTAATCTCTGAAACCACTGCCCAGTGAAGGATTAAGAGAAAGGAGAATAGAAGGATAATATAACAACACTTGAATCTTTTATTCATACAACTGGACCAAAGGGAGTTAGACCAGTTAAAGAATGCATCAAATTTTGCTGCCTTCACAATCAATTTGATGATACTGTGTACAACAGCTTAACTCTGTAACTGTAACTACATGGAGACCCAAGAAAACAGTAACTACAACCACCTAAAATAAACAACTACCTAAAATAAACAGAAACACCTAACTGACACTAAAAAAAAAAAAAAAATCCTCCCTTCAAAACATTGGAGTTCAAGTCTTATATAATCTAGTCTGCATACAATATATCAACTTTCATCCTTTCCATGTATGTCCAGAACAATCCAAATTTTCTTCCGGTCCTGAATTTAGTATTTCAATTTTATTCTTGCAAACTTAAGAAAATGGGTATGTTATGTAAAGAGTATTATTTACATTTTTACTAGGATATAAACTCCTAGGAGAAAATTCAGCTTTAAAAAAAAATTTCACAAATCTGCATAAAAAAACCCGTGGGCTGAACCTCTTCAACTCCCATTTCTATCTTTCACTGCTAATTAAACACTTTAAAGATCATGCATTCATACATCGCATAGAAATTTCAGAAATGTAACACTTAAAAAACACCACTTGGAGAGTAGTCTGAAACGGATTTCAAAACTTTCAACTGTTTTACCAGCAGTTTCAAAATATCCTCCCATGAACTTTGCTTACAAAATACTGAATATGAATGAGAGTTTATCAAACCGGACCAGTTGTACTGGTTTATCTCAAGATGCATACACCTGGCAAAAAGTAGTAGCAGCAATCAATGAGAAGCATCAAGTGTTCATCACTTACAGAAATACCCAACTTGGTATTAATGTAAAGAGATGGTCTTGAGATGGAAATCTTAGAGACAGGAAAATGTGTTATCTAGTTCCACAGTGGAAAGATATCCATACATTCCTCACTGTGCAAAAAAGCTGGAAACAAGACTTCATCAGAGAGTTGAGAGAGAAGAACAGAGAGTGTGCCTGCACTAAAGCACACAGGCTGTTTTAGCCAAGAAGAAATACTCAGCTTACAAAGGAACAGTCAGGAACAGTGGTATCTTATTTATACATACCAAGCCTTGCTGGCAAAATTAGGGGTTCAGTGGACCTTTACTAATTAATTCCAGAAGAAAATTACTTTTTCCTCAAAAAATTGCTTTACCACTTGGTTTTACACTCCTGACCCTTTTTCATCCATGCACCTAGACACTGAATATTAACCCAGTTATTCAGGGGGAAATAAATGTATAGAACCATTCACAGCTTCCATTGTAAAAGGTAAAGATTAAAATTTTGAGCTTTGGCAAAAAAATTACCTGAAGACAGCTGGCATTAACCTAGCTTTTGCTTCCTACCATGCTGATGAGTGACTTCTCCCATTTTCTAAGACTTCACCCTTGATTTTATACCATCAGTCTACAAAGAGGTAATAAAAAAACCCCAATTTCTCCTACTGGCAGATGGGAGTGGGGAAGACAGGAAGGTGAAGGAAACCCAAACTTCGCCAACCCAGAAGTCACACACAATTTACAGTTACTCTATATACCCAGGTGTCTGTTGGTGACAAAATAGAGCTTTTTTCACACAGCAAAATCTGAATTCCACAAATTCTTTGAAAAGGATTGGAAGACTTTATACCTTGAGGTTACAAAACTATTGTAAAAAGCCATCGCTCTTTTAAGATGCATATTACTTCTTGGCACAAACATTGTGTTGTTTGTTGCTAGTTTTTTTTTTAACTGGCATTTATAGCCTATACCTGAAAATACATCATAAGCCTTAAAATGAATGTTCTCTACATAAAAAGTAAATATATATAAAAAACCTATTAAAGTCTAGACAGGCAATACTTTCTCTTCCATTTTTCCAAAACCACTGAAGAGGGAAGCAGAACAAACAGATTTTGCATCAGCAGCAGACTTCCTAACCAGCAGTTCATATTACGGTGAAAAGTTAAATTCTGTGATCTTCAGCTCTTTAATATTCTCAAAGTAAAGGCAATGGGTGGGACAGAATTAGCAATAATTATTGTGTATATCAAAGAGTTCAGTTAATGTCAAGCACAAAAATATTTTCTATAGCAAGCACCAGGGAAATTTCCACATACCACATTAAGTTCAATTTGGTGATACTATTCTGCTCACTAATACTGAGTAGTTGAAGACAGAAATTCCTCCAGTGTCTGACACTATCACAAAACTAAGGGCTTGGTATTGAAAATACTCTTTTCAACTATTCTGTGCAAGGCCAAAGAGCACACACAGCACACATGGTAGTACCAATACAGCATGAGAATCTGATGTTGAGGGAACCAAGAACAAAAAGAATGCCTCTTAATATACAGAATGTCCTCCCCTTCTTAAATAATATGTTTTTCATCTGTAAAAGGAATCCAATTATTTATGTCTCCACAAGTTGGTTTTTGTTGTACTTTTCATGTGATGCCATTAAAATGACAGCTTACATATTTACCATTTTACTTAGTAGTTTATTTTCACTTTCATGTTCAACAACTAAAATTACAACCTAAGCTGTGATACCACCAAAGTGTTCCTGTCTTCTTCTCCCCTCTTCCTGAGCAGCTATTTTTACTCTAGAGTCATATGCATGAAAATTAATTCCCCTGATAACTTGACCACCATAATTTAATCCCTCCTTAAGCAATCTGAACAAAAGGGAATACAGATTCCATGACACAAAGGATGAAAAAAACTGAAAGGAATTGCAGCTGGAACCAGACAGCTGTTCTTCTCTGAACATCAGATGGAGCCCTTGTGGACACACACGAGCTTCAGAGGCAGATCACAAAAGATTTCTTATTAAGCTTTGGGCATTTTTTTTAAGCGTTTAAAGAAGTTCTCGGTTTGGAAGAGCTTCCCATTTCTGTGGGTTCAGAAACTTAAGCAATGTTTTTAATACAAGAAGTACTAAACTGGATCAGACCAGCTCTCCCATCGCCTTTGCTGGCAATCACCAGTTTAGTGAGTTCCTGAGCTCAAGCTGCACAGTCAAATCTAATAGTCACTAATGGTCTCTGTTCTGTTAACTTCTCTAATCCCCTTCTGAGCACATTTACACTTTCACTCCACATGACATTTTGTTCCAGCTGCAATTAAGCAGTTCACAAAGAGTATTTTCTTTTGTTTGCTGTAAGACAGCAACTTCTCAAATTTCACTAGAAAAGAACACGCTAAAGGTCTTGAAGGACTTTTACTAAGCACCAGTAAATGTTTGTAGCCATCAAAAAGAACAGAAAATGGTTTCTTCCAATAAAAGCAATATATCTTCCAGCATATGAAATAATTCCTCTTCTTAAGGCATTGCATGGATATAAAATTTCAAAATTATTACAAAACCATTTTTAGGATTTTCTTTAGTATTTTGTGACAGAACAACAAAAGCCCAGCTTAAAGTTTTCTTCCTTTACACACCATATTCCTTCCTCAAATACACAGAGGATAGAATTGTATCAGAGATCAAGGAGAAACAGAAAAACTATTCTTGCCAAAACTGTTTGCCAATAGATTGAAACGAACTAATGTGACACAATGGTATCAGAAAACCTCTAAAAACAAGAGAAATTTTAAAAAAAGAACAATTTTTATCATGCATCTCACTTTTGAAACACCTAAGTTTTGTGCCAGTCATGGTGAGCACACACATTTTAAATTGGCATAAAGGAGCTTTACACAGCTATTACAGTAATTCAGTTCTATGTGTTAGCCCATGTGCTTAAAGCTCCAGGCTGATTTGGCTGTTCCACACATGTGATAACCTAACTGCAAAGCCACTCAATAAATGAGTCTATATTTCTGATGAAACAAACTTTCAGCACTGCCAGCGAGCAAATCTTTTATAATCAGATAATCTTTAAATTCTTTATTAAGGTCATTCAAGGGATTCAATGACAGGGCACACTGAAAAAAGAAGCTGTTCAAAATTTGAGGTTCTTTACTATTAGCTTGTTTTGCTATGCATTGTCAGATTATAACTTCAGAAGAAACCTCTTTCAGGTAATCTAAGTTTAAAATTTTTGGGTTCCTCAAAAACTTAGTGTATATTTCTTGCAAATCTTATTAAATAGATCACTATAACAAGACTTCCCAGATAAACTTCTGATTTTCAGAGTGAACAACCTTACAAATAAAAAGGGGTAAGAGAATAAGTAGTTCTAAAACACCTGCAAAAAATCAAGAAAACAAACACATAAAAAACCACAAGATGGAAAACAGATAATTATTAACCCTTGAAGACCATAAACATAACCACTAAGCTGGGAACACCAAAAGTACTTGCAGCTATGAAGGTCTGAAAACTCATCCCAATTTTTATGAGAAAGAAACCTCAGCTCACAGAAGCCTCCACCACCAGCACATGAGATAAGGACATTCTTGCAAAGCCCATAAACCTGAACTAGAGGAAACTGAAGGTGTCCCAGCACATCCTGAATGAGCCCAACCCTTTCTTTCTCCCTCCCCCCTGCTTCTTTACCTCACTTTCCTTTTGTTCCAGACTGTGTGCTCCTCCAAAAAAATAATGGTTTTCTAACAGTTTTCACAAGCTAGACCTTCTAGGTCAAAATTTTCCAGGTGCTGCACAGGTACTCTTGCCACCTTGTAAAATAATTTCATTTTCCAGATACAGGCTATTGAACAGCCCACAACTCTATTCTTGTACAGAGCACTAATAATTTATGGACATAAAGACATACACTGCATTGTCTACAGCAATGTTATGTATCAATAAGAATGTCAATAGCATTTGCATTCCACTTTCATCCCACTCAAATTTCCAGTGAAGCTAGTAGGGAGAGCCTCATCATTCTTCAGGGAGTATCAATTCAGATGCCAATCATAAACGTCAAAGATATTTTTATGGAAAAATATCATCAAAATTTCAGTTTTGCCTAGACTGCAACATTTTAAAAAAATATTTCAGTGGATTCATTAGATGTGCAATTGTTTTTCCTGCCACTTTCTGTACAGTTTTCTAATTAATTAATAAGATGAATGTGCAATTGTTTCTGAATCTCTGTCTCTAATAGTTAAGGGGAAAGCCCTCCAGGTGCAAGGCACTGGTCTAAGAACAGAAAAGGTGATTGAAGATACATGAAAACTCTAAAATACAGAGTCTATGAAGGCCAGACAGAATCTCTTTACTCCTAGAAACCTACCCAAGAAAAATCCTTTACCAAAAAGTGCACATGGAGCCTATTAACAAATAAATCCCTGCATAATGCATGCATACAGGCAGTACCCTCTTATTTTCTAAATGTCAAATTAATTTGAAGAAGTCCAATTTCAAGACTCACAGAAGTTGAAAGCAAACTGGCTTCTGAAGAACAAACAGAAAATGCACCTCAATCACTGAAAAATAGTTAAAACACACTAAGGCACTTGAAAGAAATACCATAACAAATCCTCTGAAGGAGAAACCAGTACTTATCACCTGCTGAAGCATCCCATTTAAGAAAGTTACATACAGTCTTTAATTAGGCTGCTAGAAGGTAGCTCCACATAAACCTAACCACACAATTGTCCAGTCAGTGGGACATACTACAGAGATGTCTCTCGAAGCAACACGTGTGCTGTTCCTCACTGACATCAAAAAGCAGAGCATAAAAGCAGAACTTGGACCATCATATCAACCATTTGCTTGCTTGGGATTCAAACTCCCAAGTTAATTCATTGAAGGCAAATACAGCTTTTACACTGACCTGAGAAAAGAGAGCTATTATTCCACTGGTCATAATCCTAAGCACTAGGAGGAGATTTTCCACCTACTAGTTTAACAGTAAAGGTACTAAAAGGCAGAACTTCTGTTCCATTTCCCTTCTCTTTTTTCTCTTTTCAGACACTAAATTCTGTGAAGAGAGCAATGGGTAAAATCGGTAATAACATAATGCTGGCCCTTGATGAATTGTGGTGAGAGAAGAAAAATCAGCAAGACATTTTACAGCACTGATACCCTGATGAGCAAGCTAGGTAGAAAAGTTAGATTACCTATGTATGACATGGTTAAATATCCACATGCTTCATTTTTTTACAACTCTATTGCTTAAGTCAATATCCAAGTCCAAACCAGGCATGACTTTGCCAGAAAGCACAACTATTTCTAACAGCTGAAGTTTCAGACTTTAATTTAGTTCTCTCTTTAGTCCATTTCATCTTTTAAAATAACAATACATAGAAATGGTTAGCAGAAAAAGTCAACAGTCCCATCAAGAAAGATGGAACACGTTCAACACCAAATAAGGTTGCTTACAAGTTTAAAATTTTGTAGTTAATATTTCAACAGCAATGCTCTACAGGGTAAAACAGACAGGGTTTTATGAGTCAAGTTCTATTACCTTTCCCTGGTGACCCCAAGAAAACCCTGGAACCATGTGCATCACAGGTTTATGGGAGTGGGTTTTTATGCCCTCCATGTAGCCATTCATGTCTATCTGAAAACTGGAAAAAACACAGTGCAATATGCACATGCTATTGAGATGCTGAAGAAATTAATATTAAAAAGAAAAACCCTCATCTGGAACATAAAATTTATCACTGGGAACCGATTCCCCTGTGCAAATAAGGAGCTGCAAATGAGAGTGTCTATATCCCTAGAGATTATGAGATAAAGTATGTTCTGTCTGTACTCAGCAATAACTTAGAAAACCTTTGCACTCAGTTCCTTGGGTTTTTTTCTCCAACAGGTTTTGAGGGCTTGCCCACCACACAGCAGAAGGCTGTTACAATGAATAAAAGTAAAGTATAAAATAAAAGTTATCATTTTCCCAAGAATGGAGACTCAGAGAAGCTTCCATCTCCAAGCATACAAAAATTATTTACATTAACAAATCTTTACACCTTTCAATGCCAATTCTGAAACAGCATTTAAGTCAACAAAAAAATGCAACCATTTGAACAACACTGGCATAACTATGCTACTGCAATGAACTGGTGTTTATTGTCAGTTTCATACAGCACACAGCATGGTGCTAAGATTCCAACACACAAGGATATCCTGGAGTGTGCCTGGAAGATTACCATCATCTGCCTTCTAGAGAACATCAGCTGCATCTATAACATATACAGATGTAGCCAAAAAAGCTTTAGCAGCTGTTGTGAAACTGAACATGAAACACATGAGAATCCGGTATTTCCAATGATTTATCCAGCTTTCATTTTGATGAAAAGCACATCAAAAAATTAGGAATTTGTATGCTCTAACAACCTTCTCCCCTCAACAAAGAAACTGGCTTTCAAGGAAAAGTCTGATAGGAAAAAGCCTCTTCTTAAGTTCTTTTACTTGAGAAATAAACAGGAGTGTTTCCTAAAAAGCTCAGCATCAATTTCAAGTTTACAGCACAAATGTAAGTCACTTGCAACAGTGTTGCTCAAGAAAAGTCACCCATAAAAACTTCCAGCTCCAGATCTACTTTTCTAAATAAACCAGATTCAGATACACCGTTTCCAATGTGCCTCTCTGCACATGCCTGAAGCCAAGTACCCACACTACATACAAATACTCAAAGATGTCAACATCACATGAAAGCCATTTTCAGATTCACTTCCAAAAATTTCACCCAGCTCTATAGAATGTTCCCACCCATATTTCTCCCACATGTACAGACAAATGCTCTTTTGGAAGACAACCTCCAAGAAACACACACACAAAAATTTTAGCCAGAGTTGGATAAAGAAACCACGAAACCCCAGAAAACCATGTCCTTCCTCTGACAAGGTGGAAGCACACGGAAATTAAAAGTCTCAAAGTCTACTAAAAAAGCGTGATGTTTTTGACAGTATCAGATTAGATCACAAAGAGTTTTGTGTTCAGTTCCAAACTTGTGCACTTCAATTTTCATCATTATTAGGTCAGTCAGTTCTTCTCCCTCAGCTTTAATTTTAGCTGCAAAACAGGCGATAAAGCTTTCCTCTCTTTTCCAAGTGCCCTATCTCACTTAATTTAATGACCAATTGCTTGAAGCAGGAACCAGGAGCTAACACAGCACCTAGTCCTAAATCTGACATTAATTACCCTACCACCTGCAAATCCTTAATAATACTCAACATCCTGCAAAACTATTGTATTCCCTACAATACCAGCAATCAAAAATCAGCAGTTTTAATACCAGGTCTCCTTCAATTCTTGACATATACTTGCAGACATTTCTGTGGTGTATTAAATTTACACATGAAAGATAAAGGACAGATGAAACCCTGAGAACAAAACCTTCCCACGTCTGTCATTCTTTCTACAGAGTGTCACAACTGGAGCAGATCTCTATCCTAACCAATTGGATTTCAAATTCATATCATTTTCCCAAGGCAATCTACTCAATTAATTGCCTTTTATGAAAGCATTTTAATAGATAGTGATGCACAAAGAATATGCCTGGTTCCTCACCAGGTACTTAAGTGGCACAGAAGGAGAAGCCCAGATGAAATAAAAATGGCACCAAAGAGTCGTCTTGTGCCCTTCCCATCTGTAAATGCCAGCTTCCTTCTCTGTACTTCAGGAGGAGGTGGGGCTGGGAAACACTTCTTTCAGAAGTTCCACCCTTCTTTACAGATGCACAGATTTCATTAATAGTTAACTGGCGACATACAACATTAACTTACCCTGGTATTCACAGCTTTCCATCCATGCTTGTCCCATGGTAAGCAACAGCTTGGGGCAACTGATTACAAATATTTTCTGCATTGTGACACCCTACACCAAGACTTCCTTTTCAATCTTTTAGTCTCACTGACTATTTCACTTTGAAACAGTAAAATTCCAGTCAATTTTTTCTTAAGCAGAGGAAAAAAAAATGACAGACTGTTAAGCTGATAACCATCACTCCTTCCGAAAATGCAGCAATACTTAATTGGTCTTAGGTTTAACAAACTACTGGCAAAATCACTTTGAGTTTTACCATCGGTGGACTAAAGGTTCTAGGCTTGCCACTGCACAAGTAAACTGGAAAGTTCTTCCAAAGAAAATCATTCCCCTTAAAGAGCTGACCTTACTCTTGTTCAGGTTAATAAGTCTTCACAGGTGCTCTGGAACAGCCACTACAGAGGCTCTTGAGTGCAAGGTCTCCTTCACTGTGAAGAACTTTGAACAAGAGAATGTCAATATTAACAAGGCCCTCTGGGCCATAATGTCGTGTATTTCAACATATAAATATTTGAAGCCATTTAAGTACGGCAGCATCCAGAGACCTCAGTGATAAAGAAGAGCTTTGTGAAACTGACAGGCACTTCAACAATAAATTCCATTTAAGAGTCTGCCCAGTCTCATTTTATCTAATTACTTACCTCCCTTGCAGGAATAGCATGCTATTAAGGTTTGATGATTAAGATTTGAAGGCACTTTGAAGATTTATTGTACCATACAACCACTAATTATTATTGTTCATACCTGCATTTGGTTGGGAGAAAAATAGCTATGTGCCAAATAATTTCTGTTTCACATGTAAAAATAAGAACATTTGCCCTGTTGAGCTCTTTAAAAAGTGAACAGCTAAAAGACTGCATTTTTACTTTCAGGCCTTCTCTGTGATAGTCAGTCTGTACGAACCATACGGCTGAAAAAATCCCACCATAAAGGAAAAAAAAACCAAATACAATTTCCTGCCACCAGAACAGGTAACATTTGTGTCCTGGCTGCTTCCCACTCTCAGGAATGCAATCTCCTCCCTTTGCCAGGTTTCTCCACTACTTCCCTTCAAGGCACTGAAAATGACAATGCTACACACAAGTTACAATGTTATACACAAGTTATCACAGGCTCATGATGACCAGTCACAGTGGTTATTTACCACTCATCTACACAGTCCATTTTTACTTTCAAAGGCCTGTGAAGGTATAAATAGACTATTGAGTCACATCCTTTCACCAGGCTCTGTTATCCTGGTGAAAATATATGCAGTGTACTCCCTTATGCTTTAACATTCTGTCCAACCTTTTTTTCACACAGATACTTCCTTGCCCTTCCATCCACTCGAATGTCGTTGAGCCTGTGGTTCTCACAGCCTTCAATTCCACTCAACAACAGTCTTGGAATTAAAAGATTTTTTTAAAAAATTAAGCTGTTAGAACAACATGTGATACTGCCTGTCACCTTTTATATCTGGTATATTCAAAAGTGTTTACTTTTACTGCACTTTCAACTTAAAGAAAAAAAAGAAAAAAAAAGAAAAAAAACCACCACAAACACCACACTCTGATTAGGAAAAAAAAAATCAATATAAAACACCAAATCTAAATAAGGCTCATTTTTTTTTTAATCACGCACAGCAAAAGGAAAAAAAAAGTCCAATTATGAAAGGAATTATGCCCCTTTCCACTCACCAAACAGGATTGTTAAGTTAAAAATTAGTAATAAAGTATCTTTAAGAGTTAGATTGTATATTTTTCTCTCTCTTGCTGTCATTCTCTTTTTTTTCCCTTAAATTTCTGCTTAAATTCTAGAACTGTTAGTGGAAACACATGCTTGTTGGCAGATAAAGAGAAGACGCTCCAAAACACATCTGCTGCATATGAAAGCTGAACAGATATGTCCAAGTGATAGCACAAGGAGTGGTAGCAAATTCTGTTGTAATTGCACTACGAAAGGATCCTCTGACTAGATTTACTCTTTCCTCATCAGTATTTCTTGCACAAGACCCAAACTGTTTGTTTTCTCATTTGTACCTCTATCGTGGCTGATTCTAAGTCTTGCAGAAAAGTCTTAAGAACTTATTTCTGGCCATCCAAAGACAGACTTGCACAAGCGACATTGAGTCAGAGGCCTGATGCTTAACGTGAACACCGACAGCAGCCCTGCTCTGGAATTGGTACTAAATGTCATCATTTCCCCAACCTGAGCCCAAGCAAATGACCTGGGAGTCATGACACCTCGGAATATATTCAGTGACAGCTTTCTCACATGAGGTTCAACCCTCAGGAAAACGTCTGTGTATTCTGACCCAGTTTCACTGCACAGTTTCCCAAAACACATCCTCTTCCCTGAAAAGGTTTCAGGAACTGATCACGGTTACTGCCCCAGCTAGTTCCACATGCAAAGACTTTCATATTCCCTTCTCCAAAACTCACACCTTAATAAGATGGTTAGACACAGATTACCTGCAACCAACCTTACAGTTTCCATGTCCTACATTTACTTCTGATCCTACCTACAAAACCAAACCGGTTCCCAAATGTTTCCCCAGTAAACAGGAGGGGTACAGAACAGCTTCTGGCGGTTCCCTATGAAGTCACTGCCTTTGTTGTTTTAAACATGCAATTTAAAGAGAATGACACAATCTAGAATATGAGAGAGATTATCCTGCGGTCTGCGGAGGTGTCGATTGCTAGGAGATAAAAAGCCAATGAAACCTACGCTATTTCTCATCACCGGCCAACAGATTTATCCTTCATTTCTGCTCCTCCAAAACGTTAATGAGGAAAAAGTTCCCTCTCTGTTAACAAGTCTGCGGGCTGCTTTGTTCGGCTGGCGCAGGCAAACCCAAGCCCTTCTCGGCCGGCGGAGCGTGTCCCGCTGCTGCCGAGCGCCCGGCCCGACCCCACAGGACCCCGGCTGGAGGTCCCGGTGGGATCACCAACATCCCCCCCGCCGTTGCGTGCGGCCTTTCTTCCCCTCTCCCACNTGCGTGCGGCCTTTCTTCACCTCTCCCACACCCCGCCCCGGCCCCGCCGCGATCCGAGAAGCGAAGCCAGGCGCTCACACGCCCACCGGCGGCCATCCCTCCGGGAGAGCCCCCATCCCTCCGGGAGAGCGCCGCTCGGCGGAGGCCGCCGCGGGATCGCTGCCCGGCTCGGAGCGGGAGCCGCGCACCTACCGCCGCTCTAGACCCGCCGTCCGCGCTCGCAGGGCGGCGATGGAGCCGAGCAGCGCGGAGCTGCTCCCGGAGCGGCCGCGCAGGGCTGCGCTGGGAGAGCGGAGCAGCATCTCCTCCCCGCCGGCCGCTAGACCCGGCGCGGAGNAACATCATTACAAGGTCAGCGCTGCTAAATTGCAGCCCGCGCTGTATTATCAGAAAGTAATGAGAAACACCTTCAGCCTCAAAGAGGAGTCGATAGAAAATCAGCAAACAGCCACTGCAGACATCCTTTTTTTAAATTTTTTTTTTTATTATTATTATTTTTATTTTTTCCCCTCGGGGATGATCTGGCTGCTTCCAGACCTTGGTTCTTCAGCTGGAAGTCTTTTTCCGCAAAGTTGAACAAAAGCCTTGATGACAAAGCTTTCAAACACGGCCGATTGTTTATAGCTGTCAGAAAAACTTTGGTGAGGGAAAGGTCCACTTGAGGTGAAAAGTTGGGGGGGGGTTCGCCTTTATTTATTTATTTTTAATACTTCTTTTTCTACTTCCAATGTGAAATCCACTGTAGAAACCCACTGCCCACTTGTGAAACGGGGTTGGAGCTTCCCCGGCGGGCTCCTCTGAAGATTTTGTAGTAGCTCCCTCCTTTGCAGCGACAGACTGTGGAAGAAAATAGTCACAAAGTAGTACTTTTAGTAGCAAAGAATAATGCCTCCAGAGATGCGTCCCCAAATTCGGGCTGTGCGAAAATGAACTTTCAAAATGATAGTCTGAAAGAGTAATTTCTGTCTGGAAAAAAAAATGATTTAAAAAAATTTGTGAAAACAGCTGCTTTAGAGTAAATAGAAATGTTTGTTTCCTAGTGAAATACCAATTGTTTTGTATTAACTAAAGTATTAAGGACTCAGCATAAAAGTCAGTCTGCCATAACTAATAGTATCAAGGACTTTGTGTAAGTCATAACAAAAATAAAGATGAGTAGTAAAACTAATTTACATAGTAAGAGGCTACAGTAATCTGAGAGATTGTTATTTATGTAATTTAAATATAATTTTCTTGTAATACAAGTTCTTTAAGTTGATAACCATCTACTTGCATTTTAAGGTGAACTGACTATATTGGTATCCACATTTCCAACAGGAGCTCATTTTGTTCCCTGTACATTTATACATTCTATGGCACCTCTTCTTTCTACAGGTCATTGTCTCACTGAAGGAGAATTTTTTTATAGGTGTTAATGATCTGCAATAGATTTTATCCTGAAGCTCTGCTTCCACATTTCAGATCAATTCATAGTGGCCCTAACCCATGCCACTATATAATGTGTCTTCATGTATTCGAAGATAGACCACAGAAAGAATTCTTTGTAGCAATGTGATTTTTTTGCAAAGATGCATTATTAATTCAAGGAAACAGAATTAGTGAAGCAGGACTTGGGGATGAGTTAAAACCCAACCTCCATAACCAGGCAATACTGTATACTTGTACTGGAATATGCCTCTGAACATAGAAGTCTCCTCCCCAGAGACTTATAGTCTTAAAGGACTATAAATTTGATTGTAATTTACTTTCCTCAAAAGAAGGTTTAGTTCTTTGTTCTTCATTCTCCTAATGAGCATCTGTTTGGGACAGTATTTTCCTTGGCCTTGTAAATGTGTGTGAATGCCTTGACAATTATCACATTAGACTATTTGATTATATTTTTAATTAAACATCTTCAACAAGGAAACTTGGAGCTTAGGATCAATGAAAAATATAATTACCATCTTTGCCTACTGTGCATTTTGCAGGGATGCAAATACATGGAAAACATTGCCATAACTATAGAAACTCCTTACATGACTGACTAAAGGGAAGACATAGCATGTTGTGCTCAAAGACTGATGCCTTGGAATGCCTCCACTGTGGAAAAATGAAATAGCTTTTGTCAGTGCAGTGCTTCTGGATTTGTTGCAAACACAACATATTTACTGCAAAGATTGACGTTCCAGCACTTAAGAGATTCCTGAGTGTGACTTTTTCCTTAGCTGTTCAGAGAAAATTTCCATGCTAACCAGAGGTGCAAACATTAAATTTTCCTCTGAAGATATTTTCTGGCAAATAAATGTCTTCCAATTACTCTACCATCAAAATCTTGCATCATTTACTTATAGCTGATGTTTAATGCAGTGCAACTTTGCTTAAGAAAAAAAAATTAAACCGATTTATATTATCTACTGTTCATGTTGAAACTTCCTTTAAAAAAGTTGGGTCTCTATCTATGCTTAAACTGGGAGATTCAAGAGCACCTCCAAGCTCCTGGTTTGGGATACATGTCTGGCCACGCCTTAACTGTGTATTAGGACAAAACCTGTAAATAAACTGGACAGAACTAGAGTTAAGCTCTAGAGTGTGCTTTAGAGCCCTTAAGCTCTAGAGTGTGGGTAACTGAGAACCAAAAATTGTGTGGCCTGGTGCAGTGTACATATAAAGGTCAGTTTAGAGAGAGACTAAGTCTGACAATTCACACTTTGCAACTAAGGAAAACCATAAAAAAAGAAAAAAAAAAAGAAAAAGAAAAAAAAAGAAAAAAAAGAAAAAAAAGAAAAAAGCCCAGCATAGGTGCACCTTACAGTAATTCACACACTTGGCCCACAAAACACCTTCTGTTTGTCTGTGTTAGATGTTGTCCTTACATTATCTAAAAGATCCTAAGAAAGTTACATGAGTGACTCAGAAAGAAGCAGCAAAGAGAAATAGCTACCACAAAGATTAAATCTCTGGGAAATATTAAGACAGTATGGTGACTGTCTGGGATTTTCAAAAGTGACAATTAATTTTGAGTGTTTCCCAGTTTTGGTGCACAAATTGGGACCTTATTTTCAAAACATACAGAACAAGTGGTAGCTGAACCTTGGCAGCTTGATTCACAGATCCCTTTAGAACTACTGGTCATTTTATGTTCTTTGGCTAAATGACAATCAAGGCATAGGGAAAACACTGCCTACAAACATTTAATGAGTCTCAGTGCCAGTGAGAGGAAGTATTTTCAGTCCCCATCTGCAATGAAACCCATTTGTAGGCTAATGCCTACAAGTGAAGTCTGTAGTGCTGTTGTTGACCCTATATCAGTACAGTTGCAGAGGGCTGAGATGTATTTGGGAGTATTGGTACCTTGTAAAAAACAAAACAAAACAAAACAAAACAAAAAAATCTTACTAGGAAAGTAGTTCTTACATCAAGACTTACAGCTCTTGAGGATAATCTTCAAGAAAATCTAATTTGCAGGAGCTAATTAGCTCTAGATATTTAAAACCAGACTGGTTGAAATAGTAGTAAATATACAGTAGAGAACAACTTGCCCAGACAGAAACTACTTGTTCAAACTGGTCCTTTCTGCATTTAGCTTTGGAGTCTATCTTAATGAAGGTTTTGTTTAGGAGTATTACAGTGAAGAGTTAAATCAGAGCAGTGGAAGAGACACATTTTAATGTATAGGGACAGTAGGAGAAAAGGACTTGTTTTCATTTGAGATTTGAAATGAGATGAAGGGTCACCAAGGCTGAGAAATACACAAAGGCTGTCCCAGACTGCAGCCAGTTTGGAAGAAAAGGCTCTCATATCAACACTAGCTAGATTGTATGGAAGGACAGAGCAAAGTCTAGACAAGTTGCCAGGGGGACAGAGGGGCACAGAGAAAAAAGATTTTTCCCCCCCAGATTGTAGCATTTCTATAATTTCTATAATTCTATAATTGATGACTCTCTGCTGACCAAATTGTAAAGGCCATGCATTGAGGATTTTGAATATTCTTTTGTTGTAGCTCTCCAACATCTACAAGCATTTTGTTTGTCTGCAATCTGTTCATTCCTCTTGCCTCAAAGCAACTCAGCATCATCCTGTGGGCACGTGATAGCTCAACTTCTGCTGAACACAGGAGGGTTTCATAATTCCCTCAAAGAGAGAGGGAGCTGACTTGTACAAATGACAGCTTTATATTTGGCTGTGATCTTCAGTACTCACAGGTCAACAAGAAATGCTGCTTATCTGGTGGTGAATTCTGTGATTTGGGGGTCATCTGTTATTTTTGGGTTTGGTTCCACGCAACGAAATTTGCGCAACGACAGTTTCAGTAGGTGGATGTCTGCAGGCAAACAATCCAACACGTAGTTCCAGCATTTACAGTGTGTGCACTGCTTTATTACACTTCCCAAGCTGTTGAAATTCCTCAGGCTACTCATGTGAATTCTTTCTGCTTGATCAAATCCCACTTTGCTATGGTGATAGAAATGACTGGAAACTAAGTTGTTCATATCTTTAAAGATTGCATGATTTTGTTATTTTTGACTAGCAAATATGTGCATATGCAGATGGATGATCTTAAACCTAACTGGAAGGGATGGGAACTGAATGTAGTAATTGCAATGCTTTTCATTAAAAGGTAGTAAACCCAGCAAAAGTTAGCAAACCAAATTAACATAACCCAACCCTCTTTTTCCTCTCTTTTACCACTGATTGTTGACATCTGTAAGATTTTTTTTCAGTTTCTGTCACAGATAGCTTTCACTCAGGGGCACTGGTTGTAGCAACAAACTCTTGAGTCCTGAAAATTGTGCTCAATATTTTCTTTATGCTTTTTTTATGTTCCCAGTGCCATCTTGACAGAGGCAATTCCAGGGTCCTTGCATATCCCAGTAGCAGCCAAAGGTGCATAAACAAATGTCTGGCATTACAGGTGATGAAATATTTCTGTAAAGATTAAAATATCTATGGATGAAGAGATAATAATAAGGTACACTGATGCAAATATGTTTGTTGAGTCATTAAATGCTTTGGAAAATCAGCAAAAAAAGGTGTGAAGATAGACTCCAAGAGAACATAGCGAGACAAACATAGAATTAAAGTAGAATCCCTGCATAAACTACTAAAGGAGTAATCAAAGAGTCAGAAGAAAACAAGAAAATATATCTAATGACATAGAAATATTATACTCACTGTAACAGTGCTTGAATTTATTTTCATACTCATAAAAATCTCTTCTGCCTGTCTGTAAATCACTTAAAGGTATCATTCTCCACAAGAGTTCTGCCAGAATTATTCCAGACTAATTACTTTGAAATCTGTGGAATTAGTCCAGTTTTACACTGAAGCTGCAGTGACCATAATCTGACTGTAGGTGATAATTACTGTGAAACCTATTTACTCTATAAACCATTGTAATTTACATTTCTATTCACATTTGGCATAAAAAGCTGTGGACTAATTTGACCAAAAAGCTGTCTTGTGTCCTATGTAATAATAAGGATTATTTTAACATACTTCTATAATGTTATTGTACAAACCTGTGCTTTTAAAAGCTGTGTGCTGGGATATCTGATGATAAATTTGATTTGACTAGGTAAATATACTCTTTTGTCATACTGAAGGGACTGAGTTCTGCCCTAGAAGTTAATCTTTTCAAACAGTTGCACCCACTGAAGTGGATCGCTTTTAATTTTATTGGAATAATAAGTCATAAGTATGTGCTTTTGCATTTGTGGAAGCATCTTTTCAAGATTTTACCTTGCTTTCTTAATTGCTTATTAACACCAAGATTTCATGGTAATTCTACTTTTTTTTTGCAATTCATTATCAATTTGTTTTGCTCTCATGGATTTTAAATCAAATGTCATTGAAAAAGAAAGAGATACTTACTTTTGAAGAAGAAAACTCCACCCACAGAGTGAGATCCCTTCATGCTGGTAAATTTTATCTCCAGTAATACATAGGCCAGTATGGTGGTTTTGCCAGGAAGTGACTTTTCTAGGAAGTTATAGCAAACCATCACAGCCAGCCACTCTAGCTGACTTCTGTGAGAATTGCATGTGAACATCTTGTGAAAATTTCACACTTTGGTGATTAAAAAAATTATATTGATTAATATAATTATGTAATAATTTCTGGATTATTCTTTCTAAATTCCATTTAGTTGTGTCACACTGCTTCTCTTAGTAATGTTTTACTGCTTTGTTAACTGGAAAGCACTTTTGAAGTGTGAAGCAGATGGAGCAGTGTGATGGACAGTCTTCCTCATGCTGCTTTTGTACTATGTATTTCCACAACTTGAAACATAAACAGGTTTTCTAAAAGTTATTAGCCTCAAAGAGAAATTTCTTTAGTATCCCCTGGCCATAAATTACTTTTAGAACAAGCAGAGACAGGAAACAATTTGTAACAGAAACACACCCTTGGAAAAGTTTCTCACTTCTCAGAGACAGGTCATCTTTTAATCCTTGGGAAGGAAACACTTGAAAATTGGGGTGAAGTGTTAATGAATAACTTAATTGTCAATTCTGCCTTTATAATCCTAATTATATATTTTTATGTATGCCTGATAATATTTTGTCATCTGTAACTCCTGCCTCTTGAGGCTTTCAAAGCAGGTGGCTGTATGGGATTTGTTAAATCTCACAACACATGAAAGGGTAAAATTATCCACATTTCAAAGAAGGAAAAGCTGAGGCACAGCTTGATATATTCAAGAGTATGCTGGAAACTTGGTGCAAAGTAGCAACTTATTGTGAATTTTGGACTCCCAGCCCCACACGCTTCCTCCAGAAGAGCTAGGAGTCAGAAGGAATCAGACTCTTGCTCTTCTGGAAGGTTTTCCTCTGGCTACATATAGCAGTAGTTAATAATCTATTTTCACTTTACTACCTTCCATACTGAGTCCTGTATTTTTTTTTTTTAATTTAAAACATGCCCTTTTCTCCTGCAACTGTGGAGATTGTTTGGTAGAAGACTATCTTATTTAAATTTCAAAGGGCTTCTTTGTAAAATACTTCCTTATGGTAGAACCACTAGTTTATGCTGTTAAATAAAATCTTTACTCAGCATGTTTAAAAATTACAGGGCATTGCACACAAGGAGCATTTCAGGCTACATTTGCAAGCCAATTTAGTGTGTACAGATGCAGTCAGAGCATAAGAATGTTGTGATCTTTTGAGTAACTTCTGCTGCCACTCTTCGGCTTGACACTACCGAAAAATCAAATACACTGTATCTCATTCTTTTTGCTTAGCAGCTTGTATTTTTAAGAACCCAAGCACAAAATGTACCACCTATCCTTACTTATCACATGACTAATTACAGTCCACCGACTTTACACTCAGGGAATGCATCTTACTATGTCAATTACAATCAGGCATGATCAGATCCACACAACTTTGGCTGAATCCATTAACAGGAGAAATGCAGGGTGAACTGAAGCAACAGCATGTGGTACCTGTCTCTTCATAGCATCATTAAATTCACAAGCACTTCAAACACCTTTTCATCTGGGCCCCAGCACTCCGTGCCATCAGTGAACAGGGACAGAAGTGTACAGTTAGCAAAAGGAAAGTCTGCTAATTCCAGTGCTTGCTCTGTGTCCAGATGGGACAATCTGTGATGTGGTATTTGAGTAACGAGAAAACACAGCCACCCATGAGACATTCTTTTTCATCACCACTGGTGTTAGGGATAATCTAACTCTAAAATAAAAGAATCCTTTTAAAGTGTTTAATTTCCATTTGAGCAGGAAACTTGGAAATTTTTTTCTGTTTCTTGAGCTGGGATTTGACTGTGTTGTCCACACCTCAATGTAATTTTTCCCATTGCATGGAAAGAGAAAATAATAATGGGAAGGGACACTTACCAGGGACACTTCTAGGGAAGGCACACCTACCATGAATGCAAAATATGTTGAAGGAATATGTCCAAATCATACAGCATGCCATGACAGCAAATCATAACCACATAACCAATTTAATATGGAGGGGAAAAAAAAGGAGTTGTCATTAGCAGAGTGCTTTTATTACTTGGATTATACTATTACACAACTACAAATAACACTTAGTCCCCCGTGATACTTATCATAGTCTGTCTACCTGAGGTCAGAATTGGGAAACTGCCTTTACTTACAGACAAAAATATCGACATATGTTTGTCCATAGTATATTTTCTGACCCCCATGTACCAAAAGTACAGAGATGTACCCTGAGAACTTCAAAAACAGTAGACTAATAGAAAAAAAAAAAAATAAAATGCAGGGGAATGCACCCAAATGCAGTGTGACCAAATCTATCTCTAATTTACCTGGTTTGTATGAGAATTTGAATGGAAGCTTAAAATAAGAGGGTTAACCAGTACTGTTGGATCAAACCCTTAGCTGAACATGACTGGGAGAAGTCTCCCTGCTATTACAGGAAACTATCTGGCGTCAATGGTTTCCTTTACAACTTTTAAATAGACCCATTGTCTCTAAGTTAAATGAGGCAGAGATTTAAACAAGTAAACTTAGCCATATTTTCTACACATTCAGGAAACAAAATATGAATAAATACATTTTTCATTTCTTATTTTAATCTTAGTGAAATTATCATTGCGAGATAACTGTGGGAATACATTAGGTATGAAATCATTGGAGAAAAAAACCATATTTTTTTAAGTTGTATAATAGTGGGAGTAAAAACATAACTTAGTGAAGATTATTTTCTCTGATGATCACTGAAAGTTTGCAGAATTTATCTGTCCCTGGAGAAAAATATTAGTATTTTTGAAAACAATCTTTAAGATTTATACTCCCTACTGGTATAGCTGCCTTATTCCAATATGAGCAGTGTATTTTCTCTAGAAAATCCTGACAGGTTCCAATACTGTAATTTTTCTTTATTTTAAAGAGAAGCTGGTGTGACATTACTCAATTTTAATATGAATCAAAGGTCCTCTTTTTGACAGTAGGCTGGTGAGTGTCACAATATTCAACAAACTTACCTGGGTAGTGGAACAAGGCTGAGAGTTGGAGCTACATTAGCTCAAAAGTTTATGAAGTGTTTAGCCAGAGAAGTCTGTCCTCCACTTTAAGACTTCTCTACACGTAAACTGTGAAATTGTTTTTTAAGTGGTCTGATCAGCAGTTGTGTAAATAAACAAGAGCCCACGTACTTTGGTTATTCAGTCCTTGACATTATTCCAGCAGACCAAGTGACTGGAAACCCAAGCCAAATGCAGTGGTTGCCCTTCCATGAGCAGGCAATCCAAATTTGGGAGATAAAAGTATGTGTAGATGGCAAGTAAGAAAAACCAAGATTTTCTTCCTTTTTGGGCCCAAAATTGGAGTCCTTTGAGGGTCACTATGCATAAAATGTTACTGAGAAGAGAGATACTTACCAAAAGAAAACCAGGGAGGACCAGAGCAGTCCATTATGTAGTTTGGAAAAGGCAAAAAAAGGAATCACTTTCAAAATTCCACTCTGTGGGGAGATGTTTTTTAATTCTCAAATCCTTTGTGGTTAAGAGTTATCCTTTCTCCTTCTCGAGCAAAAATTAAGAAACAAAGCAACCTGTAAGGGGACCTTAAACACTGAATATGTGAGCAAACCAGCATACGTTTGAGTTGTACACATTAACTTCCTCTTAACTCACTCTAACCTACAGCAGGAGTTACCTGTTGCATCCCTGCTCCTCAGCCTCCTTCCCTGTTGTAAATGGATATTTACACCAGGCACTGGAGACTTCACTGCAGATAAAGGACTCCTGGCTGAGCCCCACATGCAACATCCATGTGATCTGCTCTTGGAACCTAAACATTCCCAGATCCAGGGAGGTTAGAGTTCTGTGGCTTGTCCACTCTTTCTCCAGGACTGCAGATGAGATGACTTCACTCTTGCTTGCCTTCTTAGCCATTTCGTTGCCCAAGTAATGCTTGCTGCTCATGGGTTTGTAATTCTCTACAGACTTGTTTCATCTTTTGACTTGAAATATACATTCTGTATATTTCCATCCACCAGCTCATCTCTTTCCATCTCTTTTCTGTCCTGTTCAGGCTGGAAGTTGCTTTCACCAATAGTACAGCTTCCACTTTATTTTATTATAGATAAAATATAATTTTAAGGCAAGGTTTTTTGGTTTGAAGTGCATTAATCATCTCCAATGCTAGTGTCATTTATCTTTCTGTCTAATATTTCCAATGTTCAAATATGTTATGAAGCATAGGAAGCATAACAAGAAATGTTCTGTTTTAGAAGATGGAATTCAATGTGGATTTTCTCTGAAAGGAGGTATTCCAAGTGCGTTTACTTACTGATACTGCCACAAATACACAGAAGGCAATGAAGCTGCACTGATTAACTATGCCTCCTAAAGCTCAGACTGATGTCCTTGTTAACATTGGTTGTGTAATTATTACCCAAGAAGGGGCTCAGAGGATATTTTTTATGACACTGCTGGAAAGCTTTCTACTATGGAATGCTAGCAAAACAGTAATCCAAAAGCAGGTATCTTAATGTACTTGCCCACTTGTAAGTGGCTTAACACTGCAGACACTCTTTTCTGCCTCAGAAATAAACTTTACTGCAAACCTGTTCCACAGACACTTCAAGTCAAGTAGTTAAATGTTCAAAAAAAAAAAAGTAATCTGAAACTCTGCTGGTTTTGTTCATTTTGTCTTGGAAATGCTGCAGACTGCAATCTATTTCTTTACACAAAGGACTGCAGCATCTGATGTGCATCTGTTCTGGTCTGAAGGAAACAAAGCAGTTCCCTTTTCACCCTGTTCATCTTTTTCATTGTTAAAGCAAGTAATGAACAAAAGCAGATAGTCTCACAAATGCATTTGAAATTAGCACACTATTTAATCTTTCAGTCTAATATTTTGCTATCTGGATGACTGGGTGTTAAGCCTGTTTTATGTTCTATATAATCTGCTTCAAGTACTTGCAGTGAAGCTGCACTTTTTTTGGCACAGGTAGCACACATGCATATTAACATGAATGCTGTGACCAAAACCTTGGTCTCCTTCCACCTCCAGAACAGGCAGCTTTCTGCAATAATCCCATGGTCCTGTAATGATGTTAAAATAAACAGAAGGGTGTGGCTGAAATTCCAGTACTATTCATACAAAATATTTTCATGGATGTATTTCCCCTGCACCCTCTTTTGCTTTCATTGTAGTTAAATTTACCTGCAATCTCTTGCTAGCTCTTGCGTGCTTTAGCATTCATAAATGAGTTAATAACAAATCCCTTGCCCCTGTTATAATCAGATAATGCCTGTTCTGATTTGCAGCACTTCTAACTAAGAGAAGCAGGGAATCACAGGGTGCTGTGCATAACAGAGCCTTTATGTAAGGGTACAACCTTAGAGTTGTGCTGTTTGCACCAATAATTTTATAAAAATCTAACGCCGATACAGAATGAGTTTCAGATTTCCCTCAATAAAACCTGGTGGTATTGAAACTTCAGCCAACTGTTGGAAATGCTAGGCATTTCATTTATATCTAGTATCCTACCCAAAATTACAAGAAAACAAATAACCAAGATAAAACATGAAAATACCTTTTTTTTTTTTTTAACTGAGAGTACCTTCCTATTTCCATTCTAATCAAATCTCTCATTGAATAAAGTCACAGCTTTGTATAAAAAGTATTTATGAAGAAAGTCTGGAGGAAAGACAAAGTGAGTTGTAGTTGTAAATGGATTTCAGTAGTTAAAAAATCTATTTGTAATCAAAGCACTGGAATAAATATGGGCAACATTTTTATACCATTTCTCAATATCAAAGTATTTGAAAATAAACCAAATAAAGTTAACCTTGAGAGTAAATTGTTTTCTTCCTCAGTATATTATTCAATCTTCAATTATCTTGTAAAGGAAGTGGCTGAAAATACGGTATCATGTCAAATGTTTGCTACCACAAGTCAGAGTATTCCCACAGATCAGAAATTGACTATATCCAGTATATCTACATTGGAGGACAAAGTCTTTTTTATTTGCTTTGCTGTTTTCCAGAGGGCAGTTGCCAAACATAGCTGCACTTCATTTGACTATGATGCTCTTGAAAAGCAGGGCTTGAGAGGTGAAAGTGCATGAAGGTCCACACTATGATTCTGATTTTAAAGACTTGCTTTTATTTTAAGTCACATACAGAGCTATTCATTCAGAGAAATTTTAAAATCTCAAGCCTCTTTTTGGTTCTTCCTTCTAAATAAATATAATTAATTCAGGATGGAAGACATATGTAAGTAATTTCCTGAAATTATTATATTTTTCTGAAAATCTGGTGGTGGTTGGATTTCAGGGAGCAGAGAAAAATATGGAGCTGTCAGTCTCTTGCACCATACTACTGTAGAGAAACTGCATGTAACTCCTTATCACACCAGAAAAAAATCAGTCACTATCAGTAAAAAGAAAAATGAGCCAAAACCATTTGAGCTGCTATTTATTTAGTTACATTACAGAAAATAACTACACTTAAGTCTCACCAGATAAGGAGTTTCTTTGTCAGCCTTCATCTCTATATAAGGCTTGACCTTGATTCTGACCTTGTTCAGACAAATCTCCTCTTAGACAGTGAAGGAGGAGTTTTTGTTGGAAGAGGGGATCCTGTGTGAGTGGTGTTAATGAAAGAGAATGTACACATGAGGTCTGAGGTGCAGACTGCAGCAAGCACCTGAATTTCCCTTCCTCACTGAGGTTTTAGCTCTATTCTGCTGTGGCATCCATGACTGAGATGAGGAGGAGACTGTAATGCATCTGACTAGTGAACGCTGCTCCTACAACTTTTTGTCCTGAAAGGGCAAGACAAGATTTTAGTGCGTCAAGAACATGGAGGGAAAGAGTTAACCTTTAAAGGGTACTTTTTCACTGTCACATTAGTCCTTTTAATTGCTATTTTAAGTCCTGCTCAGCTGTAGAACAGTAATTTTCTTCCCCAGCCTTAAGAGCTGCCTGCCTCAGTCTTTTAATTTTGAAACTCTCTGAGTGGGTAGGTTAGAACCATGTGAGTTTCTTAGAACAGGCCTCCCACAGGCAAACCATGGACTAGTTCTTAGCCTGTGTGACAATAAACATTCCAGTTCCCACTACTGAACCTCAGGGAAAATATGATGTGCCAACTGAAACAAAACCTACAAGTCAAATTATTTAGCATCAAAGGCCACAACCCCCAAAGCAGCAATTGTTCTCAGAGCACCACGCAGAATCAGGGAACTTCTCCTGGCATGGAGAGGAATGATGGGGAATCCACTGCCTCTCTGCAATGCTAAACTATCACACCTGTATTAACACTCCCAGCTCTCCCTTTTCCCCTACCCTGATGTGCATTCCTGTGTGTAGGTGTTTTAGGGGTAATCTTACACATGGTTACAAAGGCCTAAAGCTCTAAAAACATGTGGCATTTAACCAACTTTTGACCTGGGCTGAAGGTGAAGTTCTGATTTGGTGTTATCAACAACCATTTGCCTACAGGGAGACTGTTTCCCATTAGTAGGTGTTGTTTTGTTCCATTATGCTCATTAAACTTGGTATTTCCTAAAAGAGTGATGACTGAAACCAGCGTGGCTGTCAGGTATTTATTCACCAGTTCAAAATGCTGCACACAGCATCAACCACCAAACTGCCTGTAGTGTCAGAGCTGTTTCAACCAGCTGCTCGTCAGTCCAGTAGTGTAGCAGCTCATTTGGGTTGATTATTGCAAATAAAATGCCACTGTGGAAGAATAATTTGTTAATACTACTGAGACAATTGTGCTCCTCAGCAGTTAAAAAAAGTGGAAGAAAAAGAACATAAAATATCCTCTACATTGCAGTGACCTGGGGGCAAGTCTACACCCTTATTTCAGTGTTACGTTGTAAGGCAAAAAAAAAAAAAAAGCTATTGTGCCAAAGTGTTTCCAGGGATATTTTCTCCAAACACCACACTAATTGTAATGAACTTCTGCCTACATGAAATGTCATTTACGTTTCTAACTTGCCTTTGAACACACTAAGCACTGTGATATGACTAACTCACACAACATAGCACAGATAAGAGGTTAATTCCTGCTTAAAGAAACACCCGGCAGAAACTCACTGTCTGAGACAGGCCTTGCTGGATTGTATTTTACAAAAAATTTGGTAAGGAAATATTTTTCATTTGGCTTGTCGAATGATTTGCACTTTTTCAGTTCGTGGCTATGTTGTTATTACTCTGACTGTTCTTCCTCTTAATGCTCTTCTGTGAAGAAGAGAAGAGAGTGCTCTTGTGTGCATTTACTGTGTTATGAACCTGTTCCCTACATGTTAACTCTAGACCACCACAAACATCAAATCAATGACAATATGAATTTCCTGCATGGACTTCACTAGTTAGTGCAAATCATTAGCTCTTTACAGCAAAATTGCAATGTTGATGCTGTAGCATTTTTTTTCTTTACTTGTAATACACTTCTTACAGGCACTGTAGCAGGAATTTGCATGTGATCATCATTTCAAATGGCTTCTTTGACATGGTGAAATGAGAGATGTGATAATTACTGAATGCTATTACCTTTAAGAGAACTCATTTCCTGGGCTGATGGAGTAGCTCCTAATAAATAAATGCACTAGAGTGTAAAGCAGAAGATAAAAAGCTGCATCACTTGGCAAGATGTGTGGTTTTTAAAATGTTGCCATGTTTGCCCTATGTGGGAGCAGCAGATTCAGTTGTACAGATCTAAATGAAAGTTTAGCCTATTCTAGTGGTCATTGTCTGTTTCCACTGCTAAAGAAGTTGTTATAGAGATAAGGAATAATTAATAATCAATTAATATTAGGATAAGGTTGATCTCTACAGTTTGGTGGTACTGGTGAGACCCCACCTGGAGTGCTGCATCCAGCCTGGGAATCCTCAGTGCAGAACCTGTTGGAGTGAATCCAGGGAAGCCACGAAGGTGATCAGAGGGCTGGAGCACCCTTCCTGTGGGGACAGGCTGAGGGAGCTGGGGTTGCTCAGACTGGAGAAGGCTCTGGGGAGACCTTAGAGCCCCTTCCAGTACCTAAAGAAGCCTACAAAAGATTTGGAGAGGGACTTTTTACAAGGCACTACAGTGATAAGACAATGGGGAGTGACTTTAAACTGAAAAAGAGACTGAGGGTGGCTAACTCTACCCACACCCCAAGTTGTTTAGCACCATTCTCCTCTACCCCTCACTCTCTTCTGCTCACTTGACCATCTTTCTTGTTACCCCTGTGCTACAGGGAGTCCTTTACACTCAACCATACAGAAAAACTATTGGAAAGGGAAGAAAAAATAACAAAAACTTACTGAAAAATTAGAATTATGCATTGCCCCTAAATCTGGAGCATCTAAGAAATGCTCCAGACCATTAGGTTCACAATGAACTGTCCAGAGTCCATCTGGCTGGAAAAGAAATCAAACAAGCAGATGATTTATAGGCTGAAGAGCTCACTGAAGTTTGTCCTTGCTGGAGCCTTGAGCACATTTGTGCCTTTAGGTGTCACTGTTCACCTGTACTGTGTGTCCTCGTCTCTGCCGGAAGCTGTGCCTGTGTCGCACCAGCCGAGGGAAGAAAAATTCCAAGGCTGCTCTGTTGCTACAGCTCTGCAATACCACATTCAGAGGAGCAAGATGAGTGAAACATAAACCTGAGATGAGGGATCTGATCTAACACAGAGCAGAAGCTGGGAAAGCCAAGCTGGTTGTCTTCCTTCAGTAACACTGCACATTCTGATTTTTAAATTTTTTTTTCCCCCTCCCCAGCTGCTGGATGTTCCTGTGAATTGGTTGCAACACAGTGCAAAACTTGATGTACAGTCACAGTCCTGCTGGATTCAGTGTCACACAACAGTGGTAGTAAATTTTCTGTAGCACATGTGTATGTGATAACTGCCTAGAAATCCAGCACTAAAAGTGATTGACAGCTTGGTGGTCCTGACAGTTTGTTCATGCTCATAATTATGGCCAAGAAGGGAAATTAGAACAGCCTTCATGTATTTCAGAAATCACATGACAATGTTGGCAGACGAATTATTTTAGCAACGCATGCTGTAATTTGTTGTGTCCACTAACCCTCTCTCGTTCTTGTGACAAAATGTCAGAAAGCTAAAATTGATGAATACAACTGGGCTGAAACCTGACCAGCATGGCCCCACTGACCCACCTGCAGTCAGGAGCATGATACTGTGTTGCAGTGTTGTTCATGATGTTACTTTTCTCCTTTCTGGCGAAAAACATGGGAGTTCTGCACTTGCCAAAAAATTAGTGTTTTCCTTTATGTAGAGAATCATAGTAATCCTTCGACTAACTGGCATTCCAGAAAGTTATATGCACTAAAACCCTCAGAGTACTCCTGCTTTGAGAATATAGGTGGCTTTCTGATGTGTTACATGGCATTAGGCTTTTGAAAATGAATGTGGACAATATTCTGACTGCTTGGAACTCTGAAACCAGTGGTATTCAGACATTAGGTTTGATTCCTGGACTATTTCTCATAATCCTTTTTGATTTTAAAACCAGAGCTTCACCCTTTAGCCACTCAGTGACATGCTGGTCCCTACAGTTCTTCCAATTTTACTGAAGAGAGCTTTTACCCATACTCTGAATTTATCTGTATTCAACCCCTGTTAAGTCTGAATTGAGGCTGACATTAAGAGTTTCCATTCCCCCGAACATGCATATCCACAAATCTTTCCCTAAAAGGCAAACTGCTCCCTCGAAAACAGATGTGGAGTAAGCAGATTTAACAGCACCCTATGGTGAGATACCTCCAGGATTTTCACTATTAGGGCACCTTGGATTCATATTAAAAGAAAACAAAAAATTGAACATTTATTCTAGCTGCGATTTAGCATTCTGATGATACTCTTACAATATAACCTTTTCCTTCTAAGATAATGCAATTGAATTGAAAAGATTATTTCAAGAGTAGGGATATTGTCTAGAGAATGCTGAGGACAAACCGATCAAAGCATAGGCATAAATGTATCTTTTGAAGGCAAAAAAATCCAGAGGTAATCTTTCTGAACATTTGTTGAGGGCAAACCAAGACTCAGAGATATTTTATAGAATCTGCCACCAATTTGTTAATTACTATCAGGTTCGTCTTGAAACATCAGACATGTCTTTACCTAGTTGACATTAACAGCAGAAAGGAGTCTTTGTACAGATTTTTACCTCATCTACACATTAAGCCAATAACTGTTCTGGAAAATAGAAAGAGTATTTTGCTGCATCGGCTATTTCTTTGTAATTTCTTCCTCATGGGTTTGTAAGTATCAAGAATAATTTCCCTTATTTTCCACTAGTAGATGTGGAGTAGAGTAGGGAATAACCTCACACAATTTAAATTTAGCCTGGAGGAATGTTAAATGCCTCCATTGTTAGTTCCAGGCTTATGATGCAAGAAAGGCGAAAATCTTCCAGGCAGCAACAATCAACCATTCCCCATAATGGAACTTACTTAACAAAAGCCCCAGTCTATCCATTAAATAGACATATTCAGAAAGAGAGCTATTTTATCCAGGACCCTAATTCCTATTTCGTATATAAGTGCTCCTGGAACGGGGCAGAACATCATATGGAAGCATCAGGAGACAAACAACACTTTTTCCCCAACAGTCAATTTCAAAATGAGACAAATACATTAGGAAATTGGAATTAATTTACCAGCTAAACTTTCTGCCTAGCTTCTTCCATTGTAGAGGAAATCATGTTTTCTTGGAGGCCGAGCAATTTTGCAATTCAGGCTCTAAGCTATGCCATTAACAGAGGGGCTGGGAGAGCATGTTGAAAAGCAACACGAGTCTCTGTCTGTACGTACTTGAAGAGAGTCCCGGCCATGGAGCAGTGGATGGAGAATCACTGCTTTCTAAGCACCAGCACACAGAAACAATAAAAACTGAACAGCAGAGGGTTCCACAGGAGAAGCAAAACTCCACCTCTGCCATCAAACCAGGAAGCAAGTACCATGTGCAGATCACAGAGTCCCACTTACCGTCAGGACACCGAGGGCTGCTCTCGGTGCACCCAAAGGGCACCGCGGTAAATGTCCATCAGCCGGAGCACAGGGCCGGTCACCGACCTTCATCCCCTTGGTTTGCCCCGGGCAGAGAGGGAGGGGGGGAGTTGAGCAGAGGCACTTTGCTCTCCTTCCACACAGACGCTTCCATCGATCTGCCGCAGGCCGCAGCGCGCGGCCTCGCACCGCACGCGGCGTGCTCGGGCCAGCGCACGAGCTTGTGGGGAGCCAAATCACACCCACAGCTTCCCGTCTGGAGTCCATGCAGTATAAACCACTGAAACACGGCCACTGAGGTGGTGACTGCTCAAAAAAAGATGTCCCTTCAGTTGTTTCAAAAGGCGCACAGTAAAACAAAAAAGCTGGTCCCTACGTGAAATGGGTCCCCCTTATTTTGCAGCAAGAATCACAAAGCCAAAATTCCCCAGCCAGTGCAAAAGAGAGGTTTGTATTAGATGGTGTAGCTTGCGCCAATCTCTGCGCTTATGAACTGGGAGAAGAATAGCAAGTCAAAACAAGAGTACTACTCTGCATAGTAGGCTTGAAACAACGCTTAAGTACCAACAGCTCTAAGAATTTCTTTCCTTACAGTTCTTACAAGGGGCTTTAATTCATCCTTATCTGCAGCTCCTGCCTTCAAATTGTTTTGGCAGAAAGCTGTTTGGGATTTTAATTTTCATCTCCATACATGATAAATCCAAATATAAAAAATACCCTTTGTGTATTACAGTTTGACTTGCATGGAAATGTTACAGACATAGCTAGCTTGTGCAAGAATTGAAAAATCAATTTTCCAAATGATAGCATCTCTCTCCTATTAGTTTTTTTTCATCTGAAAAACATGAAGTGTGTTCAAATTTGTGAAAAATCAGTCTCCAAACAGTAACTCTGCAATTGGTATAGGGGTTTTTGTTTCTGTTTCTTCTGAGATTTTTGTTGTTGGCTTGATTTTGGTTTTCATTTTTTAATGGGGGAAGAGCTGGGAGAGGGACTAGGTTGTGCTTGGCAGATTTTCTTCATTCTGACCAGTCATGTCAAAATGACATTTCCCCCACCCCCTCCAATATTTTTAGGCAGTCAGCCAGAAGAACAGACTCCAAAGATACTCAAAGACAAAATGTCTGAGTCTCACATGTCTTAAGATACCTTTACATTTCTGTAGTGCTGTAGATGTTTCTTAAATAAAACCCACCCAAAACAGCACTGAATTCAGTAATCCTGGCAACGTCCATGTAGTTACTGCTTTATCTGTGTCCCCTAGAAAGGGCTGAAGGAAAAGAAACAAGTAGCCAGGAGAGCTGTAGGAGCATTCTTTCCACCTTCTTCATTGATACCCTTCATGCCATTCAAATAGACTCCGGAATACACTACTTTAATTAGCAAAGCTTGTTTTAAAGTAAACAACACAAACACTCCTTATAGGACAGTCACAGTCTCCCCTGCTAGACATACAGGCTTTTTGGCAAAGATCACATTCAAACAGCATGAAATTCACCCATGGGCATGGTCCCGAGAAGGGCCTTGCACCTCTTTAACTTCCATTTAGCTGCTCTGGATAGGAGCGAGTGGTTTGTGGGATAAGGACAGTTTTCCTCCAAAAAAAAAGATGGTCCAAATCCACATCTGTAAAGATCATCAGCTTTACCACTATAAGGTCATAAAGGTGTAATATAGGCGTCATGCATAGAGTACATACCATATTTCAATTGAGTCCTGTCCCTGAGTGACTTTGAGCCCCCGTGAAAGTACAACGCACAACGCGCCTGCAGTGGCACCTTCGGTCGCTGTCTCTGCTGCGTTGTGCTCTTTCCTGGGAGCACTGCAAAGTCATTCAACTGACAGGAGTCAAGACAGCAGTGAGAAGAGTATCCTCATGAGGAAGCTCTGACAGGATTCCTTTTGACACATGGGAGAACATGAAAGTCCCATCTTCATTCAGTAATTGCTAAACAAACAGAAATTGGAAATCATTAATGTGACATTGACCCATAAAACACTGATCACTGAGGCCCTGTTCTCCCCTGTGCCACACACAGGGAACAACAGATGCTCAAAGTAAACAGGGTAAGAACAAAACAGTATGGAAATAATGTTGGTTCCTTAACAAATGTCTTACTGTAGTCCATTTATGTTGACTGACACCGGTTGTTCTTTTCGGTTATAACTGTGCAACAAAATCAGACATGTCTTATCTTCCAGTCTTGATACTGAGCTGTTGCTGTTGTTGATTTTCTTCTGTTGGTCAAGTTATTTAATTTTTCTTTTTTCTTTTTTTTTCCTTTTTCTTTTTTTTTTCTTTTTTTTTCTTGTTTACATCTACGTTTATCAACACTGATACATTACAGATCTTGTTAGATATACTTTGAAGTCTGATCATGCAGAACTACAGGCAGGTGCAACTTAGATCTTATTACAGGATGGACATGGCAAGGTGAACAGTTGTTTTTTCTAGTTAAGATCTGGAGCTTTGTTACTGTTGTGGCTTAATGTATACTGGCCATAAGTCCCACTTACCCAATTTACTAAATATACATGATTCTATATGTACACTGAAACTTCCAGAACCCTCCTTTATCAGCACATGACTGACGCAGGAGAAGGTCAGAGGTCAACCATATTTAGGCAAACAGCAGCCTTATTGTAAAAGTTTTTAACAGAAATAGCGTGTTGGATTATTACATATTAGTTACAGAGGAAGGAAAAAAATAAATCCATACAACTATTTACATTATAAATATCTTGCTTTCCAGAAGACAAGAATGGCCCTGTTCAGTGAAAATTAGCAAAAGAGACCTGTCTGAAATGATAAGCATGGTAAGGATACATTTATTTCCCAAATTGACTGTGTCTTCCTTCAGTATGTGCTTTTCAGCTTTTCCCTCTCAGGTAAAAAGGCACCATTAGCCTCAGTTGAAGTTTTTCAACATTCTTTTGTCGAATCAAACCCTCTTTAAAACTAAAACTTGCCATAGGCCAATGAGCCTGAACATGCATTAAGTTAAACATTTCACTTCTTGCAATCAATAGTTGATTAAAAAAACTGAAACAAACAACAAAAATGAGAGAAAAATCAGGCTCCACTGGCAAGTTCCTAATACACTAAGCAGATTCCACTAAATTCCACTGGACAGGTCGGCTTTCCAGCTCACTGGTGAAGATGACACATTCACCATTCCCCTGCATACCTCAAGGATCTTACTAATTAAGACGATTACATATTCATGTGATATTCAAACCTACTGCACAACATTTTTTTTCTTCGTGTGTGTGTGTGTGTGTGTGTTTGTGTGTGAAAAAGATCACCTTGAGCTTGCAATTAGTTAACTGTGTCCTTTGTAAAGTGGTGGAAGTTCAAATAAGCACAGCCATCAGATTCTTGAAGATGTGTGATTATGTAACAATTCTTCTCTTTATCCACACTGGGAACTTGGATCAAGCACGAGTGGAACAGAGGTTCTAAAAATCCCTATGTACACCTTCTCTTCCCTAAAAAAACATACAGAAGCAAAGAAAAAAAAAGCCTAAACATAAATTGAACCACTAGCTCAGACTTTAAAAAGAAAACTAATTGGTCCCTGTGGGTTTTCTTTCATATTGCTCTCCCTGGAAGCACAGAGTTTGTTGCAAAATGCCTTGTTTGTTTGTTTGTGTGTTTTTGCATGTTTGAATTCACACAAAATTTTAAACTCTCAATAAGAGTGAAGGAGGAAAAAGAAATAGATTTGAATAGAAATAAATAGATCTGAAACTAAAATAGTTTATGATCCTTTGAACTACTGTGAAGCTTGCAATATATATAAGCTAGCAGTGGTTACTAGAAATTACTTTGAATTAAAATGTTCCAATTCCATTTTACAATAATTCCAGCATATTAAAAACACTTTTAATAAAAAAATTGGGAGATTTTCTAAAAGTGACTCTCTCAGGCAGTTCTAGAAGTTACTATTAGCATGTTTTTCATGAGAAGATGAATTAGTGGAAAAGAAATCACTGGTGCTCACTGACAAATTTAGAATACAATCCAAATCAGTTAAGTTGTACTACTTTGGGAAATTCCCTAAAGGCACTGCAACAGGTCTAATTTCTTCAGTATTGTTATCCCAGAATTAGAAAGTAAAGCAATATATATATGAAGATAAAGGAATATATATGAACCAAATTGCTTATAAATTTGGAAGAGTGACACAGTGACATGATCATCCATCTCGTGTAACCTTTGGAGACCAATGCTGTGCAGGAACTGGTGATTTCCAGAGTAAAACCACCAGTGCATTAGGGCTTAGAAAACCTGATCAGGCTTTCTGTAGCTTTCTTCTTTGGGTTTTTTTTTGTGAGGTTATTTTGTGGGGTTTTTTGACACACTACCATACCTGCACTCCAATTTAAGTCTGTTTTATGTAATGCAAACTTGCTATGATTCATGGATTTATTTGTGCCACGGAATTCTAGATAGGAGGGGCAAACCTCAACCACAGTACAATTCGAATAAATCACAGTGATCAACTCAAATATCTGAACTCTCTGAAGATACACTGTAACAGAATATAGTCAAAACCTCACAAAGTACTATTGTAGTTACCAAGCCAGTATCTGAAGACTGTTTTCAAAAATTACCAAAAATTTTGGATTGAAAACATATCTAACCTTGCATCAACTTGTAATAAATCAGTCTCATCCTCGTTTAACCTCAGCAGTGAGAAAGAAGATGGAGGAGGGTCTTTTAAGAGCTGTTCTGACTTATTTCTTTTTTTTTTCCTCATACTATCCCAAAGTTCTCCATCTGAAAAAAAAAGCAGGAATGTTTTGCAGCAGCTTTCTTTTCTACCATCTCAATGCAGCTAGTGCTCTGAGCAGTCACTGACAGAGAATGCTCCTGCCATTCTCCTCACCCTGCTGATGCCTATACACATGACTTAGGTGAGCCACTTGGGACAGAATTTCCTTGGGTATTGAGGCACTTATGGTGCCAAGAGGCCTCTAGGCGTATTTTCAGAAATGCCAAAGTGTCCAGCTGCCATTCAGGATGATGTAGGTTATGCCGTTTCTGGCACAGGCTGTCTGATTGCCCCGCTGGTGCCTAAATACCTTGGAACATCTGTCATAGATCTTTGGCTTCCCAATTTCCTTCACTTCTGCAGTGGTGGCAGTAACGCTTACAACTGCAAACTTCAGAGAATTGAGTGAAAACTGTTGCCAAAGGACTATATTTAGTAACATGTTAAGCAGAAATAGGTTTAAAAGATCAATGGCAAAATTAAGGAAAACATCTATCATTATCAAGCTGAACAAAATTTTGGAATAAAGGGGACCAGACTTTAAGGGGATGGTATCAAAACTTCTGGAATCAGAAAAAAAACTTGTTTCCCTTAAACAGCCGCAGAACATCATCACTATGATCCTTTATTCAAGAGTACTTGTATTATTGTAAGGTATCAGCTGACAGCACCGAATTCCTGGCACAAAGCAAAACAAAGGATGCTGTTCCTGCTTGTTGGTCAGTGCTTCAGTTTAGACATACAAGGACCAGAATTGTAAAGAACTAATGCTTTTCTTCATTGATGGCTTTTTTTTTTCTAGTGTCCAATGTGGACAGCTCCAAGTCTCCTCCCCCAGACAGAGCTTCTCATGAAGGAGACTAATTTGAGGACAAAAATAGATGCACTAATTCTTTCAGGCTCCATTTCAGCAAGGCACTTAAGCACATGCTGATGTCGATCACTGCAGAGCAAAAGACAAAAGCACATGCTAGTTAAATTTTTGTAAGCATGCTACAATCTCCACTGGTGCTTAGCAGAATCAGAGAATAAAGCTGATTATATAATTCCTGTGTTGTGAGTCCATTCAGTCCCAACCTAAGGACACCTTCTCTGGTGACTGCTTCCCCACCCTGCACTCATGAACCCAAACAGGACTGAATTATACCACGGGACTAAGAGTACAGATTTGCCTTCAAGAGATGAAACATTGGAGGTCTGCAAGTCTCCATCCACTATAAATGGCTCCTCTGCTATTTCTTATGCCACATCTCCATAATCTCACTGGCAATGAACTGGGGTTATTCCAAGTTTCTACAGCCTACACTGGTGATATTTTTGCAGTTCTGCCTCAATGAGACTAAGTTTAGTTTTAAGTAACACACCCAAATGGTGCACACTAAGGAATGTAAAGTAGATACTAGTTACCTGAATATGATTAATATGTATCTATGGTGAATTAAATCTGGAGGTGATATATTTAATTATTGCTAGGAAGTCACCCTTGGTGTTATTGCCTACATACCTACAGAGCTTTGCTGTTAACCTATCAATACTTTTATGATCATTGGCTTTGGAGTGAGAGTTTCATCACTCAATAGTGACTTGATGTTTCATGGCTTAGGAGAGAATATTGCTAAATATATTTAGCAGTAGTAAATTATTGCTTTTGAAATTACTGCTCTGAGTTTTTAGAACATTAACTACCTAATTTTATTATCAAAAAAAATTTGATAAAAATCTACCAAAAATATAACCAGGGAAAGACCCCCACTTCCTACAGCAATTCTGATACAGCTCAGACTCAGCAAGCCTGATTTTATTTTATATCCTTTTAATTTTTATCTCCCTTCCTCCCCACCCTGGAGAGAAGTTTTTTCCTTCCCTTTCTTCCCTTTGAACAAAATCTGACTTGATACTAGTTTTTTTTTCCTAGCACAGAATGGCAGGCTTGGAAGCCATCCAGTGGAACAGTCCCATTTTGGTAGAGTTTTGAATACAAAAGAATTAGTGAATTTAAAATATCCACTAACATAGTCTAAACAGCTTCTCTGTCTGGCATTTGGAAAAACATTAGAGTAGGATTTAGCTCATTTCAGTTTACATGGCACACATTGGCAAAAGGACAGATGACTTGGGTTTTAGTGAATTACCAACTCAGATAATGATGACCTCACAGTGGAAAATGCCAATTGCCGTTTTGGCTGGAAAAATATTTGGTTGTTCTGAAATTCTCTGTAATTTTGTCATTCTCTACTAAAAAACTTGCTGTTACTTACCATGGGAAATCCTCTGCTTTATTACCTGGCAAATTCAATTTGATATTCAGTCACTGTTGGGTTCTTCAGAACTTGTCCAAACTGCCCAAGACCCCTGGCTGCGACCCTTCCAGCCCACTGCATGAGCTGATGGATAACCTTGGCTGCTAGAATATAGGAAAACTACACCCATGCACTCTGTGGTTCTTTTCTGTGTAACACAGATGCTAAAACTTCCTGGGGAGTCCAATGATTTGTCATGAGGAAATGAACAGCCAAAAGCACCCAGAGAATGCCTGTTCTCTGAGTAGCAGAAGTGCCTGCAAGGGAATAATGAAAAGGGAAAACAACCTCTAAACTGCAAACACACACTGAGAGGGAGTGGGCTGCAAATATCCTTTCTCTTGCTAACCTAATAAAGATCCAGACATAAAATAAAAACAAGTTGGTGCATGTCCTTTTGGTCATAGTCTGTTCATTCCCCAACCCTGTCAATACCCTCTAATTTACAAACATACATGTACTTCAAAATAGCGAGCCTATTTATGACCTAAGATGATAACTCACTTAACACTGACAGAAAAAGTTGCTTACTGATACCCTTCTGGGTTTAGACATGCATAAAACCCCTTCATTCTTGTTCCCTGTAGCTTGCAAAGATACATGTGCTTCCTTCTAACCCAGTCTTATCTTGGCATATCTGCTCTAAAAATCAGAACCACAAGTCTTAACATTCACAAACTAGCATTTTTCTATGAAGCTCTGTGGCTTCTTCTTTCAATAAAACTGGTTATTATTTCAAAATATATATACAACTCTCAGCAGAAATTTGGTGCTACATCTTCAAGTGTCTGAGGGAGCCACAGTTCTATGTGGTTATTTACACTTCCACGAGTCCTCATACAGTATATGCAACCTCATCACTGAGCAAAAAGATAGAACGTGTACTGTAAGATCCCATATGTAGTTAGACAGTTCACCTGGAATGGGCCATTTATAGTTGTGGAGTGTACACTAAGTGCCTGTGCAGATGTGCAGGCACACAGCTGCGTGCACTGCCAGGATTCTGTTGGCATGTGTGTGTATGAGCTGTTTGTGTGTGAGGGGAAATGCATGGAGATCCCTGCCTGCCTTGCTGGGCAGACAGCAGGACAGAGAGTGAAGGCAGACACACACTCGTATGGTGGAGCGTGGCTACTGCACACCTTGTCATGCCAGTGTGAAAAAGACAGTTGCAGGTTGCTGGTTTTGCAGCCATTCATTTTACATCTTGTGGGGAGGGGGGTAAAAAAAGGATTTTTTCAGTTCCTTTTTTCCTTTCCCCCCCTAGTAAGCATCACTGGAAGAAGACCAAAGCAGAGCAACTATAAGTTAAATACACACTTGAGCTTAGCTGCATTACATAACTCTGTAGGAGAAGCAGGCTGAAAAGATTTGTTTGTTTGCTTGTTTCTTTGTTTGTTTCACTTAAATCTTTGTATTTTATTTCTCTTTCTTTTCATCTCTTAGCTCCCATAATTTTTTCCTCCTAGGTTCCATCATCCTCTGAAGAACGCTGGGTTTCGCAGGCAGGCGGCTAGTCACCTGCAACAACCGAGGGGTCCCGCAGAAGCTTCCAGGCTGCTGTCTGTGTCAGACGCCAGGGTTTGATCCGTGGACATGGATGAGATGTCGTTGACAGATGAGGATGGAGGGAGGCTCTCACTGCTGTTCACTGCTGCACCTGTGCTAAGAAAACGAACACCAACGTGATTAAACCCGAAACCCCAGAAGGCGTCGCGTTCAAAAGCAAAGGGTGCTGCACAGACTGTTTTATACAGTGGCAAACCTCAGCAGAAAATGGGCCTTACAAACTTTAGACAGTGGATCATATTAAATATCTTACCAGGAAATTATGTCCCTCAACAGTCTGCTTTGAAAAGTTATAGCTCTTACAGTGTTTGTCACCCTACTTCCTTCTAGCCTCCTTGGAATTCCAAACACCCAACAGTCAGAGGCATGCCAGGATCATACAGTGTGTGACCAAAACAAAACCAGACTCCACCTATTCCTCCATATTCTTCTCAGAAAATTCCAGGTTTTTTAGTGGCAGTCTAATAGGTGGAATCAAATCACCCAGTGGAAATTGCTGAGTGGCTTCTTTCTCTTATTTCAGGATTAGGTGACTAAGCCCAGGATTTCAGCTGTGACTGTATCTTTGTACATCCAAGTTTACCTTGCCTCTCTAAAACTATGATGGTACCAGATATTATGCAAAAAATCACTTTGACTTTATGAAATTAAGAATGATCCTTCCTGAGATTATCATTAATGCAACTGAACATTTAACACATCCCTGAATATTATCAGAAATTATCTGTCCTATAAATTCAGACAACTGAATGACGAATACACCATACAGCCATGTAAAGAATGTATTTATTGTGTACCTGTGACTGCTCAACTGCTCAGCTGTACCTGTTACTGCTCATTAACCTCGGCTCAAACTAAAGTTCTCAGAGCAGCAAAAACCTGTTTTTTTCTTTCCCACTGAACTTTCAGGCAATGTTTTTTGTGCTCTTTATACCAAAATTATCACTGTCTTCAGTTTGAGAGGGATACATTAATTTCCATTAAATATTCATGGCCATAGAATGTGTAATTTTGTATGATCTTGCATAGCTAGAAATTACAGTTAGACAGGTGACACAAGCCTTTGTTCTGCAGATAGATGCCATTTCATTCTTCTGTCTGAAAAGCATGATCAGCCAAATTTACAGACTTTCATTTCCACCAAATGGCTAGAAACTAACATCTATTATCTAGTAAAATTACACAACTCATGTATTCCTAATACAGAGATTAATAGTTATCTCTACAGCCTATGCAAAATATACACTGCTATGGGCAAAAAGAAAGGATTTTTGTCACTTTCCAGTTTGTAATAAAAACATTACTTTCAGAAAACAAGCTACCATACCACATGTCCAACCTCTATTCTATATTCCTCAACTTTTTCTTCCCTTTATACACATCCACTGTAAATATGCACAAAACAGAAACAGATATGCTCACATTTAGAGCTCCAGATGGGACTGCTTTTCTGCTGTTCTAGTAGCACATTATGGCATCAGAACCAAACTTAAATAATTTGCTTTCCTGATACATTTGGAAAATAAAATAGTTAATTTTGTAAGTGCTACAAAAAGGTAAAGCAATCTTAATGATGTCTTACTGGTGATGGCAGACAGCAATCATCCATCCTCTTTGCCAGAAAACATGTTTTTCACAGGGTTATTTACATATACCTCATCATGCAGTACAATACTGTTACTTCATGTTTACATGTTATTTAGTCATGTGGCATTTTATGAAAATACTAATCAGTCAAGACAAGTTCATTTATGTGTAGTCAGAATATGACTGAATTCATTTATATTAATGACTAAAAAATATATTACCTTTCTAAATGTTTACCATGCTGGCCAGAAGCCTGACATTAAGTCAACTTTTGATCGAACTATTGTTGTGCAATTTTCTTTGATGAATGTGCACTCAACTTAGCTAGGCAAAAATAACTGAAGAAATAGTTGCAGAAATTGTACAGGTGAAGATTTTCTACACTCTGTCTTGTTCAGCACCAATGAATTCAATAAATCCTGCTATCTCTTCTCAGCAAGTATCAGTGCAGCCCATGAGTTTTTGGAAATCACATGTGTTTGGCTATTCCTAGCTTTCAGCACAATTCCACATGGCACAAAACAGAGATGTGATAGTTGCTGCTGCTGCAGCCCCAAAGCACCCAGACTCACAGAGTATCCACAAAAACAAATGAAACCACACTAAACCTCAATGACAGAATTAAAGAGCTCCACAGCACAAAGCAGGACTTGGGCAGTAACACTCAGAAGCCCAAACAAATCTGTCCCAGTCAGTAAGGAATGCTCCATTTGCTGTGCTCAGCACCTGCCTGGTGCTACAGCAGCTTGCTCCTGGAGGGATGTGTGCCAGGTGAGACAGTGCAGATATGACAGAGGTGAGCTCAAAAGAGAAAAAGAGCCCATTTATGAAGTTGCTGTTTGACAGGAAGCTTCTCTCTGGTGGCAGGATTGAGGAAAAGTGCTAAAGGTTAGAGCAGGCGAGAAATAGCTCCAGGGATCTGCTCCTGGCTCTGCTATTGCCTTGACAGCTTCTCTCTTAAGGCACACATCAGCTTGTGTGCTGTAAAGAAGGAATTCCTTCCTCAGAGGGCTCCTAGGAAGAGCTATTAAACAGCACCAATGGACATGCCAGCTGTGAAGTGGTACAGATTTGGGGGTAAAAAACACTGAAGGAGAAGTGCAGCTTTTGCAGTTTCCAAAAAAAGCCCAGTGTCTGTCCTGGGGATCTGCTCAGCTCTCTTAAATTGTGTAAATAGAAACTCTTGGTATCCAGTGTCGCAGTGCTTGGCAAGTCCATCAGCTGCTTAATTTAGAGTCTGCACATGACAGAAGAGGGCTGGTAAAAGTGTCCAGTAGTTCCTGGGTGATGGCACCAAAACTGTCCAAATCAGACAGCAAGTAAAAGCCAGGGTAGGAAGAATAAAAGATCAATTTTCACCTAGAAAGGGAAGGCTAAAAATAAGCTGCGCTAAGATCTGGGCTATTTACTATATTTCATACCCAGAAAGGATAAAACAGTTGCAAATGTTATATATGAAACTACAGCTGGGTAGTGAAGTCTAGGGAAGAGTGTGAGAGGAGGACAGATAGCATGGACAGAACTTAAGTTTAATTCTAAATAATCTACAGACTTACATGAAACTTTTTTTTTTTTAATTGAAAATGGTGCTGTTTGATAATAACAGAAACACTTTTTTTGGACAGACAGAAGTAGCCTCTGCTGGGAACAATTTTTGACATTCTTGATCTTGTTCATTGAACATAAGCATGAGGGGCAGGTACTGGAGTTTCCAGAGAAAAAGAGATTGACACCCTGATACACAGGCACTCTAAGTGGCTCTATCAATGGGCAATAATTATCCCCCTGGTGCTTCAGCAGTCTCCCCCAAAACACTGATTAAGTAATCATGGAAACTAATCTCCAGCTTGCTTGCCATGATTATTGATAGAGCACTAAATCTCAGCTTTCTGAATTCTTGCCAAGAACACTAACCAATTAGTAGAGTTTCTCTCATTTTCTTTATGCTCAGAACTGGTGTTTGACTTCTTTCTTCCATTATTTCATTAAGCTGAAAATTTAAGTCAGGTACACAAAGTGTAGAAAACCAGGAAATCTACTGTTCCATGAAACAGCCTCATCTGAGAGCAGTTTTAAAATATTTGCTGAACTTGTTGGTGCCTAACATTCAAAAAATAGTCAAAGGGAAACAGTAGAAGAAATACCAGGTAAAAAATTGACAATTTTATATATTTGAAAATGTTTTACATAAACAATAAAATCCTTCCGCATAGCAAAACCAGAATATGAGATAGATAAAGAAATCCCTGGGTAGTTAATTCCTGAAACAAGCAATTACAGTGTTTCTTGATCATAAATCAACCTGCAACCACAATTCTGAAAGGGAGAAAAATTTAAGAATGAGGGTTTATCAGATAATTTTTAGAGCTCCAGATTTCTTTTCAGTGGTGGCAGCATAGTTTGGTAAATTAAACCTGCAAGTTCTGTTCTTTGTTTGCTACTTGGCAAGAATGCAGTAGATTGTTTCCAATATATTACTTCATCCATGTCAAAATCCAGGTGCAGGGCTTGTGCTCCAGCATCATCACCCAGCACTTTATTAACTCCCTCCATTATTGCCATGTTTCCCCTTGTCCTGCCAGTTACTAGTGATGCATTCTTGTTCTAACATTACCTTGCCTCAGCAGCAAGTGAAAAATGAGAGTACAAAAAAAAAAAAAAATCTCACTGCAAATAAGGAGAGAACACTGAGTTAAATGATTACACCTTGAGGAAAGGCAGTTTCACTCATAAATACTGCTGGAACACTGTGCTCAAAATCTGGGCCCTTCAAGTTTGCCAGTGAAACTGTACCTTCACAAATATGTATCTCTGTCTACTGGCAGTAACAGCTTGCGTTTCTGTGAAAAGACTGCTGCTGTGAATTTTACTCAAAAAAAATCTAGTTGTGATTTTTGTGACAGGACTTTAGCAGTCAGTGGTTGAAGAAGTCATCAAACCTTGTCAGCCAGCTGTTCTAATGTGATTGGACTTCAGATTAGTACCAGACACCTAGATCGTGCTGGGGTGGGGGTCAGGTCTGCAATGTTGTGTGTCCAACAGATTAATGTGTGCTAACATCACCAATTTTGCTTTTTTCAAGTAGCAAATTATTGGTCCGGTTTTCTACCCATAAGCAGTATGAAAATACCAGTGTGAGAGAAACCTCCACACTCAGAGGAATATAATCTGTAACCACAGACAAAACCAGCACAACTATCTCTCAAATAGCAACAAGACCATTTTTTAAGTATGATATTGTCATGACACTGGAGTACAATTAATAAAGGTCAACCCAACAGAAGCACTGGATCTCACAGAAACTTCTTGACTGGCCTATAACTAACTGCAAGTGTAGCCCAGGTACTTCAGCAATCTCCATTCTCTCTTTGCCAGTACACAGCACACGTCAAAGTTATTCAATGGGGCTGAGTACCTGAAGGAGAAGGCTGTCCTTTTACTACGCCATTTTTAGTCTTTTCTTCAGAATTCATTACTTCTTTGTAGATGAGTTCTGGAAGAGAGAATTGTGACAGTTACTGACAGAGGCCAGTGCCTGTGATCAGGAACAAAACAACTAGCACACCGTGCTGTAGCCCTGGGCTCCCTCAGTCTGCCCTGCCTTGTCTTCCCAAGTCTGACAGCGCCTACTCACCTAAGACCTCTCTCTTCCATTCCCTCCCTCCCCTCTCATCTCCTTTTGGAGCTGAATTAAGACAAATGGGATTCAAACAGAGCAGGAGAATTGTTTAATGCTGCACTATCTAGAAGAGAAGCAGCACAACACTACAACACCTTTTGCTGTGGCTAAAAGTCTGATGCATTGCCCTGCTGAACAGTATTCTGTTCTCCAGATTATATAATTGGATTCCAGTTAACATTAACCTGTGTTGATAGTGATAGCCCCCAGAACATTTTCCAAATTTTTCTTTTGTTTTTGCCATTTTGCCACTAAAATACCCCTTCCCATGTAATTCTAAACTGCAATTACCTTTCCATTCCTCGATTGTATGTTCCCTTTCATCCAGCTGTTTATCATATATCTGAGGAGGAGGCTGCAGGAAAGAAACACAGCTGTTTAGTCAATTGTCTGTTATACTGTAAATAATTAGGAGTAATTGCTCAATTAAAGATAATTTCTCCTCTCCCTCTGTGCAATCCATCCTGTACATGCAAAAATATCTGAAACACATTTGAATATTAAGGGGATTTACACTTCTGGAAGTCAACACTTTCTGTAGAAGAAATCAACATACTTCTCTGTTTTCCTTTCTTACAAAGGAGGCATAGCTGCAGTTGAAATAAAACCAGGTCAACAATGGCACTGTGCTTGTACTGAGCCCAGAAACTCCACAGCCAAAGTGTTTGTACCAGCAGAGAGGTACTGTGAGAATACCAAATACCACTCTCAATTAGTAGTAACATTAACATATTAATTTTTAAGTTGCTCTTTAGATTTGCTGCTATACAGACTTCCCAAAATAAATCTAATTTTTAACTAAGTCTGCCTGCCACAGTTTCTAATCCATATTCCAAATTACCAAAATTTCCAGTATATGTATTTTTAAGTAACTTTAATTTAGACGGATAGATTTTTAAATTTTTTTAACATTGTGTTTCTTTTAGTTGAGGGGAATGTCAGAGAACTGGCAGATCCTGGAATTTACTAAAACAAAGGCACCTAGAGTTCCAGGGAGCCTGAACACCTGCTTTCAGTGGGCAACTAAGCCATGTATTCATTGTCTCTCCTGATGCTGGCTGCCAAACACAGCAGCCAAGGAAGGCAGAAGACTCTCCCCTCCTTCCTTCTACCAAGAAGCTCCAGCATCTGAAATAAGAGTACACAATGAAGATGAAAACAAGATCCACAACCCTTTTCTTGCTCATTTGTATTTCCTCTGACTTCCATCTTGGGCACTCGCCATTGTGTCTCCTTCAAAATACCCCCCTGTTAAATGCATATTTACCAAGCTGTTTTCTTGAACCACTAAGAATTTAAAATTTTCTCTCAAGACTCTAACTCCATCAGTCCGTTAAGCCATTTGCATGCTACAAATACAACTGAAAAAGTGACATGATATGGACCAGGAAAATTACATGATAGCTGAACTGGACAAGTTCACAAGGGAAATTTCCCGAGTGACATTGGTATCAGGGCTGAAGATAAGGGAAGTCATGGATTGCCAAGTCTCATACCTGAGAAGGTGCTGACGAAACACGTGTCATGAATTAAAGTGTTTTGTTGTATCAGCAAGGTAAGATACAACCCTGTAAGAGTCTGAGTCCCAGACCAACGCAGCTGTTCTCTTATTCAGCATAACAACCCTTCTCCTTCCTTTCCTGTGAGTCCTGATGCCACCAAGACTGACACAACTTCTGTGGGGATTCTGTGTTCCTGCAGATGGTGTTGCCAGAGAGCTGGATGCAACAAGAGTACAGGTGATCCTCACCACTGACCAGGGGCAGTGGTAAGCTCGCTCCACTCCTCCAGCTGAGCCTGCTGGGCTCCTGCTCAGCCACTCAGCCAGCCATGGAGCATGTATTTCCTACTGGGAAAAGCAGAGAAAGCCAGCCAAGCCAAGAAAGTTGAGGGGCTAGGAATTTACAGGAGCAGCAGGGGAGGCGTTTGGCTGGGCTGCAGCAGAACAACAGTGACAGAACCACCTCTTCTCTGCCAGGTGCAAAGGGAACAGGCAAACCAAGTTGGACAAGAATATCCTGAAATTAGCTTCCTAAAAGCTTCAGGGAGAAGCCTACAAAAACATGGGTGGGGGTAAAATTGCTTTTACCAAGTATAAAAACTGTTTTTACACCTTCCATGGAAAAACTCGTATTTCTCCCTCAGACAGAAGCAAGAGGATAGATTCCTTCACTACTTTAATTCCCAAACACAAATTGCAGAATCAAAAGGAAAAAGTGATCAGATGCACATACTTGTTCTCAGCTCACACAATCACAGAATCTTTGGCTTATTTCTCTTCTAATTTATTTCAGCTACACCTTAAGCTGGGGTAATTGGCTAATAAGCAACAAGAAAATCAGCAGTAATCACTTATTAAATTAATACACTTTGGAAACAAAGCCATTTTCCAGGGAGAGAGTCCAGAATAATTTCATACCTTACCGAGCTCCTGTTTTTCTATGGAGTCAAACAAAGGAGAGCAACCAAACTGTCCTTCACACACTGCAGGATGCCAGAGACTGCACCTGCACAGCATTCCACTGCTCTGCCAGTAATGCTTACACTGCAGAGTTTTTACTTGTGAGTTAGCAGAACACACTGCTATGAAACATGGCTCTTGGCAGGCATGAAGGAGCCAAGGGTAACCAATATCCAGCAGGACAGTAGCAGGAATAAATCCCTGCTCTTCACAGAGGCAGGGTCTGTAACCTCTAAAGCCTGTGCAGAGCATTGTTGAATGGAGCTCTGCTGAGAGGCCAGGCCAGCACTTCACACTGGGAGAAAGTGAAGCTTTCCCATCAAAATTCCCTGAGTCCTCCTCTCTTCACTGATTCGAGGAACAGACATGAGCTGAGAATACCAAAACTATTTCAAGAATTTATTTTCCCACAATTCTTATTAATTCTTATGAGAACCACAAAGCTTAATACACTCTTATCAATAGATTGTAATCCCCTCTAGGCTGACCACGCCTTTCTACTAACTTGTTTGTCTTGTGGCTTTTTAAAAATCCAATTTCTAAAGCTAGAGGGAGGATGGGAGGTTTTTAAAGATAACATACAAGTATTGTCACAGTAATGGAACAATCAGAGCAGCTGCCACACTCACATCCTCCCAGGCACCTGATTTTAGTCTTGGTGCAAAACTTGACCTAAAACTGACTTTGCTACCTAAATCAGACTTTTTAGAAAATGACTGAGTTCATAATCATTAACTTGCCATGTGGATGCAGCTACAGTGTTATAGGCATTCTTATAAATCCTTCATACTGCACATGCCAACTGAGAGTTACATAGCTTACTGTATTTAGGTGTTTCAAAACAGACTGGATGTGGCATTCAGTGCCATGGTTTAGTTGATAAGGTGCTGTTAGGTCATAGGTTGGACTTGATGATCTCCAAGGTCCTTTCCAACCTAGCTGATTCTGTGATTCTGTAAGTCTCAGAAAATGTATAGAGTTCAAGTAGCATTAAATCAAGGCAGGGTGTGGATCAGTCCTATGGGTGGCAGCATCTAGCTTCAGTTTCAGGCAGCCATTTTCTCCCCAAAACAGATTGATTTGCACTGGCAACAATAACAAAGAATATAATCTATTTTTGGACGCAGAAGCAGAGGAATGAATTATATTCTTCATGTAGATACTAAAAAAACCCCCTGTTGTTTCAATGCGTCTTGGCTTTTCCATTTTACAAACTGATTTTCAAAATATTTTTGCATTGAATGTAACATCCAAAGAAACCCAACAGAAAACATCCACATGCATCTCTTTCTGGAAAAAAAAAATAAACAAAAAACAAATGCAATAAACAAATAAGCAAAACAAATCAAAAAACAAACCAAAAAGAAAAATACACAAAAGACAAGGCAGGTTTATCTGGTCAGATAAACAGCAGGAGACTACTGGAATTGTTAAATACCATTCTAATATCCAGAGAAGGGAAGCTTTTCACTAGAGAAAAAAGCAAAACATATGGTGAAACCGATGTATTCTCCCTTTCCCAAAGCAACACAGATTAGTTTGTATGCCACTGCTAGAAAGCAAAGGGAATGGGCTGAAGCTCACACTCAAGCAAATCCTGCCATCTCTGTCCCTGCCTCTGCAGCGCTAGTGCCAGCACAGTGGAAACCTTGGGATGAGCTGTTTTTAGAAAGCTTGGCAGGGCAAGGCCGGAGTCTGCATCTGTTCCCAGAATTGCAGGGCAGTAGTAGTGGAGTGACACAACAAGGCAGCGATGGAATTAGCAAGATAATGCAGATAAAAGAGAGACTGGAGAAGGCAAAAGTTAATGGTGTGAGGTTAAACATTTTGTTAAATAGCTCAGATCCTCATAACAAGAGAATATAAAAATTCCTTGGTGCTTTGCTACAACCTAAATTGTGCTTCTTATACCATTCTTTTATTTATTTTTTCAGTGCAAGCCCAAGTACTCCAGCGTGCTTGTCACCAGAGGTCTGGCATCTCTTTACCTACAAAGCGCTTGGGATTTCACCCTTTTTTGCCAAGGGATTCCACAGCGGGCTAGGGATGGTCTCAACCATGGATATGGAAGAAGAGATGACTAGGCCCATTTGTTCCTTGGAGTTTCTGCAGAGGCTTTTCGAAAACTCCCCAGACAAAGTGCATCAATGAAATTGTTGACTGAGCTGTTTCTGAACAGCTGGACCATAAGGATGCCATGCAGCAGGAGTCAGCTACACACAGATGACTTAACAGCTTGAAGATACAACAAGCAAGCTGGAAAAAGATTAAGTTTGGTTTGAAAAAGATTAAGTTTGTTTCAAAAAAGAAAAAGAAGAAAAGAAATGTCTCTTTCTTCTCTAACCACTCCTCCTCACTGACATTAACAAAGGTTTTTGGAGAAGCTGTGTTCAGCTTCCATAATCAATCAGCTATGAACAGATAGATGTTGTTGACTAGAGGAAATATCTCAGTTTGTGCACAAAGCAGAGCTGCACACTTCTTTTGTGAGACAACAGATGCACACCATCAATCTCTAAGCAGAAAACCAAGCCTTGTAACTGAGTGCTAAAAAATGTGGCAGCTCATCGAAGACTTTCTATACAACATCTATACACACAGAGCTGAGCAAGAGAAAAGAACAGCAGCAAAGATGCACAACCTGACAGCTTTTCTTTTGTTATGTAGTGAAGGTGACACCTTCTTTGAAGTGTGTATGCCAAGGCCAGAGATCTCTCCAAAGTTCTTCTCCATTGTAATGGATGCTTAGCACCCACACGTAAAATAAGAGGTTAGTGACTTTTTTTTTTTTTTTTAATTCTGACAAATGATGAACCTTGAAGTTCTTTCTAAAAAGTTGCATTTAACAGCTGGTCATAGATAGTTTATATAGGGCTAAGACAATACAGCAGCACTTTCTGTCCTGGACCTCAGAGTGAGAACCATAAACCAAGTTGTTTTCATTAGCAACACTGCAAACAGCATCACATTAATAGAAGGCAACACACAGACTGGCATGCACAGAATGACAATTCACAACTGAGCCCCCTGTGGATGGTCCTAGATGCAGAAATACTCCAGTGAAACATCAATCCTATGAAAATAAAACCAGGAATGAAAGCCGTGTGAGTTACAGTGAATAAAACCCCACAAAATCTATCACTGCTGTAAAATACTGCCAACAGAGAGGAATGCTTGAAGGGAATATTTTTAACACCTGATCTTTCTGTTTCACAAAAATCTCTCTTCTAATGAATGGCACCTATCACATAAAAAACAATAACTGCAGGTACAGGAAAGTTCAAGACAAATTTGAAACCACTTAACAGAAAAATCACATAATAATTACAGCAAATTTTGCTACTAGATTTGTTCCCATGAAATGGAACAAGTTTTTGCGATCAATATGAGATCACACATACATTCAAATGGTTCCAAAATGGAATCTAATATGACATAAATGGTTTCTTTGAATATGTCAATATCAAAAGGAAGAACTTTACTGTGCTAAAACAATAGGAATCCATTTTGCTCACAATTTGATCATTTTGGGATAAAATCCAATGAACTGCAAATAAGCATAAACATTAGGGTAGATATGAAAAATGAAATACCAGATTTGGGATTTATTCACAAATCATTTCAATGAAGGGTGAGAATGTTTAGCAGCTTCAAAAAGAAAAAAAGGCAGCTGGGTAATTGAAAACAGTCTCAAGCACAGCATTTTCAGACAGGAAAATAGAGAACCTAATATGTCATCAGGGAGATACTGAGATTATCTACAATAAACAGGATAGTCTGCATGTAGAGGCAAGAGATACTGGAAACCTCTTCTTTCATAAAAATAGAACGAGCAATTTGAGGGAGAAAAGCTATCGTGTGTGTCATTTATTCATATAATAGTCCAAACACTGTTATATAGGTAGAGTAAATATCTTAACGTGAAAGTAATAAACATAATATTTGTTTAAAAGTGGATCTGAGACAGTTTCTACCAAAAAAAAACCCCAACAAAACAAGCCAAACAACCAAAACCAAAACAAACAAACAAACAAAAACATCCAGGAGAGTCTTGAACTAAAGAATAAAACAGAGAAGCAAGGTCTATAAGTTCCTATTCTGATTTTACAATAGATTTCCTGCATAATATTAGTAAATAATACTTCTGCCCTGTGAACTTTTGTTTCCCTACATTTAAATTAGGTGTGAAGATTGATAACAGATTTCAACTGTTAGCTGAATACAGAAATTATCTTAACTATAATGCTATTCAAAATAATTTCAGAACAATGGTGTATGCTGTGGAGAACCTACCAGTGTGACTTTCTTATCAGAGATACTGTGGCAAGCTGCATGTGCTTAAAAGAACCTGGCAAACTACCTATGTTAGACATAAAAATTCCCTGTACATCCAAACTCCACAGGCAAGCTCAAGAGCTGTGCAAGGCTGTTTCTAGCTGTGAGTATGATGCTGTTTCAGAGTTGTTGAGGGCTTTGGTTTGTTTCATGTAGAAGGTCTGTGGGAGAGGCACAGCACTGTTTGAGGAACCTCCTGTGGCTGGTGAATAGCAAGTCCCACATCTAATAACAGCTCATCTTCCTCTCTGTGTCAGGGAATCACACTTGGCATTTCGGGCCACCCAGAAGGGTTTTATGCCGTGACACATTGCAGGGAAAGGGTATTGCATTCCTAGCACTTCCCATTTGTGCTCAGTGTTTGCCCATTAGAATGAGACATAGTAGTTTTATTGCCCCCACACAGTCTCTGAAAGACCATAAACTTATAATAGACTTATAAAAAGGGACTGTCACTGTCTCACTAGTCTGCTTTTTAACTGGGGAGGGCTCTTTTATCTGTTCCCCTCAGATTTATAACGCTGTAAATCTGAGCAGACACAGAGGGTTGTTACCTCCAGGTTAAACTTTGACACCAAATTCTCTGCTTATTCCCCGAGCTGGCTTCAGTGCTCTGTACGGTCTACTCCAGCACATGCTGACATTTAACAATGTTGCAACAGCTCACTTCAAAATTCCTGTCACATTAAATGCTTTCAGTTACCTGTCCTCTCATGCTTCTGAATGAAATGGACGCTGTACAATAGATGCCTGGCTGCTTTTGATGAAGCCATTTACTGGGGAGAAGGAGGAATCTAACTAGACAGCACAAGTTACCTAATTCCCCCCCTCCCCAGTACTATACTGGTTGAAAATGTCATCTTGTTTAATACTTCTGTATCCTAATTTCTGCTATCCCTACTGCACAGGATTACTGAGAGTGGGAGAAATCCTGTTTCATGTTACAATATGGGAGGAGAACTTAAAAAAACCCCCAAACATTCCACTACCAAACCTTAGCTACATGATGAACGACTTCAGTGTAAAAGTGCCCATCACGTATTAGCAAGTATTACCAAAAAAAAGAGTTCAGTGAACATGGGCAAATCCAAGACACTGTAGGCTTCTAAATCCCAGTGGAGAAACCAGGAAAAATAGTGAGAAGTTAAGCACTATGCAAGTAACCAAGCACAACTCTCACTAATTTTCCCATTGCTCTCTTGTCAGGTTGCCTGGTTGCCCATTTGCAGGGCAGTCTGTGAAAAAGCAGGGTTGCCTCATAGAGCCTCATCATGCTGCAAATCCAACATTAACGAGCCACACGGACGTCTTTAGGGTTTGAAATGTCATTCAAATAATATTTCCTTGCTCAGTTGTACCCTATTATAACTTCTGTGGTTTTGTTCAGTATAGTCAAATTCAAAGAGTCAGATTATTAAGTGAATAAGCAAAAGCATCTACCTCTCAAACAGCTAATTTGTTGGATGTGTTTAGATGTCTTCTAAGTCCCACTCCTGCCATAAATCTGGCAAGATCTAACAAAAATACATGAGATGAGTAATTTCCCCATTATCCATGGCAAACTTAATGCAGGGCATTAGGAAATATTTACTGAATTGGATCCTAACTCTTCTGCAGCTGTAATGGGGCAGATATCTCAGTGGAGTACTCACTGGAGAATACACTTCTGAGCAAGAACAGAAAACCACCAACATTCCACAAATATTTTTTTTGGTAATTTTTCCCAGAAAATAATTAGCAAATGACTTATAGCTAACCACTGAAGGTATGTCAGCATGAACAGATGGATATTTATAATTTAATAAACTGTTCGTTGCGAAAAGAACGTCTTCCAATTTAGCATTCCCTCTGAAAATGGGACTGGTAAAACCAAGCCCTATGAAGTACTCCTAAATAACACCTTCTGAAAAAAACCCCATGTGCTGGAAATTTGGTGGGGGTTTGAACATTCCATTTACTTTAGAAGTTTACTGCACTTTCAAGAACACAGACTGAATTGGAGAATATCACTCAACAGCAGTGATTTAATTTTACAAAATTAAATCACTTCGTTTCCTATGGTGGCTAAGTAAGATTTCTAAAGCTGTTTTCCTACGTTTCACACAGAGTATTACAGAGCACCTTTCTGAATTTATACCTATACCCATTACACCATACCTTTTATACCATGTCTCTGAAGTGCTGACAGATTGCACTTATCCCTGTTAACAGCAGCCTCACCAAGGCTTACAGAGAGGTGTCTAGAGCATGAGAGGATTATAAGAAAAAATCCATTTCTGTTTGCACACAGTATACATGATACTATACACTGAACCACAGCCAAGGAAAACATGTGAGTCTCTGCTTCATTTTATGGAAGAATTTATGTTCTGCTAAGATTTTTCTGAATCCTGATTTCAGGATATTTTTTTTTCTTAATCCCAACTATCGTTTTGCTTAATTCGCCTTCTCTCTACATATATCCTTGAACAGAAACAGAAAAAGTGACGTTTGCTTTCCTTCCATAGGGAAAGGATGGGAAAGAAATATAGTATCTTTTGCCAGATTGAGTTCTATAGCTAAAAAGGTGAACTAGTGGATTCAAAATCCTTTCTAGAAGAAAGCAGAAAATGGTTTCATATGCATGAAGGTTTTTTGTTCCTCCCATCTATTATCAGCTAATCTAATAAAGAAAGCTACCCTGTCCCTACGGATCTCATTTCACATCACTCCCCAGACCACCAGAGTCCCAGCATTGTTTCTTTACAGCGTGCTCATTACTGTGCTGCTGTAAAGCAGCAGGAATCCCTGAATCACATTTGTGTCTGGCATTCTGAAGGAAGGAGAGCTGCCTCACTTACCGCCTCCACCTCTGCTGGGTCGTACCAGACATTAATGTACGGATGCTGTAAGGCTTCATCTACTGATATCCTCTTGGCCGGATCAATGACCAGCATCTTTGATAGGAGGTCCCTGGCTTGGCTGGCTGGAACAAGGAAAGCAGGGAAACACAGAGTTAGTACTAAACAACCACTGCCTCCAGAGGAGGGTCAGTAGGTGCAGGAAAATAGCAGTGGTACGACCCTTTTAGAGATTGGTTGTATATGAACTTCTGCTCCCTCTTCTCACAGCAAGAGCTCTTCAGTAATCATTTTAGGTCTGATTCATTAGAAAGGGGCCAAAATCAGGGCTGACACCGTACATTCCCTAACAAGTTTTAGTGACATTTTTACATATGTGCAGGATTTCACATAGAGGGCTGAATAATATCCCCAAGAAAAATGTGCCTGATATATCTGTGATTATTACCAGGATCAGAGTACAAAAGTTCACATAAAGAAGTCTAAAATCATGGCATTACTAAATCAAAGCCTGAAACTTACAGGCACTCTTAGACGGACTCAGAAAAGCATCCACACTTCTCTGGATGTTTTAAAGTTTCTCACCTAACCTGCTGTGAGGCATTAAACATTTTAATGAGGCAGAGAGACTAGGCTAATCTTAAGGCATCCTCTTAGAAGCAATAATTTCAAATCTGTAGCCTTGTGGTATGGAATTGTTTGGAACTGCTTGAATCTTGTTTGTCCTGCATAATGAAAGTTAAATCAGGGGGAC
>VYXD01008898.1:962-49482 GCA_013397195.1 Hylia prasina
TCCGGGGGTGTCGGTGACCGGAGAGCGGGTGCTGGTCCCCGCGGCGAGCCGGCCGTGGGGGCTCTGGGCTACGCCTGGGGGCTGGTTCGGTGTGTGGAGCGGCTGGAAGGTGTTTCAGTGTCTTGTGCGAGCCTCAGGTCACTGCCGGTCAGTGCCTGAGAGGATCCTCTGACCGCTGGTGACGCTCGCCCCAACACGCGCAGTTTACACCTATTCTGCCAGCCCACCCCCGCAGCGGGGCAGTGGATCCTCGCAGGGAGTGCTCTCTAAACCCAGCACTTGTTTCTGCAGCCTCTGGCCTTCAATGTTTTTGAAATTTCTATAATGAAAGCAGAATTTTGTTGTGAGTTTTCACGTTAGTGTTTCTGGCCCATCCTTCAGTGAAAATTGATGCTGAAATATTGGGGCTGGAACACTGTCAGCCACCAAACACCAACCTTAGAATACTGGCTAGGACCTGCCAAAATGCTCCCTGGCCTCTGGGCGTGTGAACAAGCGATCAATAGCTGGGTGGATGCAGCGTGCTCAGCTAATACCAGTCCCGGGGCAACAGGAGGGATGACACCTCTCAGGTGCTGTGTATTTGAGATGAGAGAAAAGTGGGACCTTCTCCTTTGAACTGTATTATCTAAATCCTTGTGTTTTTCTGTCCAATTCCTACAAGAAGCTGGAGCATCTGAAAGCTTGTCTGGTTTAGAGGAAATCCCAGTAGGATTTTCAGAGTATCCAAGAGTACCCAGAGCGCAGAAATAACATGTATTATATCTAGGACACTGTATTACCAGAACAGAGAATTAATTCTCTGTTGGAATTTCCTTCTTTCTGTAATCACTAGCGGTTAGACTGTTGCAAAAGATTTCTCCAAGATAGTTACTCAAGAACAGCAATGATAACTCGAGTCCAAGGATTCCAGCAACATTTTATGGTAACTCTTTGTTCCTTCCAAGAAATACGTGATATTTGTATCCTTTGTAATTTTCAAAACAGCTGTGGATAGTATTGCACAATAATTAGCTGTTGGGAATCCTTGTACCGAATGTCTTTTCTGTCATTAATATTTGAAAGTTTGCAAGTGTTCTTGCGGCCAGAAATTTTAAGTCAAAGAAAAACAGCTTTCTCCCTGGTTTTTGTTTTTTTGGGGGTTGGTTTGTTGGGGAGTTGTTGTTTTGTTTTGTTTGGGGTTTTTTTGGTGGTGATGGTGGGGGTTTTGTTGGTTTGTTTTGTTTTGTTCTTTGTTTCTGGGGAGTTTGTTTGTTTGTTTGGGGAGTTTTGGGTGTTTTGCTGTTAATGATTAAGTGCTGCCAAGTAAATGTTTCTAGCAGGCTGTTTGTAGATCATCACATATTTAAGTACCTGTGCTCTTCCCAGTTAACTCCTTTTGTTGTGACCTTTGTTTTCTCCTCTTTGTTGTATTTGTTTATTTGTTCTGTTAGTCTGAAATCTTTAAGAGCCTCCATCCTCTGATCCCCCTGTTATTTGGACTATAAAGAAAAATGGGAAAAGAAGCTATCCCTGTACTAAGATAACTGTCTGTATATTTAAGGCAAGCGAAGCAAACCAGTCCACACTGCCTGGGTGTCTCACTATTTCCAACACCAAGGTTATTGCAATCTGATAATGCATGGTTTAGGCATTATTATTGTCTTGTATTGTATGGATTGTCAGGCATTTGTTTAGGTTCCTTTGCTTTAGTGCTGAAACCACATAGAGTCAGTGACAAGCACGTTATTGGTAACGTAAGTTAGGTCCTTGCTGTTCTGGCTCTGTAGAATTCGCCCTGCCCTCCCTGTTAGGTTGGAGAGGCAGCTGGAACTGCTGCTGTTGTGCTGTGTGGTTGCATGCTCAGGCAGATAAGTGTGTGTTACCACTCCAAACTGGTAAACTGTGTTAATGGTCTGAAAGAAAAATAGCTCCTTATATTCTGTCTGTAAAGCCTTGAATTGGGACTAAAGAACTACAATTTCTCTCAAATTCATTTGGAGAGGTCTTTATTTTCAGGTTTATTTGCAGTAGTCTGACACAGTTGCATGGGGTATGTTGGCAGGTGCAGTGAGTTTTGTTGCAGTAATGGTGTTCTTGAGCTATTTCCTAGTTTGGTACTTGACCAGACAGTCACCTGACACAAAAATAGATCCCATTGCACTATAATTAATGATTGACTAGCTTGGAGTCCACGTGTGTTGGTGGAAATATGTGCTGGTGTGGTCTGGTTCTGGACACAAATGTTTTAGAATCTCTGATGTTAAGATATGGAAGTGCTCATAACTGTGGTGTTCACACTCTTAAGTTTGAATATAAACATCATTTGTTCTCCTACTGGAGAACATCATTTGTTCTCCTCCTGCTTAAGCTTCTGCAATTAGAGAACAATTGCCTGAACTTTCAGACATGTTGCAAAAGACCATGAGCAGTTGATTCCCACTCTCTTGGTAAAGAGACTCAGGAGAAATCTAGGAGGCTGACAATGTCTGTGTTAAGGAGTGTGCTGGATGGTGCTTGCGGTGTAAGCAGCTACATTGGAACAGAACCACAGAGTGGTTTGGGTTGGAGGGTCCTTAAGACTCATTTCATTCCACCCCTGCCGTGGGCAGGGACACCTTCCAGTGTCCCAGGTTGCTCCAACCCCCATCCAGCCTGGCTTTGGACACTTCCAGGTACCCAAGGGCAGCCACAGGTTCTCTGGGTAACCTGTGGCAGGGCCTCACCACCCTCACAGGAAAGAATTTCTTTCCAATATCTAATCTAAACTTACTCTCTGTCAGTGTAAAACCCTTTCTCTCTCTCCTGATTATGTTGTCAAATAAGTGTAACTTTGGTGTAGCTGCCAAAATCCAACACTTCATTATTTTGTTATGTTTTTATGGGGAAAACAACTTAAAGGAGAAATAATTTGTACACAAGTACAAGTGTAGTGACTGTGTTTCAAAAAGCTTGTACTGTGTTATTGCCAAATCTGCTATGCTATCAACCTTTTGAAAAGAAAAATAATGTTCAGATTAGTTTTCATTTTTCTACCTGATAGGACAAAGGCCAGATACCAACTCTCAGCAAATCAGCTCAGATAGTCTACTGCATATCTTCAGAGAGTAGTTGGGTTTGTTTCAGAGCTGGGGATCCAAACACTGCAGAGCTGGAATTCCAAAATCACGAACCTGTGCAGCAAATACCTGTTAGTCCCCGGAAGAGAGAGACTTTCCAGAGATTACCTATTTAATGCAGACTTTGTATGTCCTGTATAGAATAGGGGGAGCTAAAAGTGTTTGTGACACAGCTGCAATCCTGCTTGTGATTTTAGAGACTGAAATGACTTGTTTATGCTTCAAGCACTTTAATAATGTGGTTAATTAGCTTTTCTTTTTAGTGAGGCTATTTGTCATCTTGTTTTCTGTAGCACAATTTGAGATACGAAGCTTGGAAGCTGTGCATGCAGATACCTGTTTTTTTAAAGGTGTGGAGGTCAGTGGTGCACCTGATGCATATCAGTGTTGCCCAGTGCACTGTTAAAAAAAACAGTCTAATTTTTACAGATTATTTTTCCCTTCACAAACAGGCCCAACAGAAGGGAGTAAGTTATAAGAAGATCTATACAATGACGAGTTCTAAGGTAAGGGTTAATAAAAGCACTTCCATCTGAGTGGTGGAGGAGTTTTGGGTTTCTTTTTGTTTAATTTACAGTATCTTCATTTTGTAAACAAAATGTTTGTTTTCTAACCTGTGCGCCTGTGGAGACAGGATTCCTGCTTCTGGTCTACATTTTAATATGCCTGTATCCTCTGGGTGAGAGACTTGGAATCCATTGGACAGTGCAGTGCCACTGGAGAGGGGAGTAGGTGTGTTAAATCTCTTCAAGTTTGCTCAGAACAAGCTCGTGGGTACAGAGCACCCTCAGTAGCAAAACTTCCCTTAAATCCTATGCTGTAGACCCTGAACTCTACGACAGGGGCAGTCTCCCAAAGTTCTTTCCCCAGTAAGACTAGAAGATTAGCAATATACACTATTAGTAAGACTATAAACTTGGCAACAACCCTGTTGTTATAAATGTCCTTTGATTTTGAAATTACAATCAAAATAATGCAGGACTAGTTTGGGATTCCACACTCATCAGTTTTTCATTACAAGGTGCTGTTTCTGTACCTTTGTGCTGCACAGGAGTGTTTGTTGCTACTCTTTTAACAGAGCATAAGTTTAGAAGGATGACAGAAATAAGTACCAAAATAAAGCAATATGTTGTTCCAGTTCCCCAAAATGGAGCTGTTGGCTGAGCTTAGGTTCTCCTTTGCTTGTAAAGTATAATTGGTGTCTTGAGTATCTCCCTGTGTAGGATAATGTACACTTAATTTCAGGAAAGGGTAATCCATTATAGGTTTTACCAGATTATTGAAGCTTTCCTCCTGAGCAATGTCAGAAGAAAGGAACAAAATTTGTACAGTTTTGCAGTGCTGGAAGAACATAAAATTCTGAGTGAAATGAGAGCTTTAATTTTTATGTGCTCATCTTACTGTAAATTGACTTTTGCTTTCCAAGAAAAAACTGCTATGCCCTTATACTTAGTGTAGACAATAATGAATAACTGAGATAATAAGATTTCCCTACCCTGTTTTTAGCTGCTGGCTGAAATTATGGGAGCACAGATCTCCCCTGGAATAAACAAGTTGTAAGGATAACTGCTGGCAGGAATAAAGTGTACATCTCCATTTGCTTACTACAGAGACAAGGAGTGTGTGCAGTGATTTGCATAGGCTCAGCAAAGATTAAGGATTTGTGTGCTCCATTACACCAGGGTTACTGCTGCATCCACCCATTTCCCAGTTTAGGTACCCCTTAAGCTCTGCAGCGCTGCCCGTTAAGGCTTTGTATGTTCATGTACTGCACAGGGGGTCTTAAATCACTATAAACATGTCTTATCAGTTAATTTTACAGAAGAATTAAACAGGCATAATTATCCATGCTGACACTTGAATTGTTTTGACTAAATTGTCTTTCTGTTTTACTTTAAAGATGATGTGGGAAATTGGGATATTGGCTGGTTTCCTTAACAGACTTTAAATGACACGATTCATATTTTGAACCTTTCCTGAGAGAATGTCCAGCAGCCATCTGTGTGGAAGTATTTATGATAAATATGAACATTGTGCGGAAAATTATTCTAAGCATTAGTTTTTTAAAATTGGATATGTATTTGTTATATTGTATATATACAATATATTGCCATGGACTGGGAATGGCTTCTTGGCAACCGTCTTTCCTAGGGATGCCCTTTCCTGGTATCTCAGACTGTGTCTTCTGCTTGTAAAAATCTGTGTTTCCATTCATGCTGTCAGCTGCTGTTCTGGACCTGAAGAAACTCTAAATGTAAAAGAAATAGCACGTGGCTGCATGTACCTGTAAAGTACATGTTCCTGCACCTTCTCGCTTAGGTAAGAGGAATATGAATAAATCATTGTTTGACAGAAACCAATGCAGACACTGTGTCTAAGAGGAGAACATCTAATCAACAGATATTTTAATACGTTCTTCTGCCAGTAAATGTAGTGGAAGAGGATCTCATGGTGATAGATGTCAAACTGATGACATCCAGTACAACAGAGAGAGAAAAGGGATTGAATTATTGTGTATGGATTTGATACCATGTCAAGTTTTTCACTGACAGTCAACACTGTCTTTGGTTCTACATAGTTGACTGTACTTTCAAACAGAGAAAGATGTAAACTCAGGAGTTATGGGAAAGTTCAAATAATAAGACCAAAGATGGTATATTCAGAGTCAGAGTTTGCTGTTGAAGGGAGACATGTTTGTAGTTATTTCTGATTTTGCAATGAAGAGAAGATGAGTAATTAGCACAACGTGCTCAATTTTTTCAGCCTTATGGTTTGGAAGGACCAGAAGCAGAACTCGGACAATGTAGTCAGAAAATTGTATTGATTTTTTTGCACTACTTTGACAGATATCTCTTTTTAATGGATCATTTTTAATGCATCAGGTAAGATAGTTTTGCAGGTTAAGTGCAGTTTTCTTTTGGTCTGGAGGGAAAAAAGGTAGGAATTACCCTCTCTTTAATTTTACTGTTTGTTCCTTGAGTGTTTTTATGATATAGGCAGGAGGGAAAGCTACTGACCTATGGCTTTGATAACATTTACCTCCAGTATCCTCTTTCAGTGCTCTGCTCTTTAGCCTTTTTGAACCTTTGTGGAGCCATTAACCATTTCTTTCCTCTCACATTTTTTCAACAAAAATGTGTTGTGTTTTTCCCCAGAGTTTTATCTTGTTTGGTTCTGTGTCTTTACCTTGTGCCTTTTTGGTATCTTACCACTCACAGCGTCCACAAGGACTGGACATCAGAAGTGCTTGTGTCATCCCATCCCAAAGATGGGAAGGAGGAGATGCTTTGTGTTGAAGGGCTTGCAGCTATGAGATGTATTTACATTAGATATTAGGAGGAAATTCTCTATGCAGAGGTTGTTGAGGCCCTGGCACAGGGTGCTCAGAGAGGCTATGGCTGCCTCATCCCTGGAAGTGTCCACGGACAGGTTGGATGGGGCTTGGAGCAACCTGGGTTAGTGAAGGGTGTTCTTGCCTATAGTGGGGGGCTGACATGAGATGATTTTTAAGATCTCTTCTAGCCCAAACCATTCCATGATTCTGTGGCATACACATTCTCCTAAATATAAACTACTATCACTTACTGCCCAGCAGGGAGGAACTGCTGTGTCTGAATGTGGATCTGAACTTCAGACTGTAATAAAGTGCACAACAAATTAATTACGCATAATTTAAAGACTCTTTTAAAAGGAGATAGTATGTTCCTAAGAAAGAAAACATGGGATTCCAGGACAAACTCTCTGTTACTGTGCTTCATATGCAGTGGTGATATCCCAAGAGAAATCATCTAAATGCCTAAAAGTATTTGCCCTACAGAGTGCTCTCATATCAGGGCTTTATCAGTTACTTGGGAAGGTTTTTAGACTTTGTCCTAAATGCATATCAAAATCTCCCAGCAGGAAGCATCTAATAATCTGCTATCACGCTATTGCTAAACTTGTAATAGAACATTGTCAGGAATTTTATTGTGATGCTGAGCTTGTGCATACAGAGTGCCCAGGGCACATCGCAGAGATCGAACTGCATTTAACCACGTTAAAGCAATCCATCGAGTTCTGTGAATTCTGCTGGAAGGGATCATCACTGCACAATGCAGCCACGTGCTCCCAAACACTCTGCATGAGATGAGCTGGTTGCTTTCTGATGCTAAATGGAGTGTTTAATTCAAGCTCTGAAACACATCTGCCCCAGGGAGGGGCTGTTCAAGTGGCAAACTCTGCTTCTGATCAGGAGGTGTTTGGGTGCAGGGGGAACAGTGGTGTCCAGTCTTGTTCCCAGATCCATGTAGCAGAGATGTCAAGGTGTGCTGCTGTATGTCCGGGCTTGGGAAAGCTGCACTAAAGGATGCACTAAAATACTGGGGGAGGAGAGGGAAGCTGCCTGCCAGTTGTCTTTTGTTCTGCAGTTACTGCTACCTTGCTGTGTTGCTTTGTGCTTCTGTCAGACTTCCCTTTAGGAAGCAAACATCTCAGAGGTAATTGAGTATTCCTCAAGGGTGGGGTTCATCTCCTCAGACTTTTGGGGTTAATTTCCTCTTACTGGGAAAAGGATTACTAGCAAGCAGTCTTGAGGAAGCAGTTCTCATTATGTCTTCATGTACCTTCTGCATGGATTAGTTTCACAAGGTTGTGAAAAAGTAAATTTGAGTCTTTTCCATGCCTACAACACTGGTCAGAAATATAAACACCAAATGATATGCTGCAGGTCGGGAGGATTACCTTACTCTTGATTTGCAGGGCAGCAAAAGAGAATGTTAGCTTTCTATTATAACCTTATAAAAATGCCTGCCAAAATGTTGGTTGTCAGTATCTAACTGTATTTGTACATAGCAAAGAGCCGAATCCAAGGTGGTGTAACTGCCCATGCACAAGATGAAAAACGTAATTTTCAAACTTTGGTAGTTCCTGTTATGGAGCAGCTGCACTAGATTTAAATGAAGTGTCTTAATAATCTTCTAAACTGTAGGCAGACCTTCAGAACACAAAGTTTCAAGAATACCTAAATGGAATGGGGAACTAGGATCTCCTGATTAATTATAGCTTGGATTTTTTTGGGACACTCTCTTATGTTCATTAAAAGCAGTATCAAATAATGTAATCTCAGGCTTTAACCGAAGTTGGAATTTATTGTTAAGAAGTTTAGACTGTGAATATTTCACTACTATAGAGTATTTCATGTACTCTCAATTTAAAAGAAATAATTGTCCTCTGAGTTAGTTGTAGTTCAGATATTTCAGTTTGCTAGTTCCTGTATTTTGGGAAGAAAAAACAAACCCCTTTAATAATAAAATTATTGTTCTAAATAATAAAATTATTGAAATTGCTCTCAGCCATGTTATCTTCAGTAAAATTGCAACCTTATATTCCCTATACTGAAAGTAATAATTCAAATTTTTTTTCTGATATATTTTTAGACACTTTCATAGAATTTTTCTTTATAGGCTGTATGGGAATTTGCCTGTCATGCTTGGCTTCACTGCTGTGTATTTTATACGGATTCAGACAGCTTTCAGCAGTCCTATGAAAGCAGTCCAAAAGACAATGGGAAGAGCTAAGGGAATGAAATGGAAAATGTGGCTAGACTAGCAAGCTGAATATTTCCTGAAAATTCAGTCACTGACTTAAAATCACGCAGGTTACTTTGGTCTTTGCTTGGGTTTGAATTATAATGATTGTTTGCCTGCTTCAGAGTTTAAACTTAACCTTGAAAAAGCTCTTGCCTGTGCTGCAGCCATTGTTGGCAGATCCTCAGTATGCATTTTTCTAGTTCTACTTCTCACTTGTGTACTTGCCTTTTTTTTATATTGCACTTACCTGAAGAGCTCCATTAAAAACTAATAAATCTAACCATCTACAATTGTGGGGCAGGTACTAAGAAGAAAGCTCTTTCTCCTGTTTCTGTTCTTCTATGTTATCTCCTGCTTTTTTAAAACATCAGTCTGATTAGAAAGAATAATGACTGCTTACCCTTAGTACAGAAGCTTTGGGGCTTCTCAGAGAAGCTGTGTCTGCCCCATTCCTGGAAGTGTCCAAGGCCAGGTTGGGCAGGACTTGGAGCAGCCTGGGATAGTGGAAGGTGTACTTGCCCATGGCAGGGGGTGGAATGAGATGGGCTTTAAAGTCCCTTCCATCCCAAATCAGTCTGTGATTCTATCGTTGTTATGAATTTTTCTTTTTTTTTCTAGTTTTTACAATGCCCTTATCATTCCATGCTAACACATACTAGACCGCGTTTCAGTTCTGTGTAGTTCAGGTGCTCATCCGTCCATGTCCAGTTAGAGGATATTTACCATAACATGATGCTGACTTCTCTAAAGCAGGGGGGAAAGAGGTTTGCTGCAATAAGGGTCTGTAAATGACTCTGCCCTATCTATATATAAACATTTCATTCTGAAATGTTTTTTCTCTTCTGCTTATCTTACTCCTCCTTTGTATGGAGGGGTGAGCAAGGTAGTTTAGGTGAATATGGGACTTTGTGATGCAACTGCACTCCCACACAGCCATCTTCTAGTTTTACTCCCTAACTGAAACTCCAGCCTTCCTCCAAATACAAGCCTGTGTTACCTGCTTGCTTCCTTGTGGTGGGAGGGATGGGCAGGAGGCAGCTGGCTCTTGACTGCTGAGGGCGAGATATCTTCTGTCTCCTCTTCCCTGCAGCCCAGAGTCAAACATTACACGATTACCAGAAGAGCAAGAACTGGCCTCACAGGAGACGGGGAGGACAATTGAGAAAGGGTTGAGGACTTGAAGCCTGGCTGGAATTTTCCTGAGATTTCTTGGGCTCTCTCCTTTGGCAAGTAAATCCTCCCTGTTTGAGACCTGCTGGCTTAAAGTAGCTGCTGGCAAAGTATCAGGAGGTATGCACCATTACACTGAAGCACACAAGTTCTGTTGGTTTTGCAAGCACACTTAAGAGCTGGTCATGCTCTGGCAGCCCTGACGATGCCCAATTGCTTTGCTGTCACTTTTTATTGCATCATCTAGACCTGTGAAAAGCATAAGCAGCCAGACCTACTTGCAGACCCCACAGATTTATTATTCCAGCCAAAATATGTATAAAACTGTGAGCTCAAATTAAAGCTTCTGGCAGTCTGACTGCCATCCTCTAGCCACAGATTTCAGTGAGCTTCAAGAGCACATATTCATCAAATTCATTTGTTTCTGGAATGGACAGTAATTGCTAGAGTGAAAAATGTCTGCTTGATGCAGCCTCTAGGTATGCCTGTGTATTGTAGAAAATAAGACAGGAGAAGAAAGTTTGCAGGAAAAAATAAAAGACAGCCAAGATGAATCTGGGTGTCTTATATGACGAACATTTTATCTAACCGTCCCTAATGGGAATTTAATCAGCTCCCAAGGGATCATGGCAGAGGGTGGAAGTACGCTGGAGACTCCAGCAAGCAAAGGGCAGTGATAGTCTCCACACTGAAGTGTCCAGGAGCAGAATGGTTCATCTCCCTATGCTTTCGCTGCTGCAAAGTACGATTAAATTTTTATTCTGCAAAAGGGCCTTATTCTAAGATTTGAATTAAAAATGAGTGTTTCTGTGATTCCCAGGTGGAGAGTTAGAGAAAAATGTTCACTTCCCTGAAGCTGACGTTGGCTCTGCAATGGACTGGTGTCCTGCTGTTACTGGATATCCAGGAAACACACACTGAGCTCACACTGAGACCCCACAGCTGAACCCTGTAAGATATCTCACTTTCAGAATTGTGGTCAGGACAATGTGTTGCTTCCTTTAATTACAGTCTTAGAATTAGTTTCAGACATGGAAAAATGCAGTGAAAAGAAATGGTGAGCATTTCTGTATCACTCTTACACTGTAAGAAAGATGATCCAAAACCAGTCGTCTTTTTATAAAAAAGCCCTGAATTGAATATGGTAGAGAAGAGCCATCCAAAAGCCTTCTTTGAAAGGCTCCTGCATACTGCTGCCAAACTTTTAAAAGAGAAGTTAAATTTGGGACTTTCAGCATGTGATTGCAAAATACCCAGGTTAGCATTTACTCACAATCTAAAACTGTCTGGATTGGCTGCTATGGCTGCTTCAGGCAAAATGTTTGATTTATTTTCCTACAGTGCAGCGAGGAGAATGAGATCTCATCTTGATGGTATATCTACCTTAAGAGTTTCAAATAATTTTAATGCACCTAATTTATGGAAGACTATGCCAATAAATGTCAAGTTCCATGCATTTTTCAGCCAGTCAATACAGGAATGACTAAGGATTCTTTGGAAGCCTTTCAGTGAATATTTTCACTGATTTAACCTCGCTGTATAATGTCTTAATTGGACAAAACACGCACGTGGACAGACGTTCCAGCACTCGGCAGAGCTGCTGCGATAGTGGAGATAATTCTGCGTCCCCTTCTGGCTTTGCACTGACTGATTAAAGCCAGTTTGGTTTTGGCCTTCAGTGGTCACAGCCACACTCTCTGCTGGGACACAGGTGTGCTCTGAACCGGGAGCCAGCTGGTAGATCAGGTAAACCTGACACGGGGCACTAGGGTCCAGAACCTGATGTTTCAGCTTCTAGTGCTGACACAAAGGTGTCTGTGGCATCTCCAATGGGAGAGCTGTTTTGTGCCTGTGTGACAGGGCATGGCCAGCATCCAGAGCAGCACTTAGAAAATGTAAGTGCTTTAATGAATGCATTTGAAGCTGACTTGACCCTGTGCTGCAGTCAGGAGGCAGAGTTCTTGTCCTGTACAAGTCTCTGTTCTGGCAGTACTAATGATCTGGCTGACTGTACAGCTGCACACTCTCTGAGGTTGGAAAAGACCTCCAAGATTGACTCCAACCTTTGACCAATCACCACCTTGTCAACTAGATCAGAGCACTAATGTTACATCCAGTTGTTTCTTGAACACTTCCAGGGAAAATTCTTGAGCACTGTTCAGGGACAGTGACTCCACCACCTCCCTGGGCAGCCTTTTCCAATGTTTGACCACCCCTTCCAAGAAGAAGTCTTACCCAATGGAAAAGAAAAATTGTCCAAGCTAATCTCAGTGACCATGTGGTAATACAAGTGCTAGTTGTAGCACAAAGAAATTACTCAGAGGACATGGCTGTGGTTAGTAGGAGCACAGTACCTCTTCTCACTGGCCACACAGTGTCAGAACAGCACACACTACTCATGAGACTGCATCCTTCTTCTATAAGTTTCACTTACACTTCCCCAGAGAATTGGAAAGAGAGATTGCAAATTGAACATACTTTGCAGTATTTTCTTTTTTGCAGTGGGAGTCTTCTGTTCTCTTAAGTGGGATGTTAATGTAAAGGTCCATGCCTCAGCTTGGACTTTCAGTTAGGGAAATTAATTTCCTGGGGAGATGTCCTCAGGATCAGCCTCCTGGCTGGCCTTTGATCAATTACTGCAGTAGGAGTTACTGACAGAATGGAAGAAAAGTTTGGCTTAAAAATAAAAAGGCATCTTTAACTTTCTTTGGTTTAGAATACAATTTTGCTATTGCAGTAACAAGTATGTACCTATGTGTGTTCATAAAGAAAATAAGAGATTATCTGTTACTCAAACGTCTGGTTTTTTACTTTACTTTTGCAGAAAAATCCAGGAGTCCATCAATGACTCACTAAGGTCTCTGTTCTCATGATTTATGTGATTTGCTTCTCCTGGAGCCATGGATGAATACAGCCGCTTTGTGGACTGGGACAAAGTGGATGTGAGTGCCCAGAGCCAGGACACAAAAGAGCTCACCTGCACAGACTTCCATGAGCTCAAGCAGCTGGCCCGGCAGGGCTATTGGGCCAAAAACCACTCTCTGAGAGCCAAAGTGTACCACAAACTCATCAGCAATATCCCATGCCGTACCGTGACCCCAGATGCAAACGTGTACCGGGACATTGTGGTGAAGATAATTGGAAAACGCAACAGCAGCTCCCTTCCACTGCCGGAGTTTGTGGACAACAGCCTGATCCCCACATACTGCCTGAATGCAGAAGGTGTCGGGGCCATCAGGAAGATCATTCTGTGCATCGCCAATCAGTTTCCAGACATCTCGTTCTGCCCAGCGCTGCCCTCGGTGATCGCGCTGCTCCTGCACTACAGCAAGGACGAGGCTGAGTGCTTTGAGCAGGTCTGTCGCATCCTGGCTTGCAACGACCCGTCCAAGCGGCTCATCGACCAGACCTTCCTAGCCTTCGAGTCCTCCTGCATGACCTTTGGAGACCTGGTGAACAAGTACTGCCAGGCGGCCCACAAGCTGATGGTGGCAGTGTCCGAGGACGTGCTGGAGGTGTACTCAGATTGGCAGCGGTGGCTCTTCGGAGAGCTGCCCATGGAATACATTGCACGGGTCTTCGACGTCTTCCTGGTGGAAGGGTACAAAGTTCTCTATCGTGTCGCACTGGCTCTTCTGAAATTCTTTCACAAAGTGAGAGCTGGGCAGCCCATGGAGTCTGACAGCATCCAGCAGGACATTCGAGCCTTCGTGAGGGATATCGCCAAGTCGGTGTCCCCAGAGAGGCTCTTGGAAAAAGCCTTTGCTATCCGCCTTTTCTCTCGGAAGGAGATCCAGCTCCTGCAGATGGCCAACGAGAAGGCTTTGCAGCAGAAGGGCATCACGGTCAAACAGAAAAGGTAGGGCTCAGCACAGGTAACCTGAGCAATCTCCTGAATTTTCCCAGTGTGTGGAGCAGTCAGGCAGCCCTGGGTGACTGGTGGGGAAGCTCTGCTGGTGCATGCTGGTGTCTGCTGATGCATTTTCTTAGCAGAAAAGCTCAGCAGCTCCAAAATCAGGCATTTCTGGGATTTTAATGGGAAGTGTAACTGAAGTGTTATGATACAAGAGGAACAGAAGTTTCTTGTAGCTTGCTCAGTTATGAATTTATACAAGTATATGTTAATTAAGTGTTGTATCTCAAAAGTGAGTTTGATAAGCAGTTTTTAAACTAAAAGGCATTTTAGCAAAGTTGGACAAAACAGTAATAAATGACTTGGAAGAAACATATCCAAAGAAATGTGAAAATTTGTTCTTAAATATGATATTATTTGTATAAAATGTCAATTTGATGCTGCCCAGTACTGTGAATTCAGCAGTTTCTTTAGTGTAAGGCACTGTCACAGCTGGAAACATTTTATCTGACTGAAGAAGAACTATGTTTTAATGGAGCGTGGAAGAAATAAGTCTTATTTACAGGTTACTTGTAAATAAATTTGAATGCAAGCTTCCTGGAAGTCAAGAATATAGTACTTACAGATAGGAGTTGACCTGTTTTGTGGCAGGTTCATACTGCCTGAATGCAGCAATTAGAAAAAATAATTTTGAAAGAACCATGGAAGAGAAGAGTGACTATACAGATCCAAGAAACTGTTGCATAATCAGAAAATCTCAGGAATAAGGGAAGAACCAACTCTGAAACCAGTAAATTAAATCCTGCTCTGATGTGACAGTAAAAGTTATACTAATAAAAAGCTTAGCTGAAAAGCGTCTCGATGGATGTAGAAAAGGCAGCAATGTATTAATCTGAACAAAATTAGCATCTTGCCAAGTGCAAATGTATGTGCAGGTAAGTGGTACGTGTTCTGTTTTTCCTAAGGCCTCTGATGGCAGCAAACTTCTCCCAACCATTTTTGAACTCTCAAGTTTAAGTGTTAGACAGTTTTATGAACTGCCCTGCCCTCTGAAGTGAGGTGACTTCTGTAAGTCCCCTGGGTCAGTGAGTGTGGTATCTAGAACCTGATATTCTAGACGCACAGTCTATTTTCTCTAAATCTCCGCTGATACAGTGGGATCTTCTGGCCAACTGCATTGCTGAGTTAGTTACAGTAGTTGCAAACAGATACCGTTCCATGGCATGGCAATACATACTCTGTACATTTCAGCCTAAAAGATCAAATAAATGTTGGCTGAACCTCCTTCATGTGTCTACATACATGTAAAGCTCCCCCAGTCTCTTCCAAGGGTTAATTTTTTAGACTCACAGCTTGCTTTACAATCAGCTTCAGCATTTACCTGTCAGTCTCAAATATTTCAAGGCCTTTAGCGACTGTATTGTCACACAGGGGCAGTTCTAACCATTGTATTGAAACTTGTTACAAAATATTGACTCCTCCATTGTGTCTTCCTGTTAGGAAGTTCAGGAGAGTTGTAATATCCTTGAGTATATTGTTTAAAACAGAATTAAAGCTTTAAATAAAAATAAAATTTAAAAAAAAAATTAAATAAACCAGAGAAAAAGAAAACATACATCAACCAACCACAGACACTCGAAAAGCTCCTGCTGTATTAAATGTTGCGGAGAAATTATCACTCACAACAGTGATGCTTTCAAGGCAAGATACAGTAATAAACCCAAATAAAGCCAGTAGTTACTGCTATGCCAGGCAGAGTTCCTACTGAAAAATTTTCGTCCTCTCTTGGCTACCTTTGTAAACCCACTGAAATTTCTCAGTGTCCCCAGGCACGGTGCTGCTGGGAGCTTGGCTTGGCTCAATGTGGGCCCCAGTGTGGGCAGATGGAAGGGCAGGAGAAGTGAGCTGTTCTCCAGGACTCCATGGGGTGCCAATGAGTTCTCTTCTCCAGTTGTGTTTCTCCAAATGTGCAAGGCGAAGATGATTTATTTTCTCATCACATAACAAAAAAAGAGGGAAGATAGAAATATAAATGTTTTAACCTGATTGTTTTTAGTGCTTGGTGACTCAAATCAAACCTGGCTTTGTTTCTCTCCAGGCTCCTTTCACTCACTTTATCATGGATGTAGGAAGTCACTGATCTTTTCTATCTTTTTTGTCTTTCTCCTTGTATGTTCTCCTTCTGTCCATTCCATCTCCACTGCACCACTCCTGTTTCCAGTTTTGCACCTCCCAAAAGGTAGGTTAAAATACTTGAGTCTTTGCACTTTGCTCATTCCTGCTGTCTTTGGCTTGCTGATTTTTCCAAGGCTGTCACATATTGCTAACATCGGGGCAGGAGAAGCAAGGCAGCAATCAGAGCACCCGATTGCTGTGCCACATCTCTGAATACCCTCCTGCAAAGTTAGTTCATAGCACCTGCAAAGCTGTGAGAGAAGGGGTAGTGGGCCCAAGGAGTCAGCACAGCACTTCAGACAGCAATACACCTGTGTTTTCCAGAGTGGGAAAGAGTAGTGTACATGGAGAAAGTAGAGTAGTGTACATGGTGGGATTATGGTTATGTCTATAAACGAGCCATTATAATAGTGGTCATTTCTACTCTGGAAGAAAAAGTGTTATTTTTTTTTAACATCTCAAATAACAGCTTAGAAGAGCTGTTAGGTATCATCACACCTCCAAACCTGGTATATGCTGTTGCATTCAATGTGAAACAGAGTCAACTTTTTATCTTCTTTGGAAGCTTTCTGCCGTTAATTGGAAAAATTTTGGACTGACTCCAACTTGGCACACTCCTAAAAGTGACCTGTCTCTATTCACAGTAGATTATATTTACTTTTAAGTAGGTAGGGTTTTTTTGGAGTTGAGAATACAAGACTTTTTCTGTGTCAAGGAGGTCAGAGTTACTCAGCCATAGGGCATTAATGGTTAATGAAGTCATTTATCAAGTCTTGGCCTGAAAAGTAAATCTTAAAGAATAAAACCCAGTGAGTGGATTGTGATACCTGATAAGCAGAGAACTTGGAAAGAGAAAGGCTGCCCTGTATTAAATACCACAGATGTTTGGGTTTAAATTCATGCCTTTGAGAATCTTCTGACCTTGCTGCAGGTGCCCTGAGTTAACTTTAGTGAGTGATGCATATTAACACTTGTAGTAATTTATAAAATCAAAGTTGGAATTCATTTCCTCGTGTTTTCATGTTTGAAAGAACATCTTAAGAGACTTAGCAAAGCATGTTTCATACCATAACTTCTGTGTTGAGGATTTTACCTCTAATAAATCACTAAGCTGTTAATCCCAGTCAAGCAAATCTTCAGCATCTGTGTATTATTTTTGCAGTTAGGTTGTTCTGAAAGCAGCAGAAAGCCTTCATTTATGCTAGGAAGTAGGTTGGGTTTGAGGGGACTTAGAGAGAGCAGGGTGTCTGTTGACGCTGATCTGGACATAGGATTAGGTTTCAGGTTTATAGACAACAAATTACTTATATTGCTATTTATGACTGAAAAAGAAATCTCCTTTTACCATACAATTATGCCCTCACTGAAATTATAATGGATTTTAAAAATAATGCATCTCCTCGAAGATTTGACCCAAGACAGAGTAGGGCAGGAAGATGTAATTCAGTGAGTAATCTTTGGAGTTGGGTATTTGTTGTTTTTTGAATGATACAGGACACATCCACTTTAACAGGTGCTGCTGTGTGTCCTCAACCTTGGCTTTACCTTTTGGAACTTTAAGGTCTCTGAAGCACATTGTATTAATGATATAGCTGGAAAAGCAACATTCCTATGAAATTAGCAAATGCTTCTTTCTCTTTTAAACATTAATTGTGCTGATTTTCAAATCTAATTCCTTGGAATAATAGCAGTTTATCAAGTCTTTCCAACATCAGCAATCAAGAGAAAGTTGTCATGCAAATCCTGGTAACTGAGAAAAACACTTAAGCAGGGTAAAACTTTCTGAATTTGTTCAGTTCTAGTGATAGACTTTAATGCTGTCCAAATTTACTGTTCTCTCAAGCTACAGTGTTTTCACAGATGACCCTGAAAGGAGTGGAGTGGTGAAGGCTCAACTTAATTTTCCTCAATGAATATAAACCAAAACATTTGGGTTTTTTCTTAGCCCACTTGTGTTTTGTTCATTTTCACTCATTTATTATTTTGAAAAGCAGCTGCCAAACTGAAGGAGATGATTTTCAGTGTCGTTAGATAAATACGGTCAAAAATAAGAGAATTAATACAGGTTAGATACTTGTAACTAGTTGCAATTTTCTGGCACCCCCCAAAAAGTTGTATTTTTGCTCAGCACCATGGAGTTTGGTTTGATAGGTGCAGGCTGCATGTGGTCACTTCTTAGTACAGGGTCCAGTTTCAGTCTCAAACATCTACAGCTGTGATTTGTTACTGGGAAATAGCAGGTCATTTTGTTTCACTTTCTTTGGGCCACATTCTTTGGTTTGACTAGATGGTGTCATTAAATGTAAAATTATTTACCATGATGTTCAAAGGGCAGGAACTGTATGCCTGGTACAGTTTTAAATGGCCAATACAGTGGTGAATGCTTTCTAGTAAAACAGACAGATCTGTTTGAAAAGGTGGAAGAGCTATGTGGAAGAGCTGTGGGAAGGCACAGGGTGCTGAAAGAGATGTGTTCAGAATGCTGCTGAACACAGGCTTTGAGAGGGGTTTGGGTAGGAAAGTCTTTAAATCAGGAGTTCAGAGTAGCCAGGAAAAGGAAAAAAAGGCAAAAGCAAAGATACCCTGAGTGTGAGAGCCTTTTAGAAAAAAGAATTGAAGTTTAGTTGCCCAAACAGCTCACAGAAATGCAAAAAAGTGTACAGACCGGGTATACAAATAATTGTGAGGCTTGCTTGAAGTGTAAATTTAAACATTTTGATATTTATTAAGTCGTAGCCTATTTATCACCATTGCTTTTCCACTGGAAATTCATTCTAATAAACAGTTGACTGCCCTGAATATTTTTTTAATTCCTTAAATGTGGAGGGAGGAAAAAAATCTTAATTTCTGCTGAACTGAAACCAGAGCTTTGTCTCTCAGCTCTGTTCTGTAGTGACACCAGTTTTAGCTGCAGACCTGCCAGAACACAGAGGGTGAGACCTAAAGGTTCTGGACATGGGGGTTCAAGGCTTCACTCCTACTTTGTTTCAATGGATCTCTCCTTTTCCTCAGATTGTTGTGTTTAAAAGTACAAATTAATGTCCCTAGTCAGTGATACTGTAAGTTTTAAAACCTGTAAATAGTTACAGGTTGCTTAAATAGCTGCCCACAGAAGTTCCTTGCATTAAATAATGCAGCGTAGCAATGCAAAGACTAATTTAGTTCATTTGGCTAAAAAAACCAGTAATTTTAGTAATTTTTAAGTGACCTAAAGAGTCACTTAATTCAAAATGCTGACACCAAGGTGCCTACAGTGAATTCCAGTAAGCAGTTCCCAGTGTCTCCAACCAAGAACTGCTCTGCATTGCAAATGCTGCTGAGTTTTTGGTACTACAAGCATGAAAAATAAAATATATATATATATTATGTGTTTTCGGGAGTGAGCTAAGCTATCCATATCCATGCAGATGTACAGTATTGAGGGCCCCTTCCTGATCATGAAACTGAGAGAAAAGAAATGTGTAATTGTCAAAAAAACCCACGTCAGAAATAGGCAAATACTTGCATCTGAACCCTTGCATGCAAGCAAAGCAATAAAGCTCTATTTAACACCTAGCTGCCCGGTAATTCTGTGACTTGTGTAAATTCTGTGTCCTTGGCTGTCACTATTGCATTTTAAGCATTTAACATAGACCATGAAAGCAAATAACATCTAACCCCCAGTCTCTGGGTTTGTGGACTTGTTTAATCTGAGAAATGAAGGCTGGTTAAGATGGTGATGACTGTTACCTTCAAGTGTTTAAAGGTCATGAATCAATCCTTCCACCTGTATCAGACCCTTCTGGGGGCTACAGAGATTTCCTTCCCAGTGTCAGTGGCTTTAATTCTTTAATGTTCTTTAATTCTTTAATGTTCTTAGGCTCCATCTGTAACCATGATCGGAGGAACATTTTTGATTCATAATGAAGTGGAAGTCATTGGTAATGACGTGTTTCCAAGAGATGGAACTTCTCAAAAACTTCAAATATTTGCTTTGGATTCAAATTGCTTACCCTGATAATACTGGTTCCTCTAAAGTTTCTGAGGGGTTTAGGATTTCTCTAATCCCATGATATGGGTAGAAAAAATACCGCCCCTTCCTCTCAGATACTGGCTGTTTGTTTAGGTATTCTGTTCTCTGTGCTTAAATACAAGTGCCAGTGAGACAATCACAAACAGCAAATATAAGGCCATGGTCATTTTTAGTGGCTCAGTGTTGTGTCCTGTGTGTAAAGGTGCAGGCCACAGCTGCCATATGGAGGAATAGAAATGAATACAATCAAGCCAGATCTCTGCCTCTGAGGATTATGTTAAATTGCAGTAGTTTATTACCTTCACCAGGTCATGGCCACCTAATCCTGTGGGCTGGAGCTTTGACCAATAATTTATATGTGGAGTCTGTTAGTGTTCAGCTGTCTTCTCATGTTTCAGTTCAGTAATCCAAAACTTGTTAAATTATTCCTTCTCAATGTTTTGTGTTGTATTTCTCAGGCAGAATGTGCACTTGGCAGTTCATGCTGAGAACTTCAAGTCAGAAATTGTCAGTGTGAAGGAGATGCGGGATATCTGGTCATGGATCCCAGAGCGATTTGCACTGTGCCAGCCCCTCCTGCTTTTCACCACCTTGGAACATGGCTGTAGTCTGAGCAGGTGAGGAAAACATTCCTTTCTTCTCTGCTGTAGAGTGTAAAGGAGCAACTGATGAAGTGTTTGCTGGATTGACAAAAAGGCCATGCTTAGTCAGAACTTGATCTGAAGAATATCATTAACGATGGAATATAAATGTGACAAATTCCTGTTGCCTACAGCATTTGATTGGGATATTTCCTATGCCAGAATATTTTGAACTGTTCAAGATCAATTGGAAAAGTCAAACTTGGATCAATTCACAGATTCTGCAGGTCTGCATCTGGTTCCTCAAGGGTTTGAATGGTTTAACTCAGTTGCTGCTCTGCGGGCACTTTTGATAGATAACCACATTCAAACTGATCCAAGGAAGAAGAGAACTGGAAACTGGAAATTACCTACGAATCAGATTGTTTTGGGGTTTTTTTAAGTGGGATAAACTAGATATGAGTTGCCCTTGCACTTGGTACAGAAGACTATAACCCTATAGCTCCTAATAATGACTTTGCCATCAACAGTTGAGGTGCTGAGGCCAGGGAGTGACCTGCTCTCCCACCCAGCTTTATGTGCCTATGAGGAAGAGCAAAGGCAAGCAAAGAGAATGCATCACAATTAATTTCCATGAAGGCCTAAAGCCCTTCAGACATGGCCATCAATCCTCTAGGTTGTTTTGCAATCCTTTATGTTGTTTCAATTCAAAATGCCGTAAAATGTTGCAGATGATCTAGGTAAGCTTCTAGTTATTCTTCAGAGACATAAACTGTACAGGAGACTGAGTAGAGAACAACTGCTTGATTGTATTCATTTACACTCAGCTGTATTATTTACATGGACTGTATAAAGTATTTGCAGGAATATTAATATTCTTAGTCTTCAGGTGGTTTTTTGCCATGGCCAGTTGGAGAAGCAGGTAGTGCCTGATATTGAGGAGGAAAGGAGCTGCAGTTGGTGGCAGTCAAGTGCTCACTTTGTTGTACTCTGCACTTCAGGTTCTATTCCCACAGTGAGGGACATGAACCAACTCTGCTCCTCATCAAGACAACAGCAAAAGAGGTGAGTGAGGTGAAGGACAAGTGATTAAATTGGGGTTTGGGCAGCGTGTAATGCTTTGTTGCAACACACAGCTGTTTATAATAAAATGAATAAGCAAGGTTTGGCTTTGGTTTTTTAAGAATCCATGCTTTAAATTATTCTATTTGTTGGTTATAAGACTACGCATTCTTGGGCAGACCTTGTAAACCAGGTCTTGATTAACTGCTTTTTCTCCTGCAAGTATTGTGGAGTGATGGACTAGAGTAGCTCATTTTGCTCTTGGACAGACTGAAATGCAGAATCAGAGGGACAGAGTGGGATTTGTGTTAAAGTTATGATTCATAGAAGATGTTTTCATTTTCTCAAGGATATGAGGAGAGAAAGTAGCAGAATTTAAATGATATGAATAATGTTGGACTACATGATGCGAAAACAAAAGCCGTAGCTTCATCTTGTTCTTGACTGGAAAAAAAATAAGCCAAGGAACCTCTGAGAACCTGCAGAGGAGTGCACACAGGTCCTTTATTTCTGCTCCTCTGTGTGACAATATTGGACAGCATAATGTGAAAACAGCAACATACTTATTTAAAAAATTAATACATAAAACAAGAAGTCTTCCCAGAACCTTCTCAGAAGGGCACACAGGAACTTCCTGTAATGGTGGTGTTGTTTGTGCCACTGTACATTACTTCTAAGTATTCTGTATATAACATTAAGCTGTTATTGCAGCCTGTGGGCTTTATTCCTGCCTATATCTCTGCAGGATGACTGTCCATGAACAGGCCCACTTCTACTCTTATTTACATCTACCTAATGCTCACCCTCCAGGCCATTTCATAGTTCTGCATGTGGTATCTGGCCATTCAGGCCTGTACTGAGATGCCAGTGGCTTATGGAATGCCCCTGGTGTCTAAAGGGTAGAGGGGGAACAATTACTTCGTTTCTTGTATTGGAGCGTGTCAAAAAAACTGGGAGAAAAATATGGGGGAGTTTGTTTCATGCTTATGGATTTGGAGAAGTTTTGCAAAGCGTTGTTCATCCTTTATTCGTATGTCTATAGTTAACTTTTAGAATAAAGAAAATTTGCCTTCTGATTTTCTGCCTCTCATACCCATCAGACATATCACATCAAATGGACTTCTGGGTCATTTAGATTTATTTCTAAATCTAAATTTAGATTTAAATCTAAGTACAGATTTATCTATATAAAAGAAATTTCATCTTTAGTAATTTTGTCCTAGTAGCTCTGCCTGTAATGCTTATGGAGGCCAAACAGCAAATGTGCCTTAGAACAATTCTGTATAATCATAATTGTTTTTCTAATTTCTGGGGGGAAAAAAAGGCAGATGCTTTTATCCCACTCTTGGAGCTTCATTGTTTCCTCTGTGTGCACATGACAGGGATGTGTATTTCTGGTAGCAAAAAATTCTAGTGCAAACACAAGACTCCAGAGATCAGCTCAGCCCTCAAAGGATGCTTCTCTTTATTGGAGACTAGTGACCCCCCCTGTGGTTTGAGTGGCTGCTCTAAATATCTGAGCTAGTTCAGCATTTGCTTAGCTAAGATGGTTTTAACCTACACTTTGAGATGTAAGAAAGCCACCAAGACCACTGTTTGACCAAAAAGAGTTCAGCCAGAGGTGGTCATACTGTAAGTTGGGACAGCACTGCTGCTTTGGCTGCCAAAGTGAGGGAGTGGGAGTCAGGCTGTACAGGCCTGGAATGATCTATGGTTTGGTACGTGGGGTTGTGATAGAAAATTCCTCCCTTAAGGCATCAGAGGTATGAAATAATTTATGACACTCTTAGGATTTAGAGGTAACCACTGGTGGATTAAAGCATCTGTCTTTAGGTGTAAGTACTTGTTCTGTTTTAATCCACTGGTATAGAGACTCTGAAACTCAAACTAAAGTAAAGCCTGCAGTTTTGGCCTCTGAAATGTCAGTATCAGTGGGTTTAACACACTTTCTCCTTCAATGGGAAGCCTGACTGTGCTGTCTGTGCCAGGTTTGTGGGGCTTACCTGTCCACTGACTGGAGCGAGCGCCGGCGAGGAGGGAACAAGCTGAGTTTCTTTGGAACTGGGGAGTGCTTTGTGTTTAGGGTGAGTAAAATTTTGTTGTTGCTGCCCAGTACCAAGTCAGAACGACTGTACTGGTTAACTATCACCTTCCTTCCACTTAAAGAGGCTGGATTACATGCCTTTCTAATTTATAGTTTATTGAGCTTTTAATGTGGATGAAAAATTTTACTTGTAAGTGTTGTGGTCACCCTTTTTCTCCACTTGCAAAGAACATTTTCTTAAAAGATCATAGAATCATCAAGGTTGAAAAAGACCTTTAGGATCATGAAGTCCAATCACCAACCCAGAACTACCATCATGTTCACTAGTAAACTATGTTCCCATGTGCCACATCCACAGAGTTTTTGAACACTTCTAAGGGTGATGTCATGATTTGACACTGGCCAAATGCCAGGCACCCACAAAAGCCACTCACTCACCATCTCCTGCTACAGCTGGGCAGAGGAGGGAAAGATTAACAAAAGGTTCCTTAATTTTCCCAGTCTTTAGACTGGGAAAAAACACTCCAGTGGCAAAACAGGCTCGACTTAGAGATATAGAGCGAATTTATTACTACCAAGATCAGAGGAGGAAAATGAGAAGTAAAATAAACTCTTAAAAACACCTTTTTCACCCCAGCCCGTCCCTCCTTCTCACCGACAGTGCACGGAGACAGGGGCTGGGGGTTTTCTTCTACTGCTCAAGGAGAGGAGTCCATCCTCTGTGAGACCATGGGGTCTCTCCCACAGGAGACAGTTCTCCATGAATTTCTCCAGCATGGTTCCAATCTCACAAGCAGCAGCTCACTGGCACCTGCTGCAACATAAGCCCCACCCATGGGCAAACAGTCCTCCCAAAACTGCTGCAGTGTGGGTCACTCTTCCACGAGGTGCAGTCCCCCAAGGACAGGCTGCTCCAGCCTGGAAGCAGGGACCTCTCTCTCCACTGGGTCTCCCATGGGCTCACAGCCTCCTGTGCACCCACCCCCTCTGGCATGGGCACCTCCCCCACGGGCTGTGGGTGGATTTCTGCATCCCTGGTGGATCCCCATGAGCTGTGGGTGGATCTGTGCATCCCTTGTGAATCCCCACGGGCTGTGGGTGGATCTCTGCATCCCCCATGGATCCTCACAGACTGCAGGGGGACAACCTGCTTCACCACAGTCACCACCACAGCCTGCAGAGGAATCTCGGCTCTGGTGCCTGGAGCACCTCCTCCTCCTCCTTCTCCACTGACCTTGGTGTTCCCATGTTGTTTCCCTCACATGTTCTCACCTCCTTCTCTTCTCTGGCTAGAAAAAAACCTGTGCCCCACTTTGTTTTGATTTTCTTCTTAAATATGTTATCACAGAGGCATNAGAGAGGCGTTACCACCATTACTAATTGATCCAGCCCTGGCCAGCAGCATGTCCATCTTCAGAGCCATCAGGAATTGGCTCTGCCAGACATGGTAGAAGCTTCCAGCAGCTTCTTACAGAAGTCTTCTCTGTGGCCACCCCCACTACCAAGAACCACTATGCAAAACTGACACCGATGGTCACTCTGTACCTTCCCTGGGCAGCCTGTGCCAGTACCTGACAACCATTTCAGTGCAGAAATTTTCACAATATCCAATCTAAACCTTCCCAGACATAACTTGAAGCCATTTTCTCTTGTCTGTCTCTTGTTAAATGGGAGCAGAGCCTTACCCCAACTGGCTCCACCCTCCTTTTATGCAGTTGTAGAGAAAGATGATCTAGGGATGAGAGATGTAATAATGTAACTCGGAAGTTATTGTGTCATTTCTTCAACCACCTAAAAAGCAAAGGAATAAAGGATAACGTCTGGCCTAAAAGAAATGTTGATCCAAGCTTTACTGCTGATTGTGTGGGTAGAGACTCAGGGGCTGGAGTGTTCTTTTCTGAGCAGCACTCTGCGTGGTGTGTGTGTATACAAATGTCAGCTATGCCCTTCTCTGCCTCTCTGCAGCTGCAGCCAGAAGTGGAACGCTATGAGTGGGTGATCATAAAACACCCAGAACTAGTCTCGACTGGATCAGAGACAGAAAACCATGCCCAACCAGCTTCCAGCACCCTTTCCTCCAGCAGCATCCCCTCAGATCGCCTTTCTCCCTTCTTAGCAGCTAGGCACTTCAACTTGCCTTCCAAAACAGCCTCCATGTTCATGGCTGGCAGCAGCGAGTGCATCATTGTAGGTGAGTCAGTATAAGAATTCAAGATCCTACCCCAGCTCTTCTCTCCACCTTGGTTACATGGTAAATATACCTGACCCCTTTATCTATTTCAGTATCACTACAGGTAGACATAAAATTGCCCAAAATGCCCTTTTCCAAACAAAATTTTCTGTGGGAATACCTGCATACAAGCATTTTAGAGAAGAGAATAACTCATTATTTTAAATACAGCCATTCCTTCATACTGCCTAATTCACAATGAGAAGTAGTTCTCAAAAAGGAGCTTACTTTGCAAAGGCTTTTGAAACACAGAGTAAACTATAAAACATGTTAATTTTCCAGGAACTTTATTGGATCTGTGGTGCTGGTGACTTTGGCAAAAGTCTGCTTAGTTAAGTTGTCACTTAAATGGGATTTACAAGAAACAGATCTAAAATCATAGCTGTCGTTTTCCCAGAAGTCTTTACTTGACACTTGTTAGGAGAGCAACTGGCCTAAAATTTCCTCTGTAATGTCAAGTGTTGGCTGATTTCCCACTTAGAAGCATGTGCTCTAATTATAAAATTGTTTACTTTGAAAAAGCCCTCTAAGACCATCGAGTCCAGCCATTACGCCAGTACTGCCAAGGCCACCACTAACCCATGTCCCCAGGTACCACACCTACATGGTTTTGAACACTTCCAGGGATGGACACTCCACCACTGCCCTCAGTTGCCTGTTCCAATGTGTGACCACCCTTTCAGTGCAGAAATTTTCCCAGTATCCAACCTAAATCTTCCCTGGTGGTTCAGGCATTTTTCTCTTGCCTTGTCACTTGTTCCCTGGGAGCAGAGCCCCACCCCCACTGGGTTCCACCCTCCTTTCAGGGAGGTGTAGCCTGTGATGTGTCCCAGCAGCTCTTCCTATCAGCTCTAGGTAAGGGAGTTGCTTGTATTTACCACATACTACACTGTGGGTGGTAATAAGAGAGATAGAGGCTTGGGTAGTAGATACATAGAAGTGAATGTTGTACACAGCTCCAGCTGTGGGCCAGAATTCCCACCCTTTTGATGGGTTTTGAATTCCCACCCTTTTGATTCCCACCCTTCAGATGGCCTTAGTAACTGTTCCTTGATGGTTGCCCAATAAGAAATAGGGAATCTTCCTTTTTGTTCTCCTAACACATCCCTGTCTAACTTTATTTCGCTTCTCTGCATTTTCTGAGTGAAAGCTCTGTGAACCTTGACATAGACCCACAGATAACCAAAATGCTTTCAACTCTTGCTTGTTTTATAGTGATTTAGAAGACCAAGCCAGTGCTGTTACTTACTGATCTTATTCTTCTTCCAGCTTTGATTTTTAACTGCTAACAGAATTATTTGGTTTTCCTTTACTTGAAAAAAATTTGTAGTTGTAGCTTCCAATAACTTCCAGCACTGAGCTGAAATAAAAATCTTAAATGCAGGTAGTTTTTGTTCTTACTGAGTCGCATTACTTTTGTTTATTATTATTAAAATAAATTATCCAGTTCTGATATTGTCATTCAAAACCTATACATCTGATCATATACTGTTGCACCTGAAGACAGCAAGCAGACATTGCTGAGGGCTTCCAGTTGTTCCCCATGGGAAAAACACTAAAGTCTTTATATAGTTGTTTCCCACGCCAAGAAATGCAGAGGCATCCTCACCCTGTCTTTGTCTCTTCCCAGGAGGTGGTGATGGCCAGGCCCTGTATCTCGATGCAGATCTGAACCACGGGAGAACCAGCCACTGCAACACTTTCAACAACCAGCCACTGTGCTCTGAGAGCTTCCAGATCTCCATCCTGGAGGTGTGGGGCTTCAGGGACACCATGAATGGTTGATGTTACTATCATTAATCGGCTAGTTTTTCAGTTGTCCAAGTTAAATTCCGATACAGGAGCTAAGTTAGAACATCCTTTCGGCTGGGCTCAGTGCTGTGAGTCGTTCCTAAGAGGTACACTTGGATGCAGGCCTAGTTGTTTACTCTTTTTTTATTTAAGACAGGTCAAGGTGAAGTAATGTATCTGGTTAACTGCTTGTCCCTTTACCTCTAGAGATCTGTATTCAGAGACTTGGTAAAAATGAACATGTGATGAGTTCAGAGCCATGCTAGATGGATACAGGTCCAAATCATGGGATAGGTTTGAGTCCGCAGTTCCTCAGAGGCACAGCTCTGGCTGTGAGCTCAGAGCTGTGAGCCACTGGCACCAGTACCTGGCCTGAGCCAGGAATATCAAATGTCTCCTCACAGGGAACACTGATGACCTCAGATTTGACATAGAACAGCAGTTCATAAAATCATTGTCCTCCTATGAGCAGACATTGTGAGGACAAATCAGTACCATTAAGAAGTTATGAAGCTCTTCATTCACACCAGAACCATGATTGCTGATCTTCTTGTACCAAAACCTTTGACATGCTCCAATTGCATATGCTTGAGCAGTCTGCCTCTGAGAAAGGCATCCAGGCTGGACAGTGATCTCTTCAAGTCTTGATTTTGTTTACATTCCTATTCCATATCAGTATGATGACTTCAGTGTAACTCCCTGGTTCAGGCAGCTGAAAGCCAGAGAGTACCTGCAGTGCTCAGAAATGTTCCTTTCCTCATCTTTCCTTGGAGCTGAAATGAAGCTTTAAATCTGAAAATAACTGTGTTGATATCCCTGTGTGTTTGGGGAATTAGACATTGTGATAACAGGAGCTTAATCCTCTCCCCACAAGTAAAGAAAGGGAAGCAGGAGGCAAATCTGGGAGTGAATGAGTTTCCCCGGAGAGCTGTTTGTGGAGGCAACACTGTTTCTCCAGGTCTTCCGAGTGAGGAGATCCCTCCTGAGAAGGTAACCCTTTTCTTCCTGTATATTCTGGTAGGGTTTGAGTGATGCTATGATGCTTTGTTCATTCTTGAGCATTCCTACATTCTCTGCAGGCATGCCCTGAGGCATGTGACGTCTGGAGGCAATTCCCCAGAGTCTTTATCCAAAAATTGCACTATCTGTTGTGGAACTTCTCCCACATGAAGCACAAATACATAAACATCAGTGAGTAGTCCAGAGTATACAACAGGATGCTCCAAGCTTCAGTGAGTAACTCACTAGTAAGATTTATCACAACAGGGAAGATGAATGGAAAGAGAAAATGCTGATTTTCTAAACGGTTCAGTCTAAAAAATAGCTGTAGTGTGGGTTTGCTACTTGATGTTACTGCTACTTAAGCTTGAAGTTCATTAAAAGGAGAAATTTAAATGAATAATTTAGACTGGACAGGGTCACATTCATATTCAGAGGTCAGAGGTGAGTTTGGGGTCATGTTGGCTTGTCCAGCTTGCCAGCCATGACAGTACCTCATGTCTTGGTAAAGAGTTGCTTCTTGCAGAGTATGTGAATAAACTTGGCAAAAATAAGATTTGCTTTTTAAGGTGCCATTTTGAAATTTTTCAAAATAACTCTGAAAAATTAGCCTATGTGCAGAACAGTTTAAGATGTCTTTTGCACCATTTGTATTTGCAATTGAATTCTCTCACCCTGAGAATCAGCATTGGGCCTCCTTTCTCATTCCCACGCAGTGAGTTCTGCCCAGTTGTCTTTTCACAGGTTTACCATAAGCTTGATTGAACTGCAAGAGATAATTCAGTTATACTGGTACATTTTGATGTGGAAGAACTCAGTCATATCTGGCTTTTTGCAGACACTGGCTGATGCTGCCTTCTATTTTTCCAAGCCACCCATGTCACTTTGCCCTTGCAGGTATCCCACAGGCTTCCTCAGACAAAAGAAATCACTCAAAGCATATAGGTTCTCCTTAGTGTAGGTGGGATTTGCATTCGGTTTGCATCTCCTCTTTTGAGTTTGTCTCAGGAGGTATCCTTGGGAACAAAAAACAACTCAAAACCACAATAGTATTCATTTCCAACTTGTCAGAAATTCCCTGGAGCTATGTGTTGGTTGGATTTGTGGGAGTGTAATGTTCTACTCCAAATGAATAAATTTCATCTGCAAAAACTTGGCTGCATCTGGCAGTGTGATGGGATTTCCTCGCTCCCATCCCTGCCGGGTGCAACTATGTCAATACCTTGTCTTAAACTATATCTAAGAAACATTCCTCAGAAACCTATTTCTTTCCCTGCTCTGTTCTTGTTGCACAGTGATTTGGGTGTTTGGGATCTGAAATAACTCCTGATTGCTCAGAAACTTATCATAGGATATCAGTGTGACAATCCAAGGAGCAGTACTGTACGCCAGGCTGGTTTGAAATCTCTGGTTTGGCTTGTTAAAGCTGGGCTCTGCCACAGCCACCCTGTGGGACTGGTCTGTGCAGGTTGAACTGGAATAGCCTGGATGAGCAAGAGGCTGCAATAATCCAGGGAGTGCTTCAGCAACTTCATACAATCCTTGTGTTCAGTAAAAATGGATATTCCTTGTCATGTGTAAATCCTCATCCATCATTCCTGTTGTGGTTGTGAGACACCTTAGAAGAACAGCATTTTGACTTGGTCATCTTTCCAGTAGTAAAGAGGCATTTTTCCTGTCTGTGTAGTTAATGGTTGTTGCTGACCAACTGTATATCAAAGTTCAAACCCTTTGTTTCATCAAAGCTCTTGAGATGGAGGCCACAGGATGGTTTTGAAGACAGTGACTACAATGGACACCTTATCAGAAAGTGAAATTATCTCAAGCACTCCAGCCATGAAGTGGTTTAGTCAGTTGTTACTTGCAGCTCTGAACAACTGTTGAAGTAGGCTGTGATACCTGTTTGTGGTCCTGCTGGCAGCAGTAAGAGTGTCAGAGTCACGGGATGGGCTTGGGCTGGGAGCTGCAGACTGGGTATTGGTCGCCACCATTCTGCAGGAGCATCTGTGCTTTCCTAAGAAGCTGCTTTTTGCTTTTTCATATTCCTTGAAGGCAGAAAATATTAGAAACTCCTGACATCACAAACCTGACTTGACTGTAAATGGCAACCAAGCTGTTTGCAGGCCACAGAAACTGTATCCAGCTGTAGCCAGGCTGGACAGACTTCACTGCACCTGACTTGTCTTTCCTGCAGCTCCTGCACTCTGGCATGGTCCTTTTTCTGATGCAGCACATTAATCAACCTTCTGTTAATAGAGGCAAATTAGCAAAGGGAAGGGAAAAATTTTCATTTCCTCTCTGGTGACATATCTGAAGTCAAAATAGAGTGGGAACCAGTACTGTTCTTTGAAGAGTTAAACCATGCCAATAGAGATCTGCGGTGACCCTCTGAGGGGTGACGTGCAGATCCATCTACTGCTTTTCATGTCTGTGTATTGAAACTGTGTACTCTGTCCTTGGAAATTCATCCTCATTTTTGGTGGGGCGTGATCTCCTCTGCCCATGCCACTGATGCCACAGCCAGGAGCTGACCCACACTGCGAGAGCTCAGCTCCTGTGAGTGACACTGAGTCAGGCTGTTGGGTACAGCTGAGGCATGGGCACCTGGCTGTTCTGCAGCTCTGTCATGAATTTCAGATTATTCATAATCAGGTTGAGAGTGTGTGTGTGTGTGTGTGTGTGTGTACTATTTGGGGTGATATTTTCTTCAGATGAGTGGTGATGTGCTGCTGAATTGGTTTTCTCCCTTGGTATTTTTGTCACGGTGCAGAATATTGGATTATATTAAAGGTATCTGACTGTGGAGGCTGCTGGCTTTGTCCTTTGTTCTGGTCTTTTCCTTCCCCTAGAGCTCATAGCAAAAAGTACCCTGAAACTGAAAGAAACCCTGTAGCATGTGTTCTCTGAAAGAACTCTCACCGTGGTGAGGCGGTTACATGGTTCCTGATCATTTCAGATCTCACAAGACTTCCCCTGAGATCAGGTGTCAAACTGACTGTGAAGTCTTTAGATAGCAAATTCTGACATGAGCCTTCTTCCATTTGCAGGGCCAGGGAGCATGGTTTGCCCCAGCCCAGCCGAGGTTTAAAATGGAGGTTAGGGATGTCTTCTAGCCACCAGCACCTGTAAGTTGCAATCGGACCATGCAGTGACCAAGGATGTTAATGAAAAAAGTGGAATTCCATGAAAGTTGGGGGTTTGAACAACCCAAAGGTTGTGAAAGAGATTTGTCAGGCCAAAGAGATTTCAAAAAACTCCCACTCCTCTATATCCACCTCATATGCAAATCTGGCCTTCCCGTGCTGTACATTTCCAAGAGCAGAGCTGTGGTTTAAGGCAATGCAGTGTGGAAAAGGGATTGCTGATCTGGCAGAAACAGTTCCCAGATGATTGATTCTCCAGCCAGCTCTGCACTGCCAGGTTTGCTGCACGGGAAGCCCGTGGCCACTAGAGGTTCCTCTGAGCCTAGTTGTGTGTTTCCATCACCAGTAAATCCATCCTTGCAATCCAAAAAGGCTTTCTTCACATGGTTTCCAAAGGTGACCTGAGCCTTAAATACTGTAAATCAGAATTTTACAGCTCTCTTAAAGGCTGTAAACTTAATCATGAAGGTGCTTAGTAGCAGGAAGGTGTAAGTGAGGGATTGTGAGGAGCTGAGCAGTACAGGTAGCTGTTTGGGGACCTCGCAGCTAGCTGCTGTAAACACGGTGACTGAGACCTGAGAGGGGAATGTGCTTGATTGCATCAGGCAGCAGAAGCTTGGTGTCCTGCCTAGAAAGCGTGGTGGTGGGAAGGTCCTGGATGATGTCTCAGGACTGGTAGCAGCTGCCAGAACCTGAAGTGGAAGAGGAAGGCTGTGCTGTGTCTTGCTGTGCTGCTACAGTGTGAGAAGAGCCTGATGTTTGCCAGTTGTGCCTTTTTTTCCTAGATTTTCTGTGCAGGCTTTTGTGTAATGTCTCAGAGACACCTGCTTCTTTGAGAGATGTTTTATAACCAGCTGTGGCACAACATTGCCTCTGGCGGCAAATTTAAAGGGTTTTCTGCCTTTTCAAGCCCCTCACTGGGTGTTTCCAGCTCTGCCCTGCTATTGCCCTTCCCAAGCACTGCTTTGGGCTGCAGAGCCTGTGCCTGAGCCTCTGGGAGGGTCATGGCGCCGCTCCTTGGCTGTACTGTGGTGACATAGGCTGCTGCTGACTGATTTCAGACCACACAAACGACTCTTGGGTGGAGCCGAGTACAGACTTCAGCTGGGGAAAAGTGTTTGTTCCTACTTTGCAAACCTGCAGCTGGCTGCTGCTGGGCAAGGGTAGATAAGGCACCAGGACTGTTGGCACTGTCCTGAACCCAGGGATGCACCTCCCATTGCTGGCACAGCTTCAGTCAATGGCCTGCATGTTTAGTCACCTCCCTTTCTGTGGTTAAATGTCTTCCAGAGTTATGGCTGTGGCCTCCACGTGTCATTGACTGAAGGGTTTCTGACAGGGCTCATCTTCTTCCTCCCTCAGCCCTGAGATGAAGGAGGCAGGTCTGGAATTCCATGAGGAAAAGTGCAAGCCCAGCAAGCCAGTGATCAGTACCTTGTCCTCCCAGCCTGCTTGATGCTGGATCCTCTGTCCCATAAATGACTGGGAGTACACATTTTTGATCTGTGAGCATTCCAGAGCAGCACTGTTGTTGGCTGCACCAGCTCAGCAGCCCATCTGGCTGCAGCCAGAATTCTCCCAGTGGCAGTGGCTGGAGCACAGTCTGTTCCTCTTCCTTAAATGTCCTCCTTATGCTGAAATCCTCCTCATTAAACTTCTCTGGGTTTATGTGAAGACCCTCTCTTGCCCCCTCACTCTGTGAAGCTCTTGGCTGTACTGGAGGGACCCAATTCCTCTCCTAGAACATTTTTTTTTTCCTTTTGCATCCTTACCTGCTGCAGAGGTCTGCGTACACCGTGCTTTGCACACTCAGCTTGATGATGCTCTGAATTCAAGCCCAAGAAAGACTACAATTCAAACAAGGTTGGCTGCTCACTGTGAATCCTGCAGAGCAACAACTTGCCCAGTTTTGTTCAAGGGAGGTTTAGGGCTGAAACTCCACAAACTATCACTGCTGAGCTGGGTCCAGGTGTTCATCCAGTCCAGTATCTTATCCATGGGCTTCCTGCATGGCAAATCACACCTGCCTGAGGATAGCCATGCCAGCTCCAGCAGCCACAAAGCCAGTGGCCGTGGGGCTCCTGCTGAGCTGTGGTGCCCTGCAGTCTGGGTTCTGGCAGCCAGCTGGCACAAGGGGTACATCTGCATCAGTCCTTGGCACCCCCAGAGCTTTGCCAAAAGCAGTTGTGTCTCTGTAGTACAGCAGTCTGCAGCCACCCGCTCCCCTCAGCTGGACAATGGAATAACCCTTGGGCACTGTGCAATAGTGGAACTGGGCTTCCTTTCTGCCTCCACAGCCAAAATGTTGCAGAACTTCCCCATGGTCACACTCAAACCAAGTTATTGGGGAAAGAGGCAGAGTTCTGAATCTCAGAGTTCTGAATTTCTTCAGGTTTGGCTGCCTGTTTCACAGAACCAGGCAGCGAACTCCAGCACTGCTTCCCACAGAGAAGGGCTGTGGTGGGGCTGGAACCCTGCTGGGGAGCAGAATCCCCAAAAGAAGCCAGAGGAAGATGGATTTCAGCAGTTCCACAGCTCACAGAAATACTTGTGGATGCTCCTGTACGCATCTGCCTAATAAACAGTCATAACCTCTCTCTCAAGTTGATTAGGCTTTTCTTGTACTCCAGAACACCAGCCATAGCTCCTGCAGAATACTGTGCTCTTGTGTGGCAAAATATTTCCCAGAATCATGGCTTTCCTTGCAGCCCACCATGGGTTGTGCCCCAGGGTTGACTCCAGCTCGGAAACTGAACTCAGCAGTTCAGCTGAGTTCAATTTATGGACTGCAGAGCCATAGCTCCCAGAATTCCTCAGGGTGCGGGTCTCCTCAGGATGGCTTCTTCCCTAATGAGCAATAACAGACTCATGAGCAGATTTTTGAAATTACAGAAGTGGAAACTGCAGGAGGAGTAACTGACTCACTGAAGAAATCTTATTAGTGTGTTTGACAGAGCCTTGGGGTGGAGGCAGGGGCAAGTTAGGGCTTTCAAAGGAAGTGTGGGAGCACCTCTCAGACCAGCTGCCTGCCTTGTGCTCAGCCCTCTGACAGTGTTGAAGATGCCTCCTCCTCAGACCAGTCTTTTAGGGAGCATTTCCAGCCCTTATTTAGGAGGAAAATGTGCTACTCCTCTGGTTGGTGGGACCAGAGGTTTGCTCCAGCCTATTCCCTTGGTCAGAGCAACTTCCAGCTGGGTCAGATCCAGTCCCAGTTCCTGGGCTGTGCTGAGAGCTGTTTGCAAAGAAGAGGGTTCAGAGCTGCCCATCAAAGGAAGTGTAAGGGCAGGCTCTTGTCCTGTAAACCAGCACAAACACACTCAAGGCAGAAGCTTTTGGCCTGATTTGCTCATGACCTTTGCCGTGGCCCGTCCCTCAGGCAGCTGGAGCCTGCTTGCCGGGGCTGGATCTGTATTTCCTTGTACACACAACAAGGGTGCACTCCAGTCAGCTCCTGTCCTGCCTTTACACTGGTTTTCTCAAGCAGGGGATGTTTTTAGGGGTTTAATAATTAATCTGCACCCTGCTGAAGAGAACTTGTAGAGGTTACAAGAGCCTGGGAGATGGCTGCTCAGGGTCCTCATCCTTCCCAGGCTCTGTGTGCCTCCAGCCTGGGAGATTTTCAGAAGGGCAGTGATGTGAAATCCAGGGATATGAATCTGTGTGAAAAGCGCTTGCCAGGGATGATGAAAGGCACATGATGAACATACTCATCCAGGTAGGAGAGCTGCACTACAAGCACAGAGAAGAGGGAAAATTGGGAACTTTTGAATTTCTGGGCAGTTTTCTGCAGAAACACACTGTTCTGGGCAGGAGCAGCCATGTCCACCGGTGAGCCCTTGTGGCCCCAGGCACTGCCACAGCAATGCCAGTCCCCATGGTCACACCAAGGCTGTGGGACCAGCTCTTTTCCTCCTTATGCATAGGATCAGTCTCCCTTCTCCTAAGGCTGCAGAAATGGGGATTATCCAACAGGTCCCACTTGATGCCTGGAACCAGCCACTGTCCTCTATGGAGCAGCCCTGCCCTGGCCCCAAACAACTCTGGTGTTCTCCAAAGTATCTTGTCCTGAGCCCATCCTCCCTGCTATTGGTCCCTCACCATCACCACAACAACCACAGATGGATCTGAACTAGAGCACTTGGGGGCCAAGAATCCCTATATCCCAATCCCAAATGTTCCCTGCTGCCCTTCCTGCAGGCTGTGCTGTCCCCAGGGCTGCCTGGTGAGATCCAGTACATCAAGCTGCTGCCTCCCACCCAGCAGCCCCAGCTGGGAGCTCCAAGCCTGCAGCTCCCAGTGAGATGCAGAGATCTCCATCCAAGGGCTGCTGCAGCACTTGGAAGTATTCCTGCAAGCATGGAAATGGGGAGGGGGGACCACGAGGATGAGAAGTGCCCAGTAGCTGGGGTGAGCCAGTGCCTCAGCAGATATTACTAATACACATATACAGGCATTCTGAAATAACAAGCTATTCCTGAGCTCAGCTTCCCCATGTGATCCTGACTGTGTCAGCTGATGGGAAGAAATCTCTGTGGAAGAAATGGCTGTTCCTTGGAAAGGCCTAGGACTGTGTAAGCCATCCCTTGCCTCTGGGCTCAGCCAGCCTGGAGCCAGCTGTGAGGGATGGGTGAGGAGAGAGCCTTGTGTATCGTGGAGGGAAGACGGAGGAGGGACCAAACCAAGATTTGGTTGAGACGTTTGTCTGGGTGGAGGCTCCCTGTCCTGATCTTAGATATGGGGCTGCAATCTAATCTAGTCCTCCTGTGTTGAAGGGAGGTATCCTCCTTTTCCCAGCATACACCAGGAGTCTCCAGGCGCTTTCACACTTCAGGAAGAGGAGAGTATTTGGAAGAGGAGAGTCCAGGGCAGGACCAGGCCGTGAGGACATCATCAGGCTGCACTTATCCCAACTGTCACCTGTTTCTATCAGGGACTAAAAGTGCTGGTGTTCCCCCCTTTCCTAAAAGGAATCACAAAGCTAGTTTTATGCGCACTGTAAAACCACTTGGGTTTTTAAACCCTCAAAGCTGTGCTGGAAAACACAGTGCTTGATTGTCACTTTTATTGTTCCCTGGGCTTCGTGCCATGTCTGTCCTTACCTCTGGCTTTCTGAACAATGCCTAAACTTTCAGAATTAATAAATAAAATATACAAAAGGGGCTTGTTTTAATCTGTTCAACACATGCTGCCCTTTAATTTCTGTGCTGTACTTAGGGGATATGGTAGAAAGAGGAACCAATTGTTTTCATATCTCCCCCACATCTTTCCACTGTGTCTCCTCTCTGTCTTCCCTTTTTCTGAGCCAACATCCCTGCATGATCTTTTGTCATCTGCAAACACTCTTGCCCTTTTCATTTGCAGCCACTGAACTTTGCCATCTTGGTTTTGTCTTCTCCAAAACTCAGTGATTAATACAGCCATGGCTCTGCCCCAGCTGGGAGCCCAAACTGAAGCTGTCCCTGCAGTAGGCGATGCCTGCAGAGCCTGTGACAGCTGCCTGTGGTCAACAGTGCCCAGTGACACCTGGCTTGTACCAGCCATGGTGGGGCCACAGGCCCAGGGCAGTGCCAATCCCCTGTGCTGGGCATGGTGAGGCACCTCCAGTCCTGGGGTCAGTTCTGGGGTCCTCACAACAAGAAAGACATTGAGGGGCTGGGGGTGTCCAGGGAAGGGAACAGACCTGGGGAAGGGGCTGGAGCACCAGGAGAGGCTGGGGGGGCTCAGCCTGGAGAAAAGGAGGCTCAGGGGGGACCTTCTGGCTCTGCACAACTCCCTGACAGGAGGGGACAGCCAGGTGGGGATCAGGCTCTGCTCCCAGGGAACAAGACAAAGAGAAACAGCCTCAAATTTTGCCAGGGGAGGTTCAGATTGGATACTGGGAAAATCTCTCCATGGAAATTTTCTCCATGGAAAGCGTGGTTGGGCCCTGGCACAGGCTGCCCAGGTAGTGATGGAATCACTATTCCTGAGCCCATTCAAGAAAAAAAAAAGCTTAGGGTATTTGGGGACATGGTTTAGTGGTGGCCTTGGCCGAGCAAGGGTAATGCTTGGATTCAATCATCTCAGCTATCTTTTCCAACCTAAATAATTTCATGATGAATGGGCAACCTAAAAAGCACTAGAAAACAGAGGACTGGGCTTTGGAAACCCTGGGGTCATTATGCAGATCTGTAGCTTTGGTGGCATTGAGGTGAGCAGGTCCATGGCACACAGTAGTTTCTCCTATCAAGTATCATCTTTCTTGGGTATTTCAGCCCCGAGGGCAGCACATCTCCTGCCAGCAATGGTGGTCATGGGCTGAGCCTGGGATGCACTTATAACACAAATGTAAATGGCCAGCAGGAACCTGCAGGTAACCAGCTGCCTCCCACTCTACTGGAAACTTGAACTGGAGCCACTGGGGGTCTCTGAATTCCCCTGTGGTGTGTTCTCTTTGCTAGGACAGGTCTGAATAAGGCCATCTTTGACCAGGCATGATAGAGCTTCCTTCAAAGGAGGTGTTGGATTCCACACCCATGGTCAATGAGTATGGGCAGAGGAAATCCCAATCAGCCCCTGGCACACAGGAGAGTGGTGGAAACAGCCCCAAACTGCGGTCCCACATGGGTCTGACCTCCATTTTTCCTGACTGCATCAGCCAGAGACATTCAAGGCTCAGTCCCCTTTACAAATGTGTGACCAATCCCAGCCTTGGGGCTGGGCTGGTGGCGAAATCTGCAGGTTTTTCTTCTCTGTCCTGCAAGGCAGCTCTAAAATACCATCTCCTGAGGCTGGGTGTGTCCCTGGCTCCAGGCACCAGCACTTTGTTCTCCAGAGATTTAGAGGAGAAGGCAGCACGTGAAGCCAGAGATAGGGCAGACCCTGAGAGCTCAGACCAGTATACCCAGTCTCAGGATATGAATTTTGGGCTTGGGTGAGCATTTCTTCAAGCCCAAGAGGAACAGAAACTCCCTCCCACTGCCACAGCTTTTTCTGCATTCTTGTAGTCTTGCTCCTTCAAAGTTTGCTCGTTCCAGAGGAGGTGCCCATGCTTTTGGAAAACACGCGCTGGGCCCCACAGCCGCCAGTGGGAACCGCGGCCCCGGGCGGGGCTCATATAAGCAGATGTCACCTCGTCCCCGGGATTAGCCGTCCTCTCGCCACTGGCAGGACGTTTAACAGCAGGGACTGGAGGAGAGGAGCTGCCTGCAAGGGAGACACCAAACCCAGGAAACACAAAAATTATGCTTAAAATAATAAAAGTCTCGTGGCTTTTTGCTCGGCAGCAGCTCCAGGGGCAGCCAGGGCTCGGCTTTCCCCAGCAAACCGAGCAAAGAAACAACAACCTGAGAGGGGAATAACGATAACAAAGGAAACGCATTTCTTCTGCCTTTCAGTTTGTCTCTCCTCAAAGAAAGCTATAACTGAGTGCTGGTTAAGTTGGCTTACCCACAACATTGTAGGTTGAGTGGTCCTGGACAGCAGGGACAGGGCCAGGAAAGGCACCGACTGCCAGATCCTTTGCCTGACAGTGGGGCAGGAAGGTAAGGTTGTGGGATGTCCGGACCCACTGTGAACTAATGAGGGCTGCCAGGGGTCAGAGCACAGTTCCCGTGTTCCCCCCAGCCAGGCAGAGTGAGATTGGGTTACTGCCAGCACCCACACCCAGAAATACATCTGCAGAAAAACTAGTCGCCCCAGCCCACGTACAGAGCAATTGTTGGGGACAGTGTGACCCTGTTTGGGCAAATTTCTTCACCCAGTCAAAAGTATCCTTCTCTAAGTGTATTAGTCAAGCCCAACAGAGAATGTGTGCAGGAGGGGAGTGGGAGGTGGGGGTAATACTGCATCTGTGAGCTGCAGAGGACAGGAGCTTCGGGGGCTCCCAGACAGCTGCCACTGGCACCAACACCATCTCAGCCTCATCTCTGGTTCTTGAGGGGTCCACAGGCATGGGAAGTCTGGAGGAGAGGCCAGCAGGCACAGCATGGCAGCATACTAGAGGTGATGCTCTGTCAGAGTGCAGGAGGCAAGGCAGCAGGAGCACAAGCACAGCAGCTGTGTAGGAATACCTGGGAAGTGACAGAGGGATTTGATTTAATTTGCTCATTGGTAGGAAGTGTTCTGATACGAGCTGAGCCAGGCAGGGAGGGAGGCAGGCAGGGGAGAAAAGACTCCTGCCCTGGTGCATCTCGCAGCAGCAGTTCTTTACCACCTTGTGCTGAGCAGCTCTGCAGGAAGGTGCTGTTCTGCCAGCCAGCCAAAAGTTCATCTTCCTCCCTACCTGCCAGGGCCATGGGCCAAGGGAGAGCTGGCAGCACAGAGAAGAAGCAGGTTGTGGGGGCAGAGGCATGGCACTGTCCCAGCTCAGTGACAAAGGACACATTAGGAGCAGCCCAGCACATAGTTCTGAAGCAGTTCCCACCCAGGCAGCAGAAAGTTTCTGCCTTCACCAACTCAGAGTTTCTCCCCAAAACTGAATGTAATGACTCAAAATCATCCTTCCCTTCCTTGGTGCCCTGTGGCTGCCTATCCTCAGCATCTGCCAGGAGCTCTAGCCTCAAAAAGATTGTGGCACCCTGGGCCTGGATTTGTCCTGCCACATACTGTCCCCAGGGCAGCTCCCAGTGTTGGAAAACATACCAGTTTAAAAATATATTTTTATATAACTTTAGCCAGCTTTGTTCACCTTTGCCCTGGGGAAAGGGAACTGAAGCTTCTTTCCGGGACATTATTTCTCTAGGTGAGGCCTGATGGAGTTAACATCCCAATATACTGGGAGTAGCCCATAGATACCCAGAAAGATAAAAGGCCATCAATCTCCCCCAGACTCTGCCTCTGGCAGAGTTGGAGACCTCCCTTCTGGAAAGGACTTACAAAATATCGAAGAGTGAAGATCCAGTTAAATCTGAGGCGAGGAGATTCAGATCCAATGGGAAACTAAATACTGGTGGTTGCTCAACTCTGGATCAATGAACTTCAAAACAGTGCACTTCTATGGGGTTTGACTGTATAAAGTTTGGGGGAAATCTTGTAAAAGCATGTGTCATGGAATGATTCTCTCTGCACAACAGGGTTATTTGTGGATGAGATGATTTCTGTGGTACATCCTGGCCAGAACAACATCCTGGCCAGATAATAAAGTAATGCCTTGACTCTCTAACATAAAAATGTTGTTGCAGGTTTTTTTTGTTTTCCTGCAGTTTTGGTGACACCAGGGCAGCAGGAGAATATCCACAGGCAGGAGAGTCCCAGGCTGGCTCCAGGCTCTCTCTCTGGAGTGGTGTATGGTGGGAGGCTGGTGTTTTGGCTCTCAATGTCTGCTTCCAAGAGCTCCAAGATGCAGTGTAGGGACCGGGTCCATGCTGGGAAAACTACATTGGCTCCTCCTAGAAGTACAGACCCTGTGACTGGGGACTGAAAATCCACAACAGCACTTCTCCCTTCTTCAGCACTCCCACTTCTCCCTTCTCACTTCTTCAGCAACCCACTGGCTGCACCTGCAGCCAGTGGGTTGCTGAAGGGTGCCAGGGAGAAGGGGGCATCCCATGGAGAGCACACCCAATGCCCAAGAAATTCCTGCCTTTTCCTTGGGTGAAGGTAGAACCAGACAGTGATTCCACAATGGAGAGAATCTCCCAATCCAGCAGCAGGAGCCACACGACTTCCACCAGTAGCTATGGTAACCCAGAGCAAATAAATGCTATTTTCAAACCATGGGCAGAACCTCCTTGTGGGAGGCCCTGGCTGATCCCCACTGCCAGCCGAGTGCTGGGAGGCAGCATAGATGCCCTGTGGAAGGAAGGATGAAGACCAGCCCCACAAAGTGTGTGGTCCTGGAGAGGCCCCTGACAGGGCATTTCAGGAAAGTATGGCAGAATGTTGGGGAAGGTGACACAGAGAAATCTTATAAATATGATTGTCTAGCAACAGGTCCTGGAAACATAAAACCTGTAAGGGAATTGGAAATGAAGGCAGTTTTTGAAATGTGAATAGGCCTCACCACGAGGCAGGATTGAGCAGTACCTCAGACAGGCCCAGAGACCCATGGGTGGAGGGCACTGTTAAGATAAGAAGAAGGTATCTTAGAAATTAGCATCTGAATGTTTAGGAGGTAGTGCCTTATGTAGATCTTGTTGCTCCCATAGGCTGTATGTAAATCTTGTAAGGTCTGTGTCTCACAATGGATTGGTTATTGTAAACTAGAATATTCAACATAGAACGGGATAAAACCGACTGTAAGGGGGAAACTCGCTCTCTTGAGCTCTTGCCCTCTGGATCTCTTGATCTCTTGCCCTCTTGATCTCCTGCTCTCCCTCTGGACTCTCTCTCTGGGAGGACCGCGATCAGCTGGAGGTTGGCAGCTGCTGGTCCCTGCAAATAAACCACGTGTCCTGAGAGCACTCTGTCTCCAACTTTATATTACCATCGGCGCGCAGACCAGAAATCTACAGCAGAAAAAACCCAGATTGTGTCCACACATTCCCAAGAGCTGAAGAAACTGTAGGAACACGGATGCTTTCCTAGCTGCGTTCACACAGAAGCATGGTGGGGAAAGGGGAAGATCAGAGGGTTTATATAGGATAAGAAAGTCCTGGACAGAGAGATGAGAAGAGAAAGGGATTAGATCAGGGTAGATGGGGATTAGGATAGGATTAGGATAGGATTAGGATAGGATTAGGATAGGATAGGATTAGGATAGGATAGGATTAGGATAGGATTAGGATAGGATTAGGATAGGATTAGGATAGGATTAGGATTAGGATTAGGATTAGGATTAGGATTAGGATTAGGATTAGGATTAGGATTAGGATTAGGATTAGGATTAGATAGGATAGGAACAGAGCCCCCTGATTGCCTCATCAGGAAATCCAGCATCGGAAAAATCCCAGGTAAGGGTTAACAGCTCAGGGTGGGCATCAGTTAATTAAGACCCAAATAGAGCAAGAAAAATCCCATTTGCAAATGGCCAAAAGTCCTGACCCAGGGAGGGAGGAGGGGCTGGGGGATGGGCCCCCAAGGCCCATGACTCCTGCCCTGTGATTTCCCTGAGACACCGCAGGAGACACTGAATGAGGAAATGCACGATAGGGTTTGCTCCGTGGCTGGCCAGTGCTTGCTACCGTGGCTGAGGGCAACACATCCACTACCAGACCTGCATTTCTCATTCCCAATCCCTGCACCAGCTCAGCTCCACTGAGTCTATCAGACCTCCAGACTGAAAGCCCACCTGGGCTTGTCCTGAACTGAGCTGCATTTTTAACACTTTAACACAAAATTCCCTCGTGACACCCAGAGCCAGAGCATTCCCTGCCCAAGCACCTCTGTCCTGCAACAGTGCAACTCCATGCTGGCACCTCTGTACCCAGACCTGTCCTGGAGGGGCAGGGTGCTCCTAGCTGGCTTTCCAGACCCCTTCCACCTTGCTTCATAACGTGGGCAAAACCACCAGTATTGCTGTGGCTTTTAGAAATAGATCCCCTGGCAAACAGCTCTCCAAATTTGCCAAAAAACAGCTGGGTCAGAGCAGGTCAGCAGCCCTGGAGCCCCATACAGCGTGGAGCAGCCAGTGTCCAGCTTGTGCTCACTGGAAGCAGCTGACAGAAGCTGGAGCCCTCTGAAACTGCTCTCCAGGATGTTTGGTCCATGCACAGACAAGGCCCAGGGCAGTGGAAGAGTTATCTGCCACGAAGCCACTCAGAAAATATCCCCCAAAAGGTGGTGGCATGTATCACCTGCAGATGCTGGAAAGCCCACCTCATCCCTCTGCTCCTTTCTTGGCATGGGAACAGGCAACCCAAAATCCCTCTCAGGCTGGGTTTGGTTTGGTGTGGTGCCGTGCCATACCTTATGGTGAATCCAGGTCAAAAGGAAAAGGCAGAACTGGAGGTAACACCCTCACATCCCCCTGGTGTGAGGGTGGGTGCGTTGGTGTCAGCCTGGCGTCAGGGCGAGGAGGTGAATGCTGGTTGCTGTGGGAACAGGAATTCGGGTTGTTCTACATCCAGGCTCTGGCTCTTTGCCTTTGATGTTGTGTTCACCTCCCAGTTTGCATTGAATTTTGTTCCCTCCTCCCATTGCCCTTTCCCTGGGGAAGAAATACCCCTGCACCTCCACAAGGCAGAAGCAGGACTGGCATGAGAACCTTGGTGTCCCTGCTGAGGGGTGGCAGCGGGACATGACATCCTGGGGAGGGCTGGGTGTGTGCAGCAACCATGGGGCCAGAACAGAGCCACGTCTGACTCAGAGCCCCCAGCCAAGGATGCCACTGCTCCTGGGTCTGCAGGGCCAGGAGGCACGGCTGCAGCAGCGGTGCTGCTGGTGGTGGGAATGCCACGGTGCTTTCAAACAGCAATATTGTGGAAAGGACTTAAATTACTTTTGAGTACCTGCTGCAACTCACGAGGCATGACACCGAGCCGGAGCCGGGCGAGGTCGCAGGTGCTGTCACTAGTATCCAATAGTCCTTCCCCTCTGTTGGGGGTTAGGTTTGTTCCTTTTCTACCTAGAGAATTTTTCCCCATAAGTTGCTAGGAGACTAACAACTGGATGCTTATGGGTGCTTGCCAAAACAAAGAGGTGGCCAAAAGTCGGGAGGAGGAGACAACGCGAGTTTGGGGGCAGGTAAAGGATGGGGGTGGGGGCAGCCGCTCTGCTCTTGCTCTCGGGCATCGGAGGGAAGACGGCCAGGCTGCTGCTCGCTGCGGGACGAGTTCACTGTCACCAGAAAGTCCGTTCCTGGGAAATCTACCATCATCTGCTCGTGTGCCCCGGAACTCTGAGCTGCCTCCTCCTGCCCTGCTGGAGCTGGGCCGGCCCTGCCCGACCACCGCTGCTCTCTCCGGCACTGCTCTTTTTGCTGCGCTGTAGCCCCGCACTGCCCTGCCCTGCCGGGACATCCCCGCCGTTCCAGCTGCCACCGACGGAGCTCCTGGTCTCACCCACCAGCCCAGGATTTTCCACCGTTCCAGCCTGGTGCTGTCTCGGGAGATCAGACTGCCCTGAGCTTTGTGAAAACAAAGCCCCTCGAGGTTTTTCCTAGTTCTGTTTAGTATTATTGCTGTAGTTGTTGTGGTTTATTTGTCTTGTTATAATGATTTGGAGGGAGGGGATTTGAATTCTCCGTTTCCTAGGGAGGTCTTGCCCCTCATTAGTAGATTCCTGTCTTTCAAACCAAGACACCCTCCTCTGGCCCACTTCGACTTTGTTCATCCTTGTGTCCACTTACTCCAGCAATCACAGCCAGACCTGGGCCACCAGTGTGACTCCACGGACACCTCAAGGGGATGCTTGGCACATAGTCCCTCTATTGGCCTTGTTATAAATGAAATTTGATCAAGCCAAATCAGTAATTGATAAAAATAGATTTTATTTAGTAACCGAGATACGGTCACTGATAGCCACGACAAAAGCAACAGCGTCGAGCCCGGGATCGGCACTAGGTTGAACGCTGATTCAATCTCTCTGGCATCAAACTCCCTGAGTTCACAAAGCTGCCTCAGTCCCATCGGTTTTTATATATTATTCTCTGCCCGAGGCAGAGATTCCTCTCTTCCTTTTGTGATTTCACATATTCATGTTTTCTTTCTCTGTGCTGGGCTGGACAAAGCTTTTCCTGGGAGATGGATGACAGTTGATGAGCTTCCAACGATGCTGGCTATCTTGATTGTAGATCTTTTTACGCTAGACTGGACAAAGTTGTTTCTGAGAAGTGAACAAATGTCTGATCGAGTTTACAGGAACTCAGCATTGGGGTGTAAACTGTATCGTCCAGGTGTCTTTGACTGTTTGTGAGAATGGGCCATTTCTTGGCCGAGCCACGGCTCTTCGGATGTTAATGAAGTCCTGTTTCTCGGCAGCCAGGTGTGGTGTTGCAACTCCTGCTCGCTTCCGAGGATCTCATCTTTCAATCATAACTTTATAACATATATTCTTTACATGAGCACGAATTAACATAGATCATTTATTACAGCCTGGTCAGTCCAGGGTGGTGTGAAGAGTGAGGAGGACTGGGCAGTCCCCGGTGGGCGAAAGGAGGTGGATGCTCTCATTTCCCAGCACCCAAACCTTCCCTCTGTGCAAACCTTTAAGAGTGCTGGCAACAGGATTTGCAGTGGGAACCACACTGACTCCGCCATGACCTCCATGGCTCCGCCTGGGTAGGAGGGTGCTGAATAAATACATGCCTCTGGGAAAATGTAAAATACAATGTTTTGAAAGGAAATTTTGTTGCCAAGAGCTCAAAAAAACCATCCTTGCTGTTAATCAGCAATTTCCGGTGAAACCCAAGCAATTTATTGGACCTTTAGTGATGGAGAACTGAGACCCAGAGACACTGAGTGAGTCCCAAACGAAGAGCAATGGGAGGAGGAGATGGAAGGAGAAGAGGGCTTGGCTCAATGTGCTTGACCACAATGCGGGGGCAAGGAGACTCCCAGAGTCCCGCAGTTCCAAAGGGTGGAGGGAGGGAAGCTCGGCCCTCGGGCAGCCTCTCCGGAGACACGGCATTCCCAAAGCTTACCACCACCAAACTCGTGAGCTCACAGCTACAAGAAAGCTCTTTGTTTGCCGGGATGGCCACTCACCGGCAGATGAAGTGAGGAGTGGGGATGGGGCTGGATGATCTGTGAGAAACCACCAGTCAGCGAGGGGCATCAGGGCCGGGGCTGTGGCTGGTTTGGAGCTGGCACAGGAGAAGGAGACTGTAGCATCCTCGAGGAGCCCCTAAAATCTACCCTGGGCCCTAGGTCCCATCTCCAAATATTGATTCTGTCCAGTCTGTTGGTGTCCTTGGGGCTTCAAAGCTGTTTCCCAGCAAAACGACAGCACCCACCACCCACAGATAAATTCAATAGGGCAGATATCTGGGCTTATCCCTGTCAGCCAGGATGCTCATACCACTCCCTGCCTGGGCTCTGCACCCTGGAGGGTCCCCTCACTGCAGGCAGGCCGGGCACAGTGTGGGGAGAGATGCTCACTCCAGGTGAGGGCTAGTGGCAGCATGGCCAGACCCAGCCCAGGGGAGCACCAGGAGGGCACAGACCTGAGCACCAGGGTTGGATGAGGGACCACAGGCCAGGCCCGATCTCACCAGCCCAAATCTGTTGAACAAACTGCTGATGCTTCCAGTGGCCTGAGGGGTGAGAAATTCACCCAGTGACAACTGCTCTAGACTCTAGAAGCAAGGATTGTTCCTGTGGTAGTGAAAGCTTCATCTGAGTTGCTGGAAACACTGCTAGCAGTGACAGCCACCACAACAGAGCAATGACAATGATGACCACACTGACAAAGAAACATGTCCCAGGGTGGAAAAGCAGCGGTGAGAGGAGTGATGATGTTGGTGGCAGTGATGATGATTGTGGTGCTGGTGGCATTTATGATGGTGGCAGTGGGGATGCTGGTGTCAGGGGTGGCACTGATGCTGGTGGTGGCAGTGATGGCAGTGGTGGTACTGCTGGTGACAGTGCTGATGGCAGTGGTGACAGTGGCAGTGTGCTCCACACATGGGACCCACAGCCCCTGCACCCACCTCTGCCAGGGCTCAGGACAGGGTCCCCCGCTGTAGCTCTGAACCCCAGCCCACTCCTCCTCTCTGTGCCTCCAGCCCATCCCTGCCATGGACCATGTGCTGGATTTCCCCATGAAGACCTGGTGACAGTCTGCCACAAAACAGTCTCCCTCTCAGAACCAGCGTGCCCTGACTCCAGTCCCCAGCACATGCCAGCCACCTCTGCCCGCTGCAATGTCAGGGCCCTTTGCGCTCAAGCAGCAGCAAGGAATTTGCCAAAGTAAATCCTGTCCCCAGCTTCCCTGTGGGCTCTAACAAGGCTGAGGTGTCCAATAAAGTGGCAACATGGGTGAAAAGGCAGGTGGCCCTTGAGTAATTAAGAGATCTGGTGTTTTGGGACATGGAAAGCTCATGTAGGCAGCAAGAACTGTTAACAAACCCCCAAATCCTGGGTAACAGAATAGCATGCCTCAGTCACCCTTCCAGGACGGGCTGTAGGAGCATCCTGTTGGGATGTTTTGGGATGGGTTTAGCTGCAGGGGAGCACCTGCAGGAGAGAGCAGGTTGGCAGAGCTTATGGAGGGATGATACCATGGTTCAGATCCAGCCCATCCTCCGGCCCGGGGGAAAGGATGGGCCAGAGGCTGGTTATCAAATCCAAGGGAGCAGGATTGATGGATGGGAGTAGAACTCCAACAGATGCTACTGGTACTGGACGCCGGGAGGATGTGAAGTGCAGGGGCTTGAAGCCCCTAGGAGGGGACCCCAAGCCAGCAAGGCCCCATGGGCACAGCTGATGCCTCGTGGGAAGCCCACAACAGGTCACCACAGCTCAGGCAACAGGGCCGTGACAGGGAACAGGGCACAGCATGCAGGCACGGTACAGGGCAGGTGGCACATGGCACACGGATATGCTGTGGAGGACATGACACTGGGGTCATGGCACATGGGACACAGGGCGTGGCACGGGGAACACGGCACATGGCACATGGGATGCATCATGGGGGATGCGGTACCGGAACACGACACAGGGACAGGGGGATACACGGCAGAAGCCGCATCCTGGGGCCAAGTAACAGAGACACGGCCGGGCGGTGCTGCAGGGACACGACAGAAGTACACGGACTCGAGGGAGGGACAGGATACAGGGATGGAACACACGGACATGACAAACAGACAGGACAGGGGCACGAGACACACAGACACGACGCGAGCACCCCCGACCCGGACCAGAGCCACCGCTGCGTAGGCGGGGCCATGACGGGACACGCCCATTATGCTAATGAGAGCTGAATCACGCTCAGCGGA
>VYXD01008898.1:58703-105184 GCA_013397195.1 Hylia prasina
CCCAAGACACTAATGCATTTTTTTTCTCTTCCAGCCTTGGGAGCTGCATATGGAACAGCAAAGAGTGGCACAGGTATTGCAGCCATGTCTGTCATGAGGCCTGAGCTGATCATGAAGTCCATCATCCCTGTGGTCATGGCGGGTATTATAGCAATCTATGGCCTCGTAGTGGCAGTGCTCATTGCCAATGCCCTCTCACCTGACATCACGCTATTCAAGTAAGTTGCTGTATCTGGTGGTTCTGTAACAGACTGTTCTGTTTCATGGTCTATGTGTGGGTGGTTTTGGCTCAAGTCCCCTGGAAGGGCTGGCAGGGCTAAATGCTGCTGGGCTAGCCTTAGGAGTGTGGACTGGATTCCAGCTGTCCTGCTGGATGCCTCAGCCCCAGTGGAGCTGCCTGCTCACTTGGCTGTACTGGCTGTCACAGATCAATCAGGCATGCCACTGCTCAGATGGTGGGGCTGTGGCTTGAAAGAAGCCGTGTACAGGCAGCCCTGGGATAGCAGGCAAAGCTGGTGTCATGATGCCAGACTCTAGATGTGGATGAACAGGGTGTTTTCAATACTGTCTAAGTAGTTCTGCTGTTGCCTGGGTGATGCAAGTGAATAATTAATATTGCTTTTGCTTTATGTGCTGGTAAATCAATCCTTGAGCTATACATCGAGTCTCTGTAGCAGCTACAGTCTGAAACTTAACCTGCTCTTGGCTTCTGAGAACAGCTGGAACTGGTGTGATTGAGCCCTCTTGGAATTAAACAGTGCTGAAGCGTGACATGTATCTCTGTTGCTGTACCTATGAGCAGTGTGCTTGGCCTAACAAGATATGGTCTAAAACAGCAGATACAAATGGTCCTTTGCAATTACTGGGTGGGCAGACACTGGCAGGGACTGCTCCTCAGGACTGCTCTCCTTCATGGAAAACCAGACCATTCCTGCCCCGCTTCTGCAGTACAAGACACCTGGATGTGCTGTGGCTGTATAAAAGGTTGCTCAAGGTTGGAGATGAGCAACCACTAACAGGCTGCGCAGCACTGTGGGACAGGCATTGCTCTAAGTGCCAGTAAGTGCTGCTCTGACAGCACTCTGAGCCTGCTGGTGGCCAGATGAACCTGGTAACTCAGTTTGGTATGTGAGCCACAGATGAAGATCCTTCACTGCTGCCTGTTTCTTTAAGTATCGGAGTTGGGAGTCTCAGTAGACATCTGCTGTGAGACACATTGGGCTTGTTGAAAGAGTTAGGGGCTTAGGAGTGGGTGTCCTGTTCCTTGCCACTGAAACTCTTCCATCTCTGTCCCACAGGAGTTTCCTTCAGCTGGGTGCTGGCTTGAGCGTGGGTCTCAGCGGTCTGGCTGCTGGCTTTGCCATTGGCATTGTGGGCGATGCAGGTGTCCGGGGCACAGCACAGCAGCCCAGGTTATTTGTGGGGATGATCCTCATTTTGATCTTCGCTGAAGTCTTGGGGCTCTATGGCCTCATTGTTGCCCTTATCCTCTCCACGAAGTAAATGTTGCAGTATGATGTAAAGAGATGTAACAAATCTATGTTTAACAAAAAAAAAGCTCCAGAATGAAAATGGTTTCTCCAATGTGTACAGTTGTCCCAATTTGGTAGTTGATCTCTTGTAAATGCGCAATATATGTTAGTGACCTGTCTGTCCTGTGTGTACTTCAATATTAACTTGGATGGGCTGCTCCAAGCCTGCTGCATGGCTTGGGGTGGCCCGTGTGCAATTTTCCACCCATTGCTGTTAGTATTTTATGTATAAATATGAACTAGAAATGTAATTTTTTTCTCTTCACTGGATGTTTATTTATAAAAGACTTGACATGTTCATACATCTATGGAGCAAGGATTTTCAATTTCCCATGCTATATATTAATCTTATATATAGGTAGATTACACTGTGGGGTCAATTGTAAGTGCAGAGAATTCCTTGGATGTAATTTTGATTCTAAAGATTGCTGTAGTGTCCTGGTATTGGAGTATGAGAATTTTGTGTTTTATTACAGCAATTGTCTGAAACACTCCTGTGTTTCAATAGTAACTGCGTATGCTTCGGCATCAGTCGTGCACCCAGTGTTGGGTTACAAACTTCTACCATGTTTCCAAATAAAACTTCCTCACTACATTGCTGTAATGAGTCCCCGGCTCTGATTTCCAGCTGTTGATGCTCCTTTGGGAAGAGGGTGAGGTCCCTCAAGGAAGGAAGGTTCCTGAAGTGACTGAGCAGCATGCTGGAGTAATGCTGCCAGCTCTGCCACAACTTTCCCTTTCTCTGGGGCCATGCCAGTGTGGTTCGCAGCTGCTGCCATGGGCCATATTTATGGTGAGCAGGGATGCAGGGCTGTGCTCACCCTGATCACATATGCTCAGTATGATGCTCTGTAACTGGGGTCAAGGAGCTTGCAGCCTGCACCAAGGGCCAGGGAGAAAGTGTGCAGGCTGCAGCCTGTGACCAGGAGAGGAGCTACCTTGTCAGGAAACAAGCAGCCTGTCCTTGTGCTGGCCCTCCAGAAGCTGAGCTGCATGGAAGCTATATGTATTGTGAACAGTAATTGCCTCTGAAGTGCCTCAGCAATAGTCTCATCAACAAAATGGCTTCAGTCAAGAGCTTGTATTTTTATCTTTTAAATCACAGGACCATTTGAGCTGGGAGATTCTGCCGCTGCAGCTACTGAGTGCTGGAGCAGCCTTCTCTGGTCTGAAGATTTGAATACTGCCAAGCTTATATGAGCAATATATGTTGGACCATTTCAGTGGTAAAGCTTGATCCCAGTTAACACTGGGAAGTCTGCAGCTTGGAGAGCAGAGCCAAATGTTCAAGCCAAAATGTTACTACTCAGACACCTGGTGTTAGCAATGCCTTTGGCATCAAACCAAGCTGATGCATGTGGAGGGATGTCACCTGGTTGAGAATGAAAATGTGTATGTGTGTTTCACCAAAGTACCTTTCCAGCGAGTGGTGCAAGTACCATGAAGAGCTGTGGCCAGAACATAAGGAGTTCACGAGCTGTTTGGAGCTGCTAGCCTGGCAAGGATGTTGCCTAGCCCAGGCCTGGTGCTACCATGTGCATTTTCTGGGTGTTCAGGAGATTGTAGCTATGAGCCAGTCATCCTGTCAGGGTCAGCAGTAATTATTAACAAAGGAATGGGCTTATTTTTTTTTTTGCTGTTTGCTAAAACACTGATCTCTCTGCAGTCACGTCTCAGAGGGATGGATCTGGGCTGGTTTTGCTTGGCAAGGGCTTTGTGTCCTGGCAGTGTGAGCAGAGATGGTGGTGGAACACCACCTTCAGTCAGCTTATACAGAGGTATAAGCTGACTGAAGGAAAATGCATGTCTGCTGAAGCAGTGGCAGGGGCAAGAAGAAATTCCTGATCTGAATGATATTGGTCATTCTTTTCATCAGCAAAAATAGTAGACTAGACCTCTAAATTTGACTTTCCCCAGGGGTCATAAAGGTTCATGGAATCTGTAGGTTGTGTCTTACACTGCAGAGGAGGCCTTCCTGGTGCAACCTGATAGCTTGCAGCTGGGGGATGAATCCCAAACCCAGGCTCTGGAGAGGATGCTGCAATCCAGCTTGCAGTTCTGGTAAGAGGAATTGAATTTGGCAAGTTAAATTATGTGGGAGGATAGGAGAGGGTCCTGGCTGGGGCTGCAAATAGGCTTAACATCCGGTTTTAACTTCTATAAAGGGACCCTACTGCAGTCTTTCTGCCAGTTGACAAGAATGTGAGCAAAATTGCATTTAAGAGAGCAGCTAAATACTCTCATCTCCAAGGGCAGTTAGTGATTGAAAGGCCCCCTGTTCCAGTGAACACTATGGTCCCTTGTAGGTTGCTGACATCATGCAGAGACAGTTAATAGATACTTGCAGAACCAATGCAGGGAAGATCCCTTCAATGGCATTTTGCTTCATGCCTTAGAACACGAAGCCTTTGTCATTAATATATAAACCCATGCAACAAGAACAGAGCTGGGGTGAGTGTGGATTAGGGGAGGATCACTTTGTGCCAAGTACCTGCAAATATACCCAGAGTCAAATTAACAGTCTCCACAACAACATATGCTGCCTTAGCCTTCAGTGATGTTCTGAATCCTCTGTGATGACTCCTGGCTGAAAACTCACATTTCAAGTCCTTCACTATTACTATTGCATCAGCACGTTTCTCAAGTGATTCAGGGCATTAAGAATATGAGGGACCTTTGGGGTTTTTGAAATTCCTTTACTGCCAGGAGCATGGCAGCTCAGAGGGCAGTCACAGCTGACAGGAATTGACTCAGTGGTCGGTTTGGAAGAGGGGAAGGGAGTAGCTGTACCGGCACAGCCATGGTCCTTGGGTGCTCTGTGTGTGGCTGGGAGCGCTGCAGTGAGTCAGCCCTGCGGAGAGGAGAGGAGCGGGGCCTCTGCAGCAGCAGCACAGGGACAGGGCCATCCGCAGTCAGTCAGTGCAAGCTCGGGGAGGTTCATGACCCGCTGCCAGAGCTGCCAGCACAGACAATGCCTCCACAGAGCCTGCTGACCTTGTTCTTTATTAACCCATTCACCCTCTTTTTTATTTCTTTTTTTTCCAAAGGCTGCAATTTTTTTTTCCACTGTTGGAAAAAAAAATGCTATTTTTGTCAATGCTGTTGGAGAAGCATTTTTAAGTATCAGGATTTTATCTGTGGTTGCTCAGAGATTGGCTTTCCTGGGGAGATCTGGCTTACAGAGAAGCAAAGTAACCCGGAAAAGTAAATAAGCTTTGGGGAAATAAAAGTCTTGTTATGAGAAACTGATCCCAGAAACCAAGTCACTGTTTTCAATTATAGAGTAACAGCAGAGCTAATGACTACAGCTCTCAGTAAACCTTGTTTCCTTCCCAGGCTGTCCATGGGGATACTGATTGTAGGGCATTCTGCTGTTTCCAGCCAGCTGTGCTGTCCAAACCATCACTGTGCTCAGGTGAGAGTTACTTGTCTCTGATGCACAGGACTTGGAACCTCTGGCTTTAGTTTTATAGCTGTTAACCATCATTTTCTCTTGACATGATTAAATTAAATCCAGAACAAGTCTTTGCAATGCCACTTGCCCTGGAGTGGGAATTTTCTGTTTCAGGGTCAAAGGCTTGTGTCCCAAAATGCTTCTCCATTTTTTGTTCCTGAGAACAAAATAAATGCTGTTATTTTTTCTGCAAGACACACTTCAGTGAGCTCCTGAGAGCCACAGCTTTGCAACTCATATCACTGGTTTTCAGCCAAGCTGGTTCTTGTATCACAACACAAAAGCACACATGGAAAAATCCTGCCCTGACCTTACTGTGTTTAGGGGCCAAGGCTTTTGGGGCCCACACTTATACCCACAAGGTACCTACAGACCTCTGACAGCTCTCTCTGACCTGAGAGAGCACAAACCGGGCAGGGCACAGCTCCTGGAGAACTGGCTTGTCTTTGCCATTTTCCTTTTGCTCAGGGACAAGCTGCCCTCACCAGGATGAGGTCTGGCTCTTTGGGATTCATCAAGGGGATACCAGGGACTGTGTAAGTTCCAGAGTCTTTTCTGGCACTTTGAACTGTGCTGTCTATGCTGTTACACCTGTGCTTTCTTCCTTTGCCTTTGGCAGAGGGGAAGAGGGTGACTTAAGTGGCAGAGAGTGAATTCAGCCACCCTCTCCTAATAACTGTCTGCATGAGGTAGGCTGAGGACAAATCTTGGGAAATTGTGTATATTCCCAAGACTGCCAGTTTGTTCTAAGCAGCCTCCATGGCTCCTGTGTGCCTTGGGACAAGTTCATACACATCTTTGTGAATGCCTGTGAAAATGAAAAGAAAAGGCTGTATTTCAACAGCCCCTCATGCAGCAGCAGAGCCAGCCCCACTTCTGCAGCTGCTCCATGTGCTCCCCAGCTCTTCCCAAGTGCGCAGGTACAACTGCTCTTGCTGCCAGGCAGTGAACCTAATTTGGGAATTGAGACAGGTTAAAAATAACTCAACCTGAAGGAGAAAAATCCCATGTTTGCTAAAGAAAATGCAAGCAAAACTAGAGCCTGTGATTCCCTCCGCCTGGTACTGGGGCAATGAAGAGAAAGAATATGGAATTATTATTACAGGAGTGTGCAGTACTGGTGATGCAAGATGGAGCTAATTTAATGCTGAGAAATAACATCCAAAGGAGTCAGACTTTAGCAGTACATGCCATAAGCTGAGCTGGATGACATACCTGCAGCCTTGAGGAGCAGATTCCCATCACTTGGCACAGGCTGCTCAGTTCTCACTGCTCTGGGTGGGCCTGAGGTGGGATATTTGTGCTGGGTGTTCCTATCTGTCAGTATTTGCCTTTACCTCAGCATCTCTTCTGCTGCCAGCTAAAGTTACTGTCACAGCCCTGTCCGCTTGTGTGTTCCTGGGAAAGGGACCTGTTTTGGCCACAGGCAGTTTGGGTGCCATGCATGCCTTCTGATATCCAAATTTGATTTAGCGGTTTGGATGGGTCCTTTCTTCACAGACAGATAAGCAGGGTTGAGAGCTGTTCTTAGGATTCATCTTCTCAATTTTGGGGTTTCCTCAGCTCCACCTGTATGAAGCTAAAAATCATTCCCAGCAATACAGTCCTGGGTGTCCCAGAAGTGCATAATTTCATGAGGAAAACCTTACAGCTCATCCAGTTCATCCACTCCTGCCCTGGGCAGGGACACCTTCCACTATCCCCAGTTGCTCCAAGCCCCATCCTACCTGGCCTTGGACACTGCCAGGGATCCGGGGGCAGCCGCAGCTTCTCTGGGCACTTTGTGCCAGTGCCTCACCACCTTCACAAGGAACAATTCCTTCCCAATATCCCATCTAGCCCTGCCCTCTGGCAGTGGGAAGCTATTCTCTCTTTTCCTGCCCCTCCAGGACATTGTCCACAGTTCCTCCCCAGCTCTCCTGGAGCCCTTTTAGGCACTGGAAGGGGCTCTAAGGTCTCCCTCTCTTCTCTTCCACAGGTGAACCCTCCCAACTCTGCCAGCCTGGCTCCAGAGCAGAGGGGCTCCAGCTCTTGGAGTATCTCTGTGGCCTGATACCGTTCTTAGGCTCACATTCCTAAACAGTGCTGCACGTAGTTTTCCCAGCCTCGACCGGCATCATTCCCATCTCTCCCTTTCGGGTCCCTTTCCTAGCATCCTGCTGGCAATAGGAGCAGCTTGTAGTGTGGACAAACACTGACATCATGGAATGATAAGCATGGCTCAAAACCTAATTAAAATCCAATTCCAGGCTAGACAGGCGTATTACATTAATACACAATTATATTCCCCAACACTTTTCTTTCCTGGTAGAGATTCATCAGCAGTGCCAAAGCCCACATCATCTGGGTGGAATCACATCTCATCAGCTTCCCTCGGGTACACGGGACCCAGTGGGCCCAGCTTGTCAGGATGGGGGTCTCAGCATGATGTCTCACAATGGGGTCTCGGGATGGGGATGTCAGGAGGAAGTCTAACACTGGGTGGGGTCTCAGCATGGTTTCACAATGGGGTCTTACGAGGACTGCTTCTGCCGCCGACCTTCTCAAGATGGCGGCGCCCTTCCCGTGATGGCGGCTCTCGGGGCTGGTCAGGTGCCTCCAGGGCGGGAGGGGAATCCCGGCACGTGCCCAGCGCGCTCACGTGACCAGGAGCAGGCGGTGCTGCGGAGTGGGGCCGCGCCCAGGCCACGCCCCCGGGTCCCGGTGCCGCCGGAGCCGGGGCAGCTCCGCGGGTCCGGCGCTCATCGGGCACCTCGGCGGGGTTCGGCTGCACGGCCCCGCGGGGCTTGTTCCTCACAGCGTCGGCTCAGAGCGCCGGGCAGGGAGGGAGCTCACCTTTCGCCTGCCCCCGGGGCGGTGCTCCGGTGCCTCCGCCCTTCACCGGCTGCCTACTCCCGCGGTAGCCGCTCGCACCGTAGCCGCGGCCTGGCCTTGCTTCGCCACGCCCGCTCCCCGCCCCCTGCGCCGGCTACTGAGGGGTTCGCGGTTCCTGCCGGCTCCCGCCGCCCCGCGATGCCATCCAACAAATCCGTCTCGGACGCGCCCATCGTCCAGTTCACCAACTGCCGCATCCTGAGGGACCACCAGCTCCAGAGGTGAGGCGGGGGTTACCGGCGGTACCGGAGTGGCTGGGTGTACTGGGGCTGTTGGGGGTACCCTGATGTCCGGCGGTATCAGGGCTGTCCGGGGATATTGTGGTGTCCGTGGGTACCAGGGCTGAGGGGATACCAGGGGTGTGGGGACACCCGGACGGGCTACCGACCTGACCTGACACCTTCAGTGCCGAGGGACGGTCGCCAGTTCCCAGTGTGCATCGGCTGTTGGCCCTCACCCCGCCGCGCTCCCACCATCCGATGTTCCTTCTGCCAGGTTTTGGAGGGAGATGGGGCGGATGTGGCGTACGGTCCCTGGCGTTTTGTCTCTTCTGCCAGCCCCCTGGCGCTTTGGCCATCATCACCACCACTTTTGAGGGGCAGCCCATGAAAATCCCATTCCCGTGATTTTTGTAGAGCCGGAAGCCAGGCAGAGAGGGCTGCTTGCTGCATCCCGGCTGGAAGAGTGTCCCAGCTGTGCTCTGGCAGACATCACAGAGACTGTGGCAGGAAGTGCCGGTGGGATCCACTCTGCCAGGGTCACTGGTGGCCAGAGGCACGGCCACCTGCTCCACGTGCTGCAGATGGCACCAGATCTTGGTGTGTGTGACTGTCCCTCCAGGGAGGACCTGTGGGTGCGAGAGGGGAAGATCCTCAACCCAGAGAAACTCTTCTTTGACGAGAAGGGCTCTGCTGATGTCCAGCTGGACTGCAAGGACAGCATCATCGCCCCAGGTTTCATCGATGTCCAGATCAATGGTACGGTGAAGCTACATGCACTCATGGACTGGGGGCGTCCCGGGTTTGTCCATCCCTGACCCCTAGCCCCTCTGCGGGTGTTCTGCCTATGACCACGTTTCAGCTGCTCAAGGGAGGTGTGAGTCACCCAACCAATGACAAATAGCAATTTTGCCTGTGGTTGCTGCTGTTGTGTAAGTGATCCCCTTTGGCCAGGTGAGGGTTTCCTCTGAACTCATTCTTATCTATATTTTATCCTGCCCCTGCACTGGCAGGATGCCTGCCCTACCCTTTCCGGGATGTGGGAAGAGAGGGCAAGACTTCCCAAGGGAACAATAACAATTGACTGCAATAGCTCTCTTCAGAAGGAAAGAGGGACTTGTTTTATAGTAGCTGAAGTTGGAAGTCAGATCCCTTTTCAGCTGGGAATTACCACATTTTGCCCTGCATCAAAATAAAAAGGTTGTGCTTGCAAAACACTGGGATGCTGTGGGGAAGAGCACTTCAAGGGGGCAGCGATGGTGAGATTTGGACTTGTGGAACCTTGGAATGTAGGACAGAAGTGCTGGTGGAGCCCTCTGTGTCAGTGCCCTACTAACGGAACATCTCCCTCCAGTCACACAAAGTCATTCTTCGGTGTTTCTGGGTGGAACACACCCACTGTGGAAGCTACAATTTCACCTGTTTTGTTTGTGGTTCAGGAGGCTTCGGGGTGGACTTCTCTCTGGCTACAGATGACTTCAAATCAGGTATTGACCTGGTCAGTCAGAAAATCCTCTCCCATGGAGTGACCTCTTTCTGTCCCACCCTGGTGACTTCTCCTCCATCTGTGTACCACCAGGTAAGGGGCCTTCTCCTCTCCCATCTGCAGGGTAATCAGGGACTGAGCTTGGTATCAGGAGGTGGGTGGGCCAAGACTGGGATAGCTGCCAAGGCAGAAAAGCTATGGGCATGAGGAGCTGGACTCTACCGTGGGTTTCTTGCCCTCAGCCTTTAGAATGCTGAGACAGCCATGTCTCCCAAGTGAGCTCTGCACACCAAGGTTTAGAGACAGCTTTTTGTTTGTGGGCTGTGATGGTCCCAAGTGGTCCAGCTACAAACCTCCCTGCGGACCTGATGTTTGGGTTCGATTTGGCAAGCTGGGGGCTGTGTCTGGGTTGCTATGCCTGACAAACTCCTTTCTCTAGGTTCTCCCTCAGATCAGTGTAAGAAATGGTGGAGCCCATGGAGCAGGAATCCTGGGTAAGTGGATTCATCCCTCTGTGGTGCTACACTAGGTGGGCAAATACCTTGTTCATGGTTGAGGTGAAAGAAGTTACAGAGCACAAATAGGAGCTGGAACTCTTGGTGGGAGGGATGCATAGGTGGGCACAGACCCACCTAGTCCCTCAGGCTGTGCCTGGCCTTTGCTGTAGTCTCTGTCATCATACACACACTGCTCCATCCCCTTTGGGGCCCCTGGAGCAATGGCAGTGGGGTGGCTTGGCTTGGCCAGTGGCCAGCACTGCATCTTCACTGTGCTGAGTTCACAGTTGCCTGAGCCATGTGTTTTGCTGCAGAAAAATGGCAAGAGTGTGACTAGAGCAGACTAGACATAGCAGAGCAGGATCCTTGGCAGGGGGAGGAAGGGTCGTTGTTCTTTGTTCCTGTTTGGACAGGAGCCCACCTGGAAGGGCCATTCATCAGCAAGGAGAAGAAGGGTGCCCACCCGGAGCACTGCCTCCGCACCTTTGAGGCAGGTGCCTTCCAGGACCTGCTTGCCACCTATGGCTCCCTGAACTGTGTCCAGATAGTGACCCTGGCCCCTGAAATGAGGAGGAGCAGTGAGGTGATCCGGGAACTCACCAAGCGGGGCATCTGCGTCTCCCTGGGTAAGGGCTGGGGCACCCAGGGCTTAGGGGGGCACAGCCCTCCCTTGGGGCTGTGGCATCTCTAACGATGTCTCAGTGCAACTGGATGGGGTGGGATTCTCTTTTGCCTGGCCTGTATGGAGATGACAGACCTGCCACAACGGGGGACCTCACTTGATGCTGTCAGTCTGTCATGGCAAGGGCCAAAGTTTGTATCAACTGAGGAGCCCCTGCAGTAAACACAAGGTGCTGTTCTAACACAGGGAAGAATAGCAGTCTTAGTTGGAGGTTGGTTTGTTGATGTGGAAGGGTTCAAACTCTGAAGTTCCACTGCTTTAGGCCTTATGTGACAGGTGAAATAATTTTCCAAAGGTTACTGTTGGTTTGATAACTCTGTTTTTCAACCGGAAGTGCTGTAGGAACCTCTCCCTCCTGGCTGGCCTCTGACTTAAAGCTGGCTGTGTTTTTCTTTTCCTTTGCTTCACAAACTCTTCTTTGTCTCAGATCACTGAAGAAGTTGGGTTTTTTTTAAGAAAGGAAGTTATTCAGGGTGAAATTAAACCTCAAGTGAGAATGGCGTTCATACAGGAGACTATCTCTTATCCCACAGCCACATAAAGAACTCCAGAAAGGCAATGTTAGCCCACAGAGCTGCTGTCCTGTTGGGGAAACAGAAGTTTCTTTCTGGATAGTTTAATTCCCATATGCTTTCCTGGCAAAGTCCCCACTGTTGTGAGGGTATCCTCTGACACCTTTCCACAAAATATTTAAGTATCTGAGGCCAGCAGAAAGGTGTGTCATTGGACCAGCCTAAAGACAACATGCTGTGAGCAAGGCAGCATTTGTGACAGCTGTGATGTGAACACTGAAGGAGTTCAGGTGAAACACCCAACCCCAGAGTCCCCTCAGATCATGGCCAGACACATCTGTGTCGAGGATGCACCTGAGACTTCAGGTCAGCGTGGGCATTAGAGCGTAGTCCGGTGCCGTGGACATGTCTTTGGAGTGTCTTTGCTCCTGTAGAGAAATCAGTGGAGAGATGGGCAGAGGAATCAGGCCTTGGTCTGTGTTCCCAGGTCACTCAGTGGCTAATCTGTCCCAGGCTGAGGAGGCTGTGCAGCACGGAGCAACCTTCATCACTCACCTCTTCAATGCCATGCTGCCGGTGAGTCCCCAGAGGTACCTGCCCTGCTGCAGGGCTGCTTTTGGGCTTTCTCTCCCATTCCCCATGGGACTGTGTTCTCCCCAGCTGGTTTTGTACCATGCTTTGCAATGAGGTTTTGGCACTGAACCTCTGGCTTCACACTCCTACTGCTGGATCTGAAAGATTCAAGGCTGTAGCAGACTCCTGAAGTTCATCACTGAGAAGGACTAGGAAGTGTTCGTGGGTGAGAGCTGGACGTGCCCTTGCTGTGTGCACCCAGACCCCCTTCTACGTGTGCAGCAGAGAAGGGGGGAATTCTGTCCCACTCAGGTGAGACCCCACCTGCATAGCTGCCTCCAGCCCTGGGGCCAACATCAGAAGGATGTGGAGATGCTGGAGTGAGTATAGAGGCCATAGAGATGCTCCAAGAGCTGAAGCCCCTCTGCTCTGGAGCCAGCCTAGCAGAGCTTGGGGTGTTCACCTGGAGAAGGCTCCAGAAAGACCTCAAAGCCCCTTCCAGTGCCTAAAGGGACTCGAGGAGAGCTGGGGAAAGGCTTTGGACAAGGACCTGAAGTTGCAGGACAAGGAAGAATGTCTTCCCACTGCCAGAGGGCAGGGTTAGATGGAATATTGGAAAGAAATTATTGGCTGTGAGGGTACTGAGACCCTGGCACAGGTTGCCCAGAGAAGCTGTGGCTGTCCCATCCCTGGAAGCATTCAAGGTCAGTTTGGGTGGGGCTTGGAGCACTCTGGGATAGTGGAAGGTGTCGCTGCCCATGGCAGGGGTTGGAACAAGATAAGCTTTATGGTCCCTTCCAACTCAAATCATCCTGTGATTCTGTGATTGAAGGCAAAGCTGCCAGGCACTGTGTGATAGAGATGGCAGCTGCATCCCCCCGAAGGGAAGTCTCAGCCAGCGTGTCCTGGTGATCCTCCACAGCTTGTCCCTTCTCTCCACTTGAGCAGTTCCACCACCGTGACCCTGGCATTGTGGGGCTGCTGACAAGTGACAAGATTCCTGCTGGGCGGAGGGTCTTCTATGGCATGATTTCTGATGGCATTCACACCAACCCTGCTGCCCTGCGCATCGCCCACCGAGCCCACCCCAAAGGTGAGCCATGGCAGTCCCCACACTGTCACCAGCCACTTCTGAGCACTGCACCATTTCCCCATTCCCAAAGGAATGGCTTTCCACAAAGACATTTGTGCTGCCCTTCCTGTCTGGAAGGTCACAGCCACATGTGCTGATCCCTCAGCCCTCTTGCTTTGGTGGGATGTGGCTGGAGACATGTGGTCCCTCTCTGTGAGGGTCAGCAGGGCACAGTGCTTGGAGCTGCAGCAAAATCAGCTGCAGTGTTGACAGGGCCCCTTTCCTTGTGTTCTGTAGGGCTGGTGCTAGTGACAGATGCAATTGCTGGCATGGGGCTGGCACCAGGTCGGCACACGCTGGGTCAGCAGGTGGTGGAGATTGATGGGCTGAACACCTACATTGCAGGTAAGTGCTGTCCCTCTTGCTGAAGAGCTGGGGACAATGCTGCCACTGGCACCATTCCTGAGGAGCTGAGCACACCTTGCTGTCCCTAGTGGTGTGTGGCAGCATTTGTGCCACCCTCTTGGGTTTTGATGCCTGGTGGATCTGCTGTGACTTGGCCTTTGGGATAATGAAACTCCTGGTAAAGAGGAGAAGTGTGCCACCCTTGTGGAGGAAATCTGTCCAGTTGTAGCTGTCTGCAACACCTTTGAAGGCCTCATTGCCCACTGTCAAGGGTGTCAGAGGTTCAGGGCATCAGAAGGACAGAGAAATCTTAAGAGATATTTATTGGCCCTTTTCTTTATTATTACACTACCACTTCTTTCTAGCTAAATTCCCTAAGTTTCAAATTCCCAAGCAGATGTAGACTGGGAAGATATTTCAGAGAAGGAGCATTCCTTTTTCCATTACCTTCCTCTGGCAGCAGATGCATGCATTGTTAGCTGGTTTCACCCAGTCCATCTGGTCTGATAGTGGAGCTGGGGTTAACACCCACGTACCTCTTCCTGTGCTCCTGCAGGAAGTAGCTGCAGGTGCTTCAGCTTGCTTCTCCTGCCACCCAGGACTTCTGCCCTTCTGGTCCCATTATGCTTCCCTAGTGCCCTGCTTCTTGCTGTGAGCTATGGGCGCTGCTCAGTGTTATCCTGTTTCTCTCCCAGGCACAAAGACCCTGAGTGGCAGCGTGGCGACCATGGACACATGTGTGCGGCACTTCCAAGAAGCCACAGGTAAGACAGCGTTGTCCACAAGCTGCTGTTCCCCGTGTTGACACGGGAGGAAGTCTTGCTTTTACCAGATGTGTACATTCCACCAGCAACATTCCCTCTCACCTGAGATATGGCAAGGGGTGGGATTAGTGCCCTCAGATGAGCCCCTTTTTGAGGGGAGGTTTCATTCTAACCTGTAGAACTAATAAGAGGTGAACTCTCCTGCTTCTTCCTCACAAAAGTGAATGGTTTTCCCTTCTCCATACCCTACGTATTCAGTTTTTCTATGCCTGCTCTCTCCTGTAGGAATATTTCCCTTCCCAGCTCCAGCTGGCTGTGCTGAGGGTGTTCCAGCTTGGGTCCATGGTTGACAGTTGCCTTGTCCAGGGGGATTTGGGCTTCTCTGGCAATGGGGCTCTGGCTGCCCTAACATCTCCCCAATTCTCTGTCCAAGGATGCTCAGTAGAGACTGCGTTGGAGGCAGCGTCTCTGCATCCCGCGCAGCTCCTGGGGATTGATCATAAAAAAGGGACACTGAATTATGACTCCGATGCAGGTACTGGTATTGGCACAGCATGTACTGGTGTGGGCACAGCACGTACTGGTATGGAGACAACGGTGTCAGGGCTCACAAGTGCTGGAGCAAAGCTTGGGTTGCTGTAAGCGCATGCTCATCCCCTGTTTCAGTGGGAGCTGCAGGGAGACTTGCTCCACCTGGGATATGCTCTGGGCTTTTGCTACATCCCTTGGATGCTGGTGGTGTTTGGGAAACCCTTTGGAGTGCCCTCTACATCTCAGCTGAGCAGACAGCAGAGCTGCCATTGCCAGGACTGCACTGCAGTGCCATCCTGGGGTGGGGAGAAGCCCTTCCCCACTGAGCTCAGCTCTCCCCCGCCAGCTCCAGCAGCTCCATTCTGACAGCTGCTTTCTTTCTCTCTTGTCCAACACAGATTTCCTAATGCTGAATGACAGCCTGTATGTGCAAGCCACGTACATCGCCGGCGAGGAAGTCTGGCGACAGGATGTGTCGGGCATGTGACACTGGGTTGTCCCAGTGCCCTCCAAGGCTTCCTGGCACTGTGGTTAGCAGCTCTGGCAACCACCCCACTTCTCTCTTTTGGTTTTCCTTTTTCCCAATTCCCTCCTGCAACTCCCTCAAAGTAGCCTCATACCAAAGAGCTGCATTTTCCAGCTTCCATTTACAGCCATGCCTGCCACAAATTTGTTGGTGCTCCGTTGGTGGCATGGAGAAAGAAGTTAGTTCTGTGCTGGCAAGGAATGCCAGTCCTGGAGTGACCTACAGGACTGCACAGCTGTCCTGCCCTGAGACAGGTATTCCTGTCACCATCTGACAGCAGTGAGGAACTGTCCCAGCCTTTGCATGGTTTATACAGCACACACTAACATACTCTGCACCTGAGGCACTCAAGCCATTCCCATTCCTCTGCCTGCTGTTTGCTTCGCTCCCAGGCAGCCATGACTTGTTAGACATCAGCTTCCACCAGCTCAGCTCGCAGCTCTTCCTGTGACAAGGTTTTTGTTGTCTCAGCAGAAGCTGAGGATCACATTTGGATCTCCTGACAGCCCTTCTGTCATGTGTCCTCAGAGCAAGGCTGCCACAGCTCATTGATTTGGTGCCCTTGTGGGGCTGAATCCTCAGGGCAGAGATAAACCCAGGAATACCAAGGCATTGCTGGTCCTTTGTGCCTTTTCCCTGCATGGGCATTGAGTCCACAGAGCTGGAGGTATGAACAGCATCCTGCCACATAAAACAATGTTCCTTTCACTCCTTGCTTTGTCTGGATGGGTTCTGCAGGCTCTGTGCCAGCCATACCAAGAAGAGCCTTTGCATCACCTGATGGGTTTGTGCATTCCTCAGGCCATGGATGGGGAACTTTTGCTTTAGGGGATGCATCCAGACCAGTGGTAGCAGGCTCACAAGCCCTCAGTCCAGCTCAGGAGGGAGAGGAAAACTGCAGTGGGATTCTGGCCTTTCAAGACAGATATGACAGCTCATTATTTTGTGCTCCTCATCTCCAATACTTGCTGTCAGATTTTTTCCTGACTCATGGACACTTGTATGCGAGGACTGATGCTGATTTCAACCCTACTCAACCACTCAGAATAAGGCTTGAGATAAAGTCTGAAGACAACCTTGGATAAGGCTTAAACCACTGAAGTGGTTTTTGTAATGAGGGGACGGCTCAGACAACCGCCAAGTCTCAGCAAGGGTGGAGATTGTAAGGCAGACAGAAGTCTGGTTGGGATTGGCAGAAGTGTACCGATTTTTCCAGTACCATTTTATAATCTTTAGCAGCAACATTTAAAAGTGCTTTCCCAGCACTTCAGAGCCCTTCTGTCAGCCTTGGAGAATTTCTAACATCAGCTGCCAATGTCAAGAGAAATTATAATCTCCATGGTTTGAAGCATTTGAGAGACACCAAACTGTGCTGTGACACGGTGTGCTGCTGCAGTACTGACCTCACGGGGATCTTTTGGCTGTTGTTGGAAACAATCCAAGGGGGGGAAATACCTATGAAACAAGGTGTCTACCTTTTTTATTTACAAAATTAAATAATCAAAAGGAAATCTAAAATAGAAATGGGATTGGACAGTACCTGTAGGTGTGTATTAACGTTTTTTGCCTGCCCCTGGTGGTACGTGCTGGCATGGCCTATGTCAGGCCGGCATGTGAGGGGCCAGGGCTGGTGGCGCTCCTGCGGGGGTTTGGCCCAAAGCAAACGGCACCGCCGGATACCCGCGGCCCGACCCGGTCGTGGGCACACGTGTCCGGCAGGTCTCTATGGGGCTCAGGCGAGCAGGAGGGAGGAGCATGGGTCACAAATGCGTGGCCAAGGTGGGCGCTGGGGACTTCACCCCGTTGGGCACGGGCGCTCTCGGGCGGAACGGCAGCGCGGGGCGCGGCCGGAGCGCTGAGGGCGGCGCACCTCGGCCAGGCCCGCCCGCCCACCCTGCGGCCGGCGGAGCGGGGGAGGCCCCGCGGAGGGTCCGGGGGTGCTCCGAGAGGGCCCCGGGGAGGCCCCGAGCGGGCCCCGAGCACCGATTGGCGGTGCCGGCCCAGCCTGGGCGGGGCTGCTCCCGGAGCCCACACGAGGCCCGTAACCGGAGGTGGGCGGGCCGGTGGGGCCGCTTCCTCCGGCGGCGGCGCGGGGAACCCGGCATGGAACCGGGTAAGGGTCTCCTGCTCGGTCGCTCGGCCCGCACCGGGCCCAGTTCCCGCAGGTTCTCCTTAAAGCCCTTCCCAGCTCTAATGCCCTTCCCAATCCTTGCTCATCTCCTTACTCTGATTCTTTTCGTTCCCAGTGTTTTAGTGTGCCTTGTCCCCAGGCGGGCTGCGAACCGTAACTTCCACCTTCTTAGTAGGAGGCAGCCTGCATACAAGGACTTGTGTTTAGCCTAAAGATAAATTGTGTGTGTTGCCTGAGCTGTGCTAAAGGGAAATTTCCTGCTGTGGAGGCATTATGCGATTGCCTAAGCTTCAGGGAAAATGACAAATCTTCCATTAGGGGCCTTTAAAAAGGGACAGGTAGAGAAAAAGATGAAAAAAAAAAAAAAATCTATGGGAAGTCCTGGCTTGCTGGGAGTGGTGGGGGTTTCCTGCTAGTAAGAGCTGTAATTTTTGTAATGCAGAGGGCTCGTTTGGTGCTCTTCACACAGGACACGTGTCCCTGTGCTGTGTTGATTTACGGTATAAATGAACTGTTACACAGCACACCTCCAGTGTGAAGGCAGGTCTGATCTCCTGTGAGAGGGGAGAAGGCCTCAGAAAACTCAGTTTTGGAGGTGAGAGATTTGTATTTCTAAACATTCTGCCTTCCCTGCTCAATGTCGAAGGCTTCCCAAGGTGTGTTCGAGGAGGAGCTGGAATGGTGCATTTTGCAGCTGGAGGCAGATCTCCACCTCTTTCCACACCCCAGACTAGGTATGTTCCTCTTTCCCAGCCCACACCCCCCATATTCTGGCCTTGGATGTGATTTAGCAGATCTGGGTGTTTTTTCTGTTTATTCTCTTCTTTATGTTCCTTGTTCTTGTTATTTGGGATTTGTTCTAAACACACAACAATATAAAGCTTTGGGCTTTAAGGACTGCGTTTCTGGAAGCAATTTTATTTTTCATTCATTTAGTGTTTGTTCTCCCTGTTTTCTGTATTCTTTGTCATGTTCTCTTTTGCCCATATAATGGCTTGTTTGGTTCTGCTACAGCTCTGCCTTTGTTTTCAATCTTAAGGAAATACTGTGCCTGTGTGTCTGGCCCTTAAACACCAGTAGGTTTATTTTTGTGAAGCTTGTTCCAGGGAAAAATTACATGGAAGATAAAATTCTGTAAGGTCAGTCCAATTTGTAGAGCTGCAGATGCACGTTCTGATGTTGGTCAGTACCTAATCTTGGGAGAGGGCTGTGAGCCCTGTGTAAGAGGCTCAGGTGTGTGTTTTCTGGTGCAGCTGAGGATGGAGCTGTGGCTGATAGGTGCCCGCACGCTGCGCTTGAGCATCAGGCTCCAAGAAGAATTAAGGCTGAGAGGGTTGTGGTTTTTCAGCCTGGAGAAGAGCAGGCTCTTGGGAGACCTCAGAGACCCTTCCAGTGCCTAAAGGGGCTCCAGGAGAGCTGGAGAGGGTCTTGTGGCAAGGGTCTGGAGTGACAGCAGAAGGAGGAATGGCTTTCCACTGAAAGAGATTATGCTTAGATCAGATGCTAGGAAGGAATCCTTCCCTGCGAGGATGCGGAGGCCCTGGCACAGGTTTCCCAGAGAAGCCGTGGCTGCCCCTGGATCCCTGGAAGTGTCCAAGGCCAGGTTGGATGGGGCTTGAAGCAACCTGGGACAGTGGAAGGTGTCCCTGCCTATTGCAGGGGTAGATGAGCTTTAAAGTTTCTTCACAAGCTATTCTGTGATCACACCATTTTGTTGCATGTGTCCTGGGTTGGTCCCCAGTGCTAGGCAGCAGGAAAGGCAGCTTCTGGAGGGAGCGCAGGAGCTGAGCACAGAAATCAGGCAGCAGAAGCTGTGCCATGGCCAGAAAAGGGCCCTTTTGCACAGTACATGAGCCAGGAGAGCTGAGCAGTGCTGTTGATGGTACCCAGGCTCTCTGCCTGGAGTCCCAGTCGCTGGAGAAGTCTGGTGAGGAGGCAGATCCAAGCTCTAGCCAGGAATTAAGATCTGGATCGATGAGTTATTTGGCTGTAGCACTGTGCGCATGAGGCACTCAGCTTACAGTAACACTCATGTGAGGGAGGGGAGCAGCTCCCTGCAGCTTTCTTTGCCTCTTGTTGTGTAACTGGCCTGGATTGCAGCTGGCCAAACCCCTTGAAATAAGGGTACATGTGCTCAGGTCCTTATCCAGATGCTGTGAAGGTACATCCCACTTCTGTCCCACCACAGTCAGGGGTGCACCAGGCCCAGCATCACTGGCTGAGGTAGGGAGGGGATTGTCCCGCTCCGCTCTGTCCTGCCCTGGGGAGTGCTAGGGGCAGCCGGGGGCACCACAAAATCAGAAAGATGTAAAACTGTTAGAGAGTGTCCCAGGGCAGGATGATGGAAGATCCAACTTCCATCACAGAGGATGGGGAAGGGTCTTGAGGGGAAGCCATAGGAGGAGCAGCTGAGGGCACTTGGTTTGTTCAGCTGGAGGACATATGGAGCACAGAACTCACCAGGGCTGCAGCTCCTCCTGAGGGGCAGCTCTGATCTCTGCTTTCTGTAACAGGGACAGGACCTGAGGGAATGGCTCCCTCTCCTATGTTAGGGGATGATTATTAGGCTGGATGTTAGGGAAAGGTTCTTTTCCCCAGAGGGTGATCAGGTGCTGCAGCCGGGAGAGGTGGCATGTTCCCATACCCCAGTACTACTCTCAAGTCGTTCTGTGGCTTAAAATAAATGAAATAAACACTACAAGACTTGATTTAGGGATTCCAAATTTAGGGATTTCAAATGGAGGTCTTGGGGACCACTGTCACAGAACAACAATATTTTTTAGAGAATTTGTTCTAACACAAAAGCTTTGCATTCCTGTTGTGGTCAATCTGGTGTGTAAGAGAGTCGAGGAAGAGTCCTGCTTTTCAGGGTGTGCTCCTCTACTCAGATTTTTTCCAGTTTTCCAGAGAAGAGACACCAAGCTAGGTTCTGGGATTTGTCTTCACCTTGAGAGAAAGATTGCTAAGCCCTCTGTAGCTTCTGTGCCATTAGCAGTGCACTTACTGCAGTGTAAGAGTCCACCTGTATGTAATAAGCAGTTAGATTTTTTTTCCCCCTGTGTAGGAACATCTCACAGTATTTGAGCTTCTAGAAGCACTTGGAGTTCCCTTTCAATTGAATACTAGTTATGGATTACTCAGAGAGGGTATGAACACAGAGCACATTCAGAGAAGAGTCAGTCATCAGCATCCCACAGTGTGGATTTTAAGGCCCACCATAATCTGTTTCTTGTCTCTCTTGGTGTTTTCTGAGTGCAGCAGAAGAGACCCAACACATTTTCAAGGTCCTGTGCTCCCCTGAGACTCCTCTTACAGAGAAGCAACAAGTGATGAACAATGTGTTTGAGGACTGTCATCTCAAGATGGATGAGGATCAGAAGAGCATGGGGAAAGGTGAGCTTGAGCTGTTCCTCGGGGGATGGTGAGGGTTTTTTTTCTGTAGATTTCTTAGGTTGCAGCATTAATTGAGTCACCTCTCTGGATAGTGTCTTATAAGTGGAAGCTGCAGTGGCATCACCATGGTAGGAAACTGGAGCACTGAGAACACCAGTATTGAAACAATATTCTTTGCCTTTTCTAGGCATGAACCCTGATGTTGTAGAAGTACAGCCAAGCAAGGGACGGGCTGCAGATGGTGTAAAACAGTCTCATCCAACCCCTGAGGCAAGGCCAGAGTTGTTCACATCATCTGGCAGCAGCTTCCGATTCGATTTTACACTTTCCAAGACCGACCCAGAAGCTGACCCTGGTGACAGTGGTGCTGAGCAGGTACAAAACAATGTCAGAGCCACCAAGCAGGAGAACTGGAATGAAGCCTTGAGGTTTGCTGCCTCTGGACAAGAACCCAAGTTTGCTTTCAACTTTGCCATCCCAGATGAAGACTGTCCTCATCTTCAGTTACTTCCAGCGAGCCAACATGTAGACCACACAGCAGATCCTTCACTGCCTGCTGAATCAGCAGCTCTGCCACAGGCTGCAGCCTTGCAGAAGCCTGAGGTGATTCAAGTGACAGGGAATGCACCTAAAGAGGATAGAAGCCAGGTCACATCAAAGATCCCCCAAACAGAGACAGCCGCTGGAGATGAGGCAGTGACAGAGAAATCAACAGGAGGTGGAGCTGCCCAGAAGAAGAAAAAGAAGAAACAAAAACCACCTGTCAGTAAAAACAAAACAGAAGAAACTGAGACCAGCAGGAAGGCAAAGGGAGAAGCTAACAGCTGTCAAAATTCAGATACTTCCCATCAGGATGAGAAGACCTCTCAGGTAGTTAAATACTGATGGGATCCCATAATTTATAAACCCTTGAGCTAAAGAGACATTTATCTCTTTGCACAGATGAACAATTGGCATACTGCCTTGAGATGGAAGCTGAAAGACCATGCTTGCTGCTTGCATGTTCCAGGAGCTGTTTGATTTCTCTGCTACACAGTTGAGGAACTTGACCAGTGCAAAGGAAGTTAATGGTCCTTCAGATTTGTGCTGAAAGATTTCATGTTTAGGCTTGTGACAGCTAATTCTGGGGAGCTGGATGCCATGTTTTCTTAAGAAAATAAAAATAGGAAATGGAGGTAACTGTCTTCAGTTGGTGCCAAGCTGGTGCTGAGGGTGGGTGCTGAGCCAGGCCCCATAGCTCTGATGTGCATGTTGCAGGATGAGTTGCTTTCATAGTGCAAGGAGCAAAGCCAAGGCACAGAACTGCCATCTGGTGTAGCCAAGGGCCTGTGGTAAAGCTCAAGGGTGCTTCCGAGAAGGTGCCTCTGTAGGGCATGGCCCAGAAATCAACTGAAGTTGCAAGTTATGTGTAAACACAACATTAAGGCACACCCTGAGGTTTTGTGTTCTGCTAAGGTCCCGGTCTTCATTTTATTTACTTTCCAGCACTGGTGTAGGTGTTATTAGCAAACAATGCCACCTGATCAATATTGTAATACAAGATTGCATAAAAACCTTCCTTTTCTTAATATTTTACAAGGAAATTGCACTGAGTGTTTGCCTACCTATAGAACATTCCATCCAAAGGTCTGCTTCACCTGCAGTCCTACCAATAAACACTGCTGAGCACCAGAGGCACAGGAAGAGTTGAAGGTCAGATAAAGCCCTTCCAGTCCTTTGGAAGGAAACTGTTGTAGGTAAAAAAGGAGGCTGTGTGAGGGCAGTTGTATTTACATGTACATAACATTAAATAATTGCTTCAGTCCCAGGGTGCAGCCTTGTTTCCCTGTCCCACTGTTGAGTTAGCCAGCTGGCTTTCCTCAATAGGGCTTGGCTTCCTCCATCTCCACGTGCTTCATCTTCCTTCTCTTCATGCATTTCTGGTTGAACAAGAACAGAGGAGCTGAGAAAGACTCAGCTTCTGATTTTGTCCATTGTTTGTTTTTTTGATTTTGTGCAGGTTTGAGGATAGGGTTTTTTTATTGTTAATGTTTATTTTTCCCATCTGTAAGTTTATTTGAAAGCTGAATAACTTCCCAGAAAACAGCACCTTCTGAATGCCAGCCACATATTAAATCTATCTAATAGAGACAGTGAGATGCAACTAAACATTTGCACAGCGCTTTTAGTTTATCTCATGAAAAACTAGAGGGAAAATGTCATGGAGTCTATAAAGTGATCACCAGAACATGATATTTGGAATAGTCCTGACTTTATGGAGTTCCCTTTCATCCTGTGTAGCAACTGCTGCTGTAATTTTTGGGTGACTTATTTCCTCTTGCTCACTGTGCCTCGTGTTGATAGCAGTCAGATGAGCAGCTGTGGAAAGAGGTGGACTGGTGTGTGAACCAGCTGGAACTTGGCTTGAAGACACAGAAACCCACTCCAAAGCAGGGTAAGCACTGAAGTAAAGAAGAGCTTTTTCCTCAGGGGAGCATTGGCAGGAATGCAAGGGCAGATTCAGCAGGAAGCCTTAACCTGTGTGTTGTTTCTCCTTTGCTGCAGCTGAGGAGGCTCTCAGGGCAATCAGGACACTGCGCAGTGACAAGGCTCCACTGGTGAAGAAGCGTCAGCTCATGAGAGCCATGTTTGGAGACTACAGGAAGAAGATGCAGGAGGAGCTGTGCAGAGAGCTGAAGCTTATGGAAACAGGTAGGAGAACTTTGCATGGTAAGGAGGAGAAGAGAGGGGTTCAAGCCTGCCCTATGCTTTGCAGACTGGGGCCTCACTATATGAGATGACTGAATGTCTCTTACTTTTTCTCCCCTCTTTAAGCTGCAAAATCTGCCAGGATAGTGGAGTTGAAGGGAAGCAAGAATGGCCAGTTCATCCGGAAGTGCTTGGGAGCTTGCAGAAAAAGCCAAGGTTCAGCAGAATCCCCTTCAGAGTCACACAGGACACTTAACACAGGCTTATTCAATTTCACAACTCCCCAAGAATTTTGCTTTAATTTCTTCTAGAAAAGTCACTTTGACTAGAACTGGGCCAGATCTCCTGTAAACTGAAGAACTGTGGAAAGATGCTGTGCAGTAGGAAATGTCATGCATGAATCTCTGGATCCTCTTCCAGGGTGCCTTGTCTAGAAGTTTAAACCACATCTGCCCTCTATGCATATGATCCCAAAACTCAGTCTACATAAGTACTCCTCTGTGCTCACACTGGAGAGAGGCACCTTTGCATCTTGTGTCAGCAGTATGGAAGTAACTGCTTTCTTTCCTGTAGAATTGACATTAACTGTAGGATCTGTCTTTTATACCATGAGATTTTCCCTTTCTCCTGTTGATTTTAAATAGAGCAGAGCCTTTCTAGCAGCTGAGGTGGCAATGCATACAGCAGGGAATCGTTTGGAATCAAGATCCAGCAGTGGCTAGCTGGGTGCTTCCACTCCCTGTGTGAATGCAGCTTCTGGCATCCAGCAAACACCAACAGTGTGTCATCCCTGACATGGAGGAGCACGAGCTCAGGGTCTTTGGGGGGAAGTGAGTGAGAACCATTTTTGCTCATCTCTTTCACTGACAGGTACAGACCTAGAATAAAAACTGCACATCATGATTTAATCTAGCCTAGGGATGTAAGGACAGTTGTTTCCCGGAAAACAGAGAAAAATTTTGTTGCTGAAGCCAGGTTCTGGACAGCTAGGAAGGATGTACAATCAGCTCTTAAATAAAGTTTACTTTATAACTGGTGGTTACATCCACCAGTGCCTCAGAGGGAAAATCAGCTGCATGCCAGCCTTGGGTGGTGTTAAAATCAACTGTCACAGCCTAAAGACTCTCTGCTGTTTGATTTGTATTAAATTTTGGCTTTTTGAATGTGTGTCTCCAGTCAATACTGCTTGAGTCACTGAACCTATCTCTTTAAGTTCATGCAGAAAATCCTCCCACCAAGTCTAAAAAATGCTGAAGGAAGAGAAATGCTGTGAAAGGCTACATGGTTGATATCAGGTGTCCCTAGCGAGCAGTTATTTCCTCCCTTTTATAGTCCAGTCAGCCTGTGTAAAAAGTGAGAAATGGGAGTGTAGGCAGATTCCACGGAGTGCTGAGAGATGGTGAAAAACATTGGTTGTGAAAGACTAAAAACTTGATCGTGATTCTAAAAAATTAATTTTATTACTAAGCTCTGATGCTGGCAGTTGCATCTGTGAGACTTTTTATTTTTCTTTTAAATTTTAAATATTTTAAAAGAATATTTTAAAAAGTTCCTGTCTGGGCATAGGAGAAACTGAACCTGGGTAACACATACAATGAGGAGAAACATGGAGAAAATAATTTGTCTTTTGGAAGTCAGTAGGTGAAAACTGGAAATCAAGGTCTGCACATTTTATTTGCCAAGGAGCACAGCTGTTACTTTGAATGTATAGAACAATCTTAGATAGTATTTTTTTTTATTTCCAGGATTTTACATTAAACATACAAAAGCTATGTCCTTGTCATACTTTTCATGTTTTCGTGCCATTTACTGAGATTCAAGAGCATTGTCTACGTGACTTTGGAGCTACAGCTGTTTCCTTCCCTGCCTGATTGTGCAGGAGATGTCTGGGAAAAAGTTATTTTTTTCATTGTCGTGTCTCAGGCAAAGCTAGATCTGCTAAAATATTATAAAATCCTTGCTGCAGAAGTATTCTGGGAAGGATTCTTACATAATTACCTCATGTTCATGCTGTTCATTAGGCATTCACAATTAGACTAAATATACCAGTGAGGTGGACATTTGGTGTAACCCAGTCCAGCAGTTATCTTCAGAGAGGTCAAAGAAAAATCCATTCTCATATGAGAACAATTCCTGTGGTTTTCCAGAGGTCTGAATAATGCTGACCTGCAAAGCCAGTTTCTTTTTCTGTACATCATTACTGGAGGACTTGTATATGTGTATGTGGGAAGGCAGATGTTCATCAGTGTGATGCCTCATGTCCCTGAGTGTCATGTTGGGTCGGTTCCATGAGTCAGCCATGGGATCTTGGGCAAAGCATTTTGCCTTTTTCTGTCTAGTCCCTGTTTTTATAGTCAAGGTGATGCCTCCCGAGTTTTTGACAGATGTGCCCAAGTTATTTCATTAGTGATTGTATCTTGAAGAAGTGTCTGAAACTACAGAAGTCTGTACTTCACTTTTAAACTTTGCTGTATTATAGCTATGGTATTAGAAGTTAGGAAATGCCATGGCTGCTCCATCCATCCTTTCCCCTTTAGAGGGGCCACAGTGCAGTCTTAATGATATTTTTTAAACACTATCTTTTCCCCACTTAGCATTTCTTTCTTTAGGATTTCAGTGCTGTTTAGGGTTTCAGTGATGTCTCTTACTGCAGTAGTGTCAGGTTTGGATCAGGGCTTTGCTGTACTAGTGACTGTAATACCTGTGGCTGGATATTTGGTCTATGCCCCAAGGCATTAATGATGTACAGTAGTGAGGGAGAAGGGAGATATTCTGATCTACCTGGACATCTCTGATCCACTGTTCTTGCTTTAAGGAAATGTATCTCAGTTTTGATAAAAGGTTGAGCTCAATTCTGACCTGCCTGTTTCTGCATCCTCTCCTTAGCTTTGTGCCTGGCATTTGAGTTCAGTGCCACCAGGGTGAGTGGCACTGAACTCAAATGGGGGTAGACTAGACTGGGGGTACTGTAATCTCTTTGCTGACTGCCCACATAAATGTAGAGCACCAGTGCCACGCTTGTAGGCAACAAACTGCTTACAGGGGTATCCAGCACAGCTGTGAGCTCAGGAATGAATTAAAAACAAGGCAAAAGGGGATGGGAAGTACCACAGTGCTTCTAGAGCAAAACTTGCTTCACAGCATCATTCCTGGACAACTAAAAGCTGAGGATCAGCTTCTAAAGAAAATAAGGGGTTACTGGGACACTGTAACTTGTCTCAGACCATTCAGTGTAGCAAAGCAGGGGAAATGTCTCACTTTTGGGAACAAAGTGAATTTAGGGCTACTTCTGTGGCAGGGTGAGGCCAAGAATGTTTGCTCACAAAAGGCAGCAGAAATCTGGGTGTGATCTCTGCTCCTTTTAGGCTTGGTACCCTCCTTTGTAAACAGATCCCTGAGCAAAGGTTAGGAAGTGCAATCCCATTCCAGACAGACCCAGCCTTCATATGGAGACTGCCTTCAGGGGATGGCCTGCCTGCCCCCTCACAGGCTGGCCTCTGGTCCCTGCTGGCATTTTGGCTGTTACCCTGGACACTGGGCACTAATCAGGCATTTGTCCAACACCTTCTTCTGAGCTTGGTCAGTAGAAATGCATTTATTGGTCCTTGGGCTGCCCATCTCTGAGTAATCAAGGGGCAGAGTTACTGAGGAACAGCCCACAAAGAATCTCCAAGGGATCCCTACAGAGTTCAGCTGGAATCACTTCCAGAGTCCCAGCAGCCACTTCTAGCCGCTTCTTGGGGACTTCCTCTCCCAAGACCAAAAAGAATCCAACAAATTAGTCCTACTGATCCTGTGTATCAGGTGACTGATACTACCTTGTCTCACTTCGATTTTCTAAATGCCGAGACTGTGGACTTAGCATCCAATCATTCCTAAAGGATAACACATTATCTTCATTTCAGGAGGAAAATCCTAACTTTTCTTAGAATTAGAAAGAGGAAGAACTTACCACGTCAGGAAAGACATCAGCTGGAAAATTCTAACAGAAGGAAGGTTAAAGAGTAAGGATCATTTAACCTGCAGCTCCATAACAAAAAAAAGAAGAGAGATGCTGCTATTTTAAAACCATACAGAGCTGTGACAGGTGATCTTGTATCTTTCTGCTGCCTAAATTTTTTCTGCTCCTCACTCCTTCTGCTGCTTTCATCTTTAGAATTGTGGAAGGTTTGTAAGACATGCTGCTTTAGAAAATCCAGCGACATCCCCAGTGGTTTGATTTCTGGCACCAGTCCTCCTGTGCATGCCGGCAGCTGGGGAGTTCTGACCATTAGCAGTGTTTGGTCCATTTGGCTTCTTCCCTATGAGTACATCAACAGGCACGACCAGCTCCTTTATATCTCACCTCCAAAATGGAAGAAGTCTGGGTTGTGTGTCTCTGACTGATCTTGATTGTTGTATGAACGTATATTGAGTTTTCCCTGAAGAAAAATATTCTCATGGGAAAGCTCAAATTTGCAGAGCACAAAGTTCTGTAAACAATCTCTCTCCTGTGTCTCTGTCTCGGGAGATGTGGGTTTGTTTCTCTTTCTTAGCCAATGTGTGAAGTTTTGTTATCTCTCTGATACGGGAAGCATTTCGGGGATTCTTCAGTACAGAGCATGGGAGGAGTACAGCTCTCTCTGTACCTGGGAGAAATAGCCCAAGCTTTGAACAATGGAGTCAATTTTAATAAATCATATTAAGCCTTCTGATATGGAGTCCATAAGTCCTGTTTCACTGCTCTCATCGCGGCCATAATTGGTGACCCCGAGACCACACTTAATAATCATCATGCTTGTTCTAATGAAACAAAACCCACATATGGAAGTGGCCAGGAAGGAGAGGGAAAGGAAACTGTTCCTGTCATCTTTTCCTTTTCCCCCAGTAATGTTGGCAAACAACTGGAATATACCCAGGGAGAGCTGGATAAGTATCTGGAGAAGCTCAACCATGTCTTCTTTGACACAGAAGCCAGAAAAAGGGATGGCCACCATAATCAGAAGTCATCTCTGTCCCCGTACCCCCCCCATCACAGAAGAGCCGATGTTGTGTCAGAAACTAAGGAACACTCAGGAAAGGAGGTAGGACACCCTCAGCATCTGTCAGGCTACACAAAAGTTCAGGTAGGAGACTCAGAATGACTGTCAGACTCAACCCAAGGTAGAGCTCCTGGCTAAGGTGGTGAATCCTGGCTGATATAGTGAATTCTGATGAAATGCATGAACCTGGAGGGGGAAGAGGTGGGAAGAAGCCTTGTTATTTTGAAAGTAATGCATTCCTATTTTTGCACTGTTTATTTCAATATTACGCAGTCTTCCAGAGAGAGCTATATGACTTGTGTCTATGTTATATGTGAAAGATGTAAATGTTGGCATTAGAATCTATGCATATGTGTGTAGCTATTATGTAAGTTACTGCTTCCCATAGAAACAGGCATCATTTCTTACTTCAAGAAATTATTGTGCAGCTCTTGAACTGTTACAGATCTCCCACTTTCCCCTCATACAGCAGTGTTTTGCTAGTTTTCCCAACTAAGGATCTGGCCCAGTAGGGTACAGGAGCTCTGCAGACATTTAGCTAGAGGACACTGCATGGTATTGAGCCATGGGAAATACTTCTGGAATTTTTCTTCTGTGCACAGTGATCATGTACAGTGTACTCTGTAAACATGAAAGGCACTATTAGGAACTTGCAAAATTCTCTTCACCTTGACCAAGGCCCTTTTTAAGGGGCTGAAACAATGCGGGTCTTTATATTCTTATCATTAACCTCATTGCAATACTTTAGATTTTGCCCTTGAGATGACAGTTTCCATGAGGCTGTGTCACTTTATGCCAGCAGCTGTTTCTCCCACTTTCCCTCCATCCAGCAGCTGTTTCTATTCTTCATTCCTGAGACATGGATCCCTTAGTCCCAGTGCCCCACTGTGTCATGGAGCACATCCTGGGTGCAGGTGGGAGCTCCAGCACGAAGCCCTCAGCACAGAAGAGACCTTGCTGTCAATAATGGTGCCCTGCCCAAGAATCAAGAGACAGATGTGAACAGCCTTTGTAGTGAGCCAGGACATTATAACTTCCTAAGTCTTTCAGAGCTGCGTGAGCTATCTGAGGGAATTATTAGAGCCAGTTGAAGGCAGACGGACAGCTATACAAAATGTGAGTGCTTTTCAGAGCACATAGGCAGAAGAGTAATTCAAGTTTACTTAGTAATTCAAATTTATTTAGCAGCCAATTTAATTTACTGAAGAAGATGCTATTTTACTACATCTGCTACAGATCAAAAAATAGCAATGATTTTTCATTATGGAAATGGATCATGTTGCAAAATAACAGTGTTAGCTTATTTTTCTGCTATGGTTAAAGATGTTGCCAGAATACACACTAGAGGGAAAAGGTGCTGTGATCACTTTTCACACAGTTTAATCTAGTGCTAGCTAGCTTCAGGGAACATTCACTTGTTTAGAAAAAGGAAATACACTGTTTTCACACACAAATCACAGTACAGTTCACATTGGAAGGGACCACAGTGGGTCATCTGGTCCCACCTCCCTGCTCAAGCAGGGCTTTCCCAGAGCACATGACACAGAATTGTCATAAAAGGTGGTTCTGGATTATATCCAGTGAGGGCGACTTCACCCCCTCTCTGGGTAACCTGTTCCAGTGCACAGGAAAGTTCTTCCTCATATTCAGGTGAAACTTCCTGTGCATCAGTTTCTGCCTTTGCCTCTTGTGCCATTGCTGAGCCCCTGGAGCAGAGCCTGGTCCCTGCTTGGAGCCCTCCCTGCAGACAGGGATGAGGGCCCCTCTCAGCTGTGTCTCCTCTCAAGGCTGAATAGTCCCAGCTCCCTCAGCCTCTCCCCAGCAGGGAGATGCTCCAGCCCCTTCCTCCTCTCTGAAGCCTCTGGTGAACCTGCTCCAGGAGCTCCAACAGGTGAAATGGGGAACTTCAGCTTTGCTTGGAATAGTGTTAATGCCAAAACTGTTGGGAGAGTAGATGTTGATTGCTCAGGCAAAGGCCAAGAGTTCAGATAGTTTTGTGAGCTGTTTGAGTGTTGTTAGTTGGGTGAAAGGGAGGATGAGGGGGATACAGCCAAGTCAGAATGTACAGAATGGGTATGTCAGAACATGTCCAAAGGGTTTTGGATCTCTCCCAGGTCAAAGACATTGATGCTTTTGTTCAGGGAAGGGAGAGCATTCTCTTACTTCTTCTGAGAATTTGATTTCTGTTTGAGAGTGATGTAGGTCGTTGGGATGGGCCAAGTTAGGAACTCTGGAAGGTGAAGTCATCGTACAGCAGAGGCAGGATGGGTTGCAGCAAAAGCCAGTCTTCTCATCCAGCCACACCAGGATCTCTGCTTTCTGTTCCTGCTCAGTTCTGCAGCAGCCTGCAGCTCTGCTGGCACTGCTGTGCAGGAAAGAGCAATGCAGTGATGGATGGAGAGAAAACACCACCATGCTGGAGCAAGGATATTCAGGAGCAATGTCTGTGAAAATGCAGAGTACTGTAACTAGTATTGGCAAGAGGCAGTACTAGTTGCAGATTTCTTAGGGAACATTGGAATTACTCAGTGCACTTCAGTCACAGTTGAGCAGCTATCAATTTAGACACCTTCAGTTACACTATTTTCCACTGGATGAAGCTGTTCTGTGTTAAAAATATGTTTAGAAGGAGTGAGGGATTTTTTTGTCATTCACTGCACTTATCTAAGCTTTTGCCTAGTAGGGTGGAATCCATATTTTCTTAAGAATTCATATTTGTTGCTATACTTGATGATCTAAAAATCCTGTCTACATTTCCCCCCATTTCCCACTTCCTCCCTGTTCTTGTGGAAACTGGGCAGCGCACTCATTAGAGCTAAAACAGGAGCAAATGAATGGATTCACAAATGCAGGAGGGATAAGATGGGTGTCTGTCACATGCAGCAAGTGTGATAGAGGAGTAAGCAGATTATTTGGGAAATAAATGTACTCAGAGGGTTTCCTGCTTCATTAAATTTAATCAGAGATATTTTTCAGTTTGCTTCAGAAGCAACAAGAAATGAATGGTGGCAGATGGCAGAGAGGCGTGGGCCTCCCACATGCTGGAAAAATAGATTGCCAGCCAGTCTGCAGGACATGCTATGGGTGGCAGAGCACATGTGCCCGCTGTGACAAGGCAAAAGGTGGAAGCCCTTTATGTAGCCACGGATTCAGAAAAGCCACAGTGCCAGCTTTGAGCCCTACAGGAGCGGGAGGTCTGTGCAATGCCCCAGCTGAGGGGAGTAAGGAGTCATTTCCAAAGGGTCTGTCACAGCAAGAATTGGAAGAATGGGGTGTCTGTCATCAAGGGCTATGAGATACCCACTGGGTAAGTTGATGGTGGTTTGCCCAACTCTGACGGGCCTGTAATTGTGTATGCATGTTTGACATGGGTCAGCCTCTGCTGGAAGTGCTTCATAGTCAGCAATCTCCAGTGCTGTCCTTAACCCAAATATAGACTCACAGAATAGTTTGGGTTGAAAGGGACCTTAAAGCTCATCTTGTTCCAAACCCCTGCCATGGGCAGGGACACCTTCCACTAAACCAGGTTGCTCCCAATCCCATCCAGTGCGGTATTGAACACTTCCAGGAATGGGACAGCCACAGCTGCTTTGAGTTGTACCCATGGAAATCCTCATGGTGATGTGTCAGTATCAGCACAGATTCATGTGAATGCAGCAGAAGGGACAGAGTTGTGAGGAGAAAAAAAAATTATTTACCTGCACAAGGTTGACTTCTGTTGTATAGTACTGGGCCTTCTGACTTCTCCAGGTCTGACAAGAGTAGCAGACTGTCTGCAGTACATTCCTGGGGGATTTTCTGTGGTTTTCTTTATACTGCAAGAGCCTCTACACCTTCAGTCCATCACCTGGTTCAGTCTGCTTCTTCAGCCCGTCATATGCCCTGAAAACTACCTGGATGACCAAGACAGTCATGTGATTAAATCTCTGTGGATCTCATGGTGCAGTGAATGATACCTTAAATGACATTGCCCAAAGTAATACTGTTAGGATGTTTCTGTAATCCTCTCAAGCCCTGCAATCGAACTGCTCTGGGAGGTCTGTGTTGCAGCTGTTGTGCTGCAAAGCAAGAGAGGTTTGTAGAGAGAGGATATCTGTCATTACACCTGTGCAGCTTCTCTGCCTGAAAGGTATCATTTGCTCTCTGGAAAGATCATCTGTCTGCCACCTGAGTGTTTCAGAGTGCCTTTGATCTATGTATAGAATGGAATATCCTGAGCTGGAAAGAGACCCACAGGGATCATCAAGTCCTGCTTCTGGCCCTGCACAGACATCCCAACAATCCCACCCTGTGCATCTCTGAGAGCATTGTCCAAAGACTTCTGGAGCTCTGGCAGCCTCGGGGCTGTGCCCATTCCCTGAGGAGCCTGGGCAGTGCCCAGCACCCTATGAGGGAAGAACCTTTTCTTGACATCCAGCCTCAACCTCCCCTGACACAGCTTCATCCCGCGTTGTCTCATGTAAAGCCACTGAGGGGAATGAGATGGCAAGGATGACATCAGCTAGCTGAGCCCCCTAGGTCAATCCACAGTCAGCTAAAGAATTTTTGCCCAGGACTACATGAGATTTTTAGTATCTGTATCTGGATGTCCTCTAATATGAAAAATTGAGCATTTGTGCAGGAAAAATGAAACTGTTTCTTTTGAAGTCTCTGCTTCTCTTCAGGTCCTCCATCTCTGTACTGCACCTAGATATTTCCCACTCTCTTTAACTCTCTAGCACACACTAACCTCAGAGAAGTAATTTAAGCAGATAACAGGATGTGTATCTGGAAAACAACGTTTCATGTTTGTGTCTCAACTCTGACTTTTAGTCGGATATATTCCAAGCAGAATGAGCTTCTAGTTGTCTCTTTTAACATGAGGAGACATTTCTTCCCTCTTTTTCTTGCTGGTGAGAAAACCTAGAGCCTTCCAGCAAAATGATCAGAGGCTCAATAGGTTTGGAGCACATAATCAGTAACAAGCATTTATTTACAGGTACAGAATTTCCTTCTCCTCGAATCTCTTTCCTACCTCAGCAGCTGGTGACACTTAAGTAACAGCTATATTTGTAGTCTAGAAGATTAGGATTTCTTTTACTTGCAAGATTTAGCTTCCAGTTGGCTGAACAGTTAATTGTCTCACAATCTTCATGTGATCCAGAAGCTCTGTAAGGACCAGCTTGTCCCAGCAGTCTGTAATGTGAGGCAGCACTCAGTGATGTGTGTGTGGATCCACCTCATGCATTCAGAGAGAAAGACTGATACAGATTGGAGAGGAGCACTAGATCATTCGTGCTTTGTTAGGCAGCAGGTGGGAGGTTTTTGTGGACTTCCTTTCAGGAATAGATAAAAAGAATATTCAGAGAATATGTGAGTCAACATTGTCATCCTACACACATTTCCATTGTTAGGCTTGTTGAATTGAGTGAATGTAAGATTCAGGTTAAGGGAGATAAAAGGAAAGGTATAAAGTCACAAATTAGTAGAAATATTGAAATGGCAAAGGATGTATATTTACAGCCCTCTGTAGACCTTTGCTCTCAAAAGGCTCCAAGAGCTCTGCCCCTGGATTTTATTTGTTCAAGGACATTGTTCAAATAAGTTTCAGCCTCCAAGTTATTAATAAGCTGACTGTATTGCATATGTTGCCCATTTGGTATGACTGTGGGGCTTTGTGATGAAGCATTTTTAATCATGTGGCATGTGCTCATAGAGCTGGGTGAGTCAAAGTGAAGGAAGAGAAAGAGAACATACCCACTCAAGAAGATGGTTGGTTCTTTGGGGAAAAGAGTGGAAAGAGTTGATGTTATTTTAGGGGAAATAATAAGAGTTCATTGGAAGAGTCTTGCCAGCTCTTTTTTCCTTTCCTGGCTCTTTGAATCAGGCAGTGTTGGTGCACATCCCCTGCAACTGAGCTAGTGCTCAGCTGTCACCTGAAGTTTTGCCACCTGCCTGTGGTGCCACCAGTCATGGCACCTGTTTATTCTTTCCCGGCTGGGGTTAGGAAGGTCATGGCATCGGTGTCATATCTGCCATGTCCAGTCTGGGACTCATTTTGGTGCTCCTGTCTTTGACTCTGGTTGTTAAATAGCACTTTGTTTGTAGTGTGCTTTATAGACCTCCAAAAGGCTAGTCAAGAGAAGCAAGAGAAAATGACCATAAACAAGCAAGTGACCCCTTACTATAAGCAAAATCAGCCTGGTTTCATCCTCACAGTTCGTCATGCCCACCAGCATGCCCTGCTAGTTCTCATGTCAGCAGTTTGTCCTCCAAGCTCTGCTCCACAGTGACAGCATCCCAGCTCTTGGCAAATAGGAACCTGTTTAACTGTGAGGAGTTTTTGATCACTGTGTTCTCTGCTCCAAGTATTACAAGAGCTGGAGCTGTATCCCTGCCAACCTCCTATGGTGAGCAGAAGTGGCCTCAAGCATATTCACACTACCTAGCTGCAGATATTTAATGTAGATGCCCTGCAAGAGAGGTGTGCTTTGAAGTACTGGAGGTAGGAGCAAAAGTAAAACGCCTAAAATTACCTTAATTAATTAACCTTACACCAACTGCCTTCCATTAGCTGTCCCCTAGCCTGCACCGCTCCAACAAGCCATCGCATTGCCACTTGAAGAGTTGTGAGTGCAGATGTGCAGCTCAGGGGTGACAGTCCTCAACAGTGACGGCCTGCAAGTTCTTTGAAGAGATGAGCCTAAACCTTTAATTTGTCTAATGCAAGACATTCATGGGAGGAGAATTCCTGTGTGAAGACTTAGGCACCTAGAAATTAGATATTCAAACCCTGTGCTGCCCCTTGGGAGGATGTTGAAGAGCTCAAGGTTTCCCCTCAGTCTCCTCCACACTTAACACACCAAGTGCCCTCAGCTGCTCCTCATACGGCCTCTCCAGACCCTTCCCCATCCTCATGGCTTTCTTTGGATGCTCTCCCATGGCTTAATGTCTTTTTTATATTGCACATAGGACTTGAGGTGAGGCCACCCCAATGCACAGCAGAGCAGGACAATCCTCTCCCTGGCCCAACCGCAATGCTGGGCCTGGTGCCGCCCCAGCACAGTTCTGTCTTGGCTCAGTTGCTGGTGGAGCATTCAGGTACAGTGTGGTGATCTCCTGGAGTAAGTCTGAGGAAGGATGGAGCAAATCACCACTTACACTTGGTTGCTCCAAGCCCCATCCAACCTGTCCTTGGACACTTCCAGGGATCCAGGGGCAGCCACAGTTTCTCTGAGCGACCTATGCCAGGGCCTCACCATCCTCACAACCAAGAATTTCTTCCTAATACCCAATCTCTATTCACCCTTTTTCAGCTTGAAGCCACTTTCCCTTGTCCTGTCACTCCAGGCCCATGTCCAAAATCCCTCTCCAGGTCTCTTGGAGCCCCTTTAAGGCACTGGAAGAGGCTCTGACATCTCCCAGGAGCCTTCTTTTCCCCAGGCTGAACACCCCCAGCTCTCCCAGCCTGTCTCCAGAGCAGAGAGACTCCAGCCCTTGGAGCATCTCTCTGGCTTCCTTCCTCTGCTGCTGTTCAGCTTCTGTCCTCAAGCTGTGGATATCTCTACTGAATGGTGTTCCCAGGAAACCCACAGCTCTTGTTTGGAAAAATCTTGGGAAATCTGTCTGTTGTTTAAAATCTGTCTCTAAGCAATGCCCTCATGCTGCTGCTGCTGCCTGCCCTCACCAGGGGACCATTCATGGGGCACCTGGCTCTGAGCAGAAGCCATGACTTAGATCCTGCTCCCAAAGGCAGGCTGCTACAGGGTATGCACTGCCTAACACGGGCAGTGTCAAGTTACAGTCAGGCCCTGCAGGAATGCAGGACTATGCCAGTATGACCAGTTCAGATACCCCAGCTGAAAGCAGGAGCCCTTGGCAGTCTTTTAAGCAGCGATGTCAAATTAATGTCACAGCGCACCTTTACCAGAAGGGAGGTACCTGAAAGTGCAGGCTGGGAGCTAACTGGATAGGATTTTCCCATCTGTTCTGTATTTTTCCATTCCTTTATTTGTTCCCTCTCATTGCTGAAAACTCCTTCTCCTATGCAGGCATTTGCTTCTGCCACTTCAGTCAAAAGTGATGGGGACTGCTCCTGGCTTTGCCATCTCATGGCTGAATATCTGCATACCCAACCAAGTATTCAGAGTCCTTGTTAGCACCCAGAGTCCAGCTCTAAGCGCTTGCATTATCCATCAGGCAAGTGGGCATTTGCCTGTGGTCCACTTGTTTTTGAAGGATGCAAACTTACAGCAAACCAAAGAGCTGTATTTGGGCATTGGTTTCGTGAGGCTTAATGCCCAGGGATGGTTCTCCTGAACACTGTGTCTGCAGAGCCCTGAAATGGGGTCAGTAGGATGGCCCCAGTGGCCTGGCAGATAACCCTAGAGACACACGGCTTTGTGGCTGGCATGCTTGGCACATACCACCTGTCGTGTGTCCGAGGGTGGTCTCTGGCTGCATGTGGGGCCACATGCAAAAAGAGAAGAGGTGGCAGTCGTCATCCTGACCCACAATCGCCAGGGACTCCTGAGGCAGCAGATACCCTTAGTCTTGCCTTCCCTTTCCTTCTGTCGCTCTCCTCCAGGCCAGCTCACTCTATGGGTTCTGGATTCCTTCCCTAAACTTTTCCTGCTCAGCCTGATTTGCAAATATGTGATTGACTTCAAAATCAAATTTAACATTCTCCCCTTACAAACTGCCCTTCCTCCATGTGAAAGCAGGTGGCCCAGAAAGTGAGTTCCAAAACTGCCCTCCACAAAACATTACTGGCAATTACTCCTGATGGAAGCTTTTGGACACTTTTATTGCTTCTGCCCACACATGTAACAGGCATTTTTTTGACAAAAAACTCAAATAATTAGATCTGAGCTTTGTTTTACCACAAATGTGTTGCCAAAATTGATTTGACCAGCTCTACAGCCACCACAGTATTGTGTGTGCTGAAGGGAAGGAAATCGTCCTAATTTTAGTTTTCTTTATTATATCACACCCAGGTAAAGCTGCTTTATTAACTTCCTCATCCTGCAGATTTAAGTTTGGAAACCACGACTTATTTATATACCACAGCTTATTTATGTACCTCCTTATGATGCTAAACATACACATATTTAACATAATCAGTGCGTACAGCAGTTCATAATGGGCTTGCTGACACCTGCAAAGAGCTTACAGGGGTACAGCTCTCTCTGTTCTGCCTCCAGAGCAAGCATTTCAGCAGACAGTAGACACAGACCTGGGTGAGAGAAGGCACCAGTGCCGGTCTGCTTCCAGGAGATACCATAAGTGTTACCAGGAAAGATCATTCTCTGTGGGCTTCTTGCCTTGGCTGTTGCTCTTGTTGCTTCCCTTTCCTGTCTTTCCCTGCACTTCTGGACTCTGCTAAGCTCAGCCACCTCCTTAATGTGTTGGAGTGAGAAAACAACTGCAGGCAGCTCCTCCTCGTGTTGGTGGCTCCCCATGGGAGGTGTGCTGTGGGGCAGGAGAGGGCTGGGGATGGGGAAGCTGTGGAGATTGGGATGGGAAGGAACACAAGGGGTTCTGAGATATTTTCCCTGTTAGTGTGGGGCATGAGCTGTGACCCCGTGGGAGGAGAAGAGCTGAGGAAGGGGTGGTGTCATTTTCTCCCTGTGTGAAGGGGGTGTCTCATGAGTGATTGGCAGAGTAGCTTCTGTCATTCACCTGGTGTCTGTGTGTCTGAGGGATGGGACAGTGGCTTGTCTGGGAATCTCCATGGAAATGGAGAGCCTGTTCCCAGTGTGTGGTCCCTGGGTGGCAGCAGAGCCCTTGAAGCTTGGAGTCTGTCCAGCATCCCTTGGCCTGCAGGCACTGCAGCTTGTTCTTGGTTATCTGAGCTGTCTTCAGACAGTGTGCTGAGGGCTACACCTGAGGGGAGAGGGAAAGGGGTTTTTTTTCTGTTGCTGAGCCACTTCACAGCAGGCTCAGGGACCCAGAGTGAGCCACGTTGATGGACCAGAGCTGAACAGCCCATCACAGAGAGTTCACCCAGCTCCAAAGTTTATGATGTAAATGACAGGAAAGGAAACCCAGTGGCTTATGGAAACCCAGTGTGGGTTCCTACTGCCAAGCAAGGAGGAGAAAAAGGAGAAGAATAAGGGGGACATAGGGTTTAGAGAAAAAGAAAGAATGCTTTTTATGTTCTTCAGCCATTAAAAAGCATCTCCTTGGGATTTTATTTCTTTTTTGTTTCAGTGGTGAATGCTCATACAGTCTGAGAATGGTCCTGTAATCCACAGCTTGGGGGAGATTGTTTCACATCCTGTAGTAGTCCTGTGTGCCCAGCATGATGCATAGAGGAATGTATGTGTACATATAAATCTGTGTGTGTGTTTATCTAGAGAATCCTCTCCCACCTTCTCCGGCACAGGCTTACACTTCTGCTGATTTCAAGGAAGTAAGCACAGTTGAAGAAGCACACTTACAGTTAGGTATCCCCTTTGTATCACAAATATATGTATGTACATTAGCTGCATACAGTACATTATATACACACTATATATGTGTATATTATTATATACTGTTACCTCCATATACTGACAAGGTTTAAGCTTGCTTTGGTTCTGCCAGGGAGGTCACGTCAATGCTGTCATGGCAATTTAGACCTGTCCCAGTCTCCAAGCATCAGGTTATATTGGCAGCTGAAATAACCTCCCTCAGGCATCCAAAACATCCAAAAATCTAATTGGAGTTCTGTCCTTGGCAGCTGAAGTTCAGAGGAAAATAGGGAGCAGAGAGGAGGGATGCTTCTGCCTTTTGGACATGGGACTCTGGTGAATCATGTCAGCCCCTGTCCACCACATCAGGAAGATGGTGGGACCTGCTTCCCCAGAGTGCTGCTGCTGGCAAAGCCATGTCCTGAATCTCAACAGGGAGCCAGGGCCCAGCCCTGCCACTCCATTCTCAGCTGGTGCCCAGGGCCAGGCAGATGCTCAGGCACCTTCCTGTCTGCCTTGAGTCCACAGTAGAGTAGGGAAGTAGATTTAGAGAGTCTGTCTCCCAGGAGCTGATGAGCAGAGAGGAAGGTGTCCTTTTCCTTCAGGGCCACATGCAGCAGAAGGCAAGAACTCCTCATGCTTCCTGGTGCCAAAGGTTTTGTGCATGTGTCAGCCCCCTTTGGAGTCCGTTCAAGTGCTCACTAGACAGGCTCAGCCTTTTATAGCTGGGATGTCCCTCAGGAGTGGGCACTGAGCCCTGCATGCTGGAAAGGCCATGGACAACTGTTCTGCTGTGGCTACTGCTTGTTCACAGCATGAACACAACTCACTGTGCTGTCATAGCTCACTGTGCTGTCATAGCTCACTGCTACAAGGTTGAGCTTGGGGGACCGAAGGCTTTTGGACTTTGCACCAGTGACAAGATGAGCATTTGGACTAGAGTCATAAGTGTGCAAAGAGCTCTGTTACTAGTTTGTCCCAAAGCTGTTCTGCACTCCCCAGGCCTTGGGGGGGCTGAACTGCTGCATCATCAGCCCATGAGCACCAAGGTGAGACCACTGGTGACAGTGTACTTCTCTCCAAGGGTGACACCACTGTGGTTTCCCCTTTCTTCAATTTGCAGCTGAACTGACTGACTGATTTGGTTTTGGTTCTTTTCTTTCAGGCCTGAAGAAGCTGTTCAGTCTGAGGCTGACACTGGTAACAGCTGTGGCTGGTAAGTATCCCCCCCCAGCAAACACTGCCTGGTTTATATCACTGTATTGGCTGAAGGGCTGAGGTGGCCACAGCAGACAACCTGTGACACCTGTCTGCTGACACTTCTGTCATGTTCATGGATCAAGGAACTGCAGAGCTCGAGGGCTGGTCCAACATCCTGTGCAACAACATACTGGACTGTATGCTTCACAAGAGAAGGTGGGGTTTGGCTACAGAGAGCAGATGCCAGCCAATCCCTGGCTGAACATAAGCAGGCAGCTATTGGTCAGTGAGCTGAATGGTAACCAATCATAGCCAATCAGGTTCTTTTGAATAGCCTATATAAGAGGTGTGTACACCATTAAAAGTTTCTTTGCTGCCAGAAACCACTATATCATGTTGTCTCTCCATTTTCCCCCCCACTGCAACAAGAGTCTTGAACCTCCAGCTGTGTTTTGCCTTGCATCATATCTCCTGATGGGTTGGAGTCACAACGTATGCGTCTCCCTGCCCAGCTTGTTCCTTCCGCAAGAGGCTAGGCTGAACCCACTTGCCTGCATTCCCCACCCCACAGGGTTCCTATTACCTGAGGTCATTGGTTGGAGACAGACACACCATACAGCTCACCGAGGGTCATCAACAGACAGTGCTAAGTTCATTATGGTTGCCCCTTTTATAGGCAGTTTGAACTCCCGGGCTTGGATAGCTGATTGGCAGGGGTCTTGACTGCGCCCAGCTCCTTAGCCAGTGATATGTCTGCATTCCGGATTGAACATGATTGGCTGGGGTCCCTGTTTGAGTTCACCCAGGGACTTTTTCTAAAATTAACTACTGTTTGAGTTCAAATTTATCCTATCATTGCTCACCTAGGGACTTTTTTTAAAATTACCTAGGCTTAGCCTAGCTGGATTTTCTGTTATGGCCAGATTTATTTGTCCAGCTACAGGCCAGCTGAGCTGTGACAGATTCCCATCTCAGCCCTCAGTTTGGGTGGTTCATGGGTATGATCTGTTCACCAGCTTCAGACTGGCTTGGTGCTGTCAAGCACAGTCTCTGTGAGAGCTGCAGAGCTGGCAGAGGATTTGTTTGGCCCAAGGTTTTCTGGAGCCACTCGGAACCAGCATTCCGGAAGTGCTCTGTGTCATCATTATCCTCTGTCTTCAAGTGACATTGGCGCTGAGTAGATACTTTCCTTCCTACCAGGAAGGCCTGTCAGGGTTTGCTCCTGCTCCTCCTCCTGCCAGAGTCACTGCCTACATCCCCCTCTTGCAGTCTTCAGAAAGGTCTCGGTTTTTTTTCCTTGGGTCTCCTTCCCTTTTCCTTTCTGTTTCCTGCTATCTCCATCTTCCACAGTGTGTGGCAGCAGCTTGCAGCAGTAGTGCCCTGCATCCCTCCTGGAGGAGGCCTGGAGTGAACCAAGGGGTTTGGTGGGGTAGGGTGGAAATGGGATTGAGGTATCTTTAAAGGCTCCCATCCACCTGGGTGAGGGGACTAAAATAAATGAGAGACTCCAAGTTAACACGTTGTCTGGTGTATTGTTATGGTTATGCTGCTACTTGCAAGCCATTTCAAACTGTTTGTGTCCCATTTGTACCCTTAAATTCCCGTCTCCTACCCTCCAAGTTGTGTATTCCCTTCTCCCCGAGTCCCGGATTCCCCTTTCCATCGGGCTAGGCCTCCGCTGGCTCCCCACCTGCTCGTCAAACTGTGGACACCGCCCAATAGGGAAATCAACAGACTCCCACGATGCTCCGCTCCAGGCAGAAGTCCAATGGACACTAAAAAACCCCCCAAAACAATGAGCCAGCACAGAATCTGGATTTACAAAAGGCACTACTGCGTGGGCAAGACATCCAGCTATCCAGCTATCCAGCTATCCAGCTATAAGCGGATGGCTCATACTCACTCACTGCCTCGCCATGACCTGAGAGCACCGGAGAAGGGTGACTCCCCCCTAGACCACACAAGCCAAGTGGAATTCCTGGGGACTCCCATGAGGAAGGAATCCTAACTGCAGCACAGCGGATTTGACTTGCACCTCCTCCTCCGTGGTGACTGTTGGGAGCAGCGGCAGCGGCAGCGGCGCACGCGGCCCCTCAAGCCCCCTTCTCAGACCTGTCTTTCAATAAAGGCCTTTTTAAAGGAGCTGGTCTCCTGGCCCATTCATAATAGGGACCACTTGATGTTGCAGTTCTGTTGCAGCCAAGGCAAAAATCTTTGCTAGTACAGGTACAGCAGGTACATTTGCTGTTTCTTGGGGATAAATATCTCAGGTTTTTAGAACAACTGCAGACTCCATCCAAGCAGACACTCACTGACTGCAGCTAGATGGCTCCACAGCAAGCCCTTCCTTGCTCCTCTTAGCAACCATTGCTTTCCACCCAGTCCACGGCCCTGGTAGCACCCCGTGGCACTAAGGGCACTAAGAGAAGAGGTCATGTCAAAAAAGAGGAGGCAGCATCTCAGGAAACACCAAAGCTCTGGCCTGGCCAGCCTTTTTGGCCCATTTGGTGCACTGGTTGCTTGTCCCAGGCCATCCAAAGCTATCCCACAGCCTGGGACTGATTTAGTTGGGGCTGCCTGACTTGGCCTTTCTGGCTAAGAGGAGAAAGGGTTTGTGTGAACACTGGTGGAATCAGGGGCTGGACATGGTTCTCACTCAGGGTCCATCCCAAATCTGTTACCTTTGGCTCCATTCATGTCTGTGAATAGAGAGCAAAGCCAGACTGTGCAGGGGCTGAGCAGTGCCACACAACCCTCTTTAGAGCTTTTATACCTGTTCAGTGGCTCTCCAAAGACCCCTCCTACATGGCAGCAGCCAGAAGTCAGAGTAGTTGGCTGCAACACTGAGAGGCAGTGGCAGAGGCTGAGTGGGGGAGAGAGAAGAGCCAATGCAGATGGTAGAAATGTTCTGGGCTGCTGATCCACTCCACTGCCTTGCTGAAACCTAAGTGCCACATCTACTTGTTTTTTTTTTTAATCTGTCCAGGGATGGGGACTATCACTGGCATGGGCAGCCTCTGCCAATGCTTTACAACCCCTTCTGTGCAGAATTTTTCTCAATATCCAATCTAAACCTCCTCTGATGCAACTTGAGGCTGTTTCCCCTTGTCCTGTCCCTTGTTCCCTGGGAGCAGAGCCTGACTCCCCCTGGCTGCAGCATCCTGTGAAGGAGTTGTGGGGAGTTGAGGTCCCCACTGTGCCTCCTTTTCTCCGGGCTGAGGCTCCCAGCTCCCTCAACTATTCCTATATTCCTATTCCTATCAGACTTGTGCTCCAGATGCTTCCCATCCTCTTCTCTGAACATGTTCCAGCCACTCAAGGTCTTTCACATCATGAGGCATTAATCTATTTATGATGTCACTAGCTTCCTGTCTCTGTGCCATGACCTGGCAGAGGTGGGACCAGAGCTTTCCTGAGAGCTGGTACATAGACCAAGACAAATGTGGATGCTTTAGTCTCTGCTTTGGCCCCTGAATGTCCTTGGTTTTCTGGGCTGAGACGAGTTCTATGGGAGGCCTACCCTTAGCACAGGTGGGTGGGAGGTGAGAACTCCCCACAGCTGGGCTGAGACACTCAGCCAGTTAAAAGTCCCTGCTGCTGGGCTGGCAGAGAGGTTTACAAAGGAGCATCCACTGTTCTTTCCATGGTACAGGTGCCAGGAAGAGCCTGTGGGAAGCACAGCAACAATAAGTGTTGTCTGCTGAGAGAAGAAAACAACTTCCAGCAGAGTTCTCAATTCACGGCTGGGGAAGGAAGAAGTTGAAGTGGATAAATAATAAGGATTTCCTCAGTATTTCATCTAGAATAAATGCAGGTGAGAGCATAAAGATGCTGAAAATAGCCTTCAGGCAGATGATATCAGCTCACCCTCAAGTGCTCTTGGAGGAGGAGGGGTGGGTTCAACAGGAAGGAAAGGTATGGGCCATACTTCCACCTGGGGCAGCAGATCCAGCTGGAGGGACAATATCCACCAGAACTGGGCTGATCAGCTTGGGAGCATTACCTGTGTTCCATGGGACATGATCAGTCCCATGTTTTCATTCGTTACCTTCTCTCATCCCAGCGCCAGTGGCAGTCATCCCGCGGTGGGTGCTGTTGCTCCAGGCAGGATACCGTGCTGCTTGCAGCACCCAGCAGTCCCTCGCAGAAGGGGAATGGGACAAGGGAAGGCTGCAGCTCATCCACCTCTGCCCCTGCGGGCTCCCCAGGCCCTGACAGCTGACCCCAGGAGTAGGAGCATCTCCTGGCAGGTGCTGTGAAACCCCACCTGGGACCTCACACCTCAGGCCCCTCACTGGTGTATCCCCCTGCCCCAGCTGTAGGAGCCCGGGCTTTTCCAGCCTGCAGGGCACAGGTCAGCAGCTGCCCAAATGCTTTGCTGTAGGCAGCGAGAACGTCTTTGGGCATGGGAGGGCAGCACGTGTCAGACTCGCTTTGCGGAGCAGCCGTAGTGGCAGCGCTCGCTAATTGAGATTGCAGTGTAGAGTAGCCATAGCATGAAATCGTCCCTAACTGGAGGGCGGGAGCTCAGAGATAGCTCTGCCGTGACAGCAGAGCAGAGTCTGTGCCCGCAGTGCTGTCCCCGCCGCCGGTGCCCGCGCAGACATTTGCTGAGGCACAGCCCGGGAGTACACGGGGACCATGGCAGCGATGGCTGAGGGGCTTTAGTGCAGCCCCGCTCTGCAAGGCTGAGTCCCACTGCCAGGGTGGCATGGGGAATGTGTGTCGTCTGCATCTGCGTGTGCAGCGGAGTTGGCTTATTCCTTGTACAAAATGTTTGGAGCAAACCTGATAAACACTGAGCTCTGTGTCTGCACCCCTCACTGAGCTGAGCTTCCCATGCCCTGTCCTGCACTCTGTGCCACTGGCAACTCCACTGTGGCCACCCCACCAGCAGGATGGGGCACCCACGGTGACAGCTGACTGTCCGGATGCAACATGGCCACAGGGAGCCCTCCACACCCCTTGGTGCTGCTGAGTAGTGGGGAGTACCCATGGCCGAGCACAGCCAAGCACCCACCCCAGGAAGGCTGATGGTGGTTGCTGTCACCGCAGGCATTGTCATGCTTTGTGCTAGGTCTGAGCTCATCCCTGCCATCTCCTGAGCCCGGCAGTGACATCCCATATGCCCTGTCTGGTCCAGGGGTAAGAATGTGGAGTGGGCACAGTGCACCATGCTGGACACAGACTTGGGCAAATACCCCCAGGGGCTTTGCTGGTGATGGTTGTGCTGCAGCTGGTCCCTCCAGTGCCCCCCAGCCTCACCAGCATCAACAGGTGCTCCTACTTCTCCCCTGTGCACTCAGAATCAGCCATCTCTGATCTCCCCACAATAAGACCCTTCACCCCAGCACCTGAACAAAGCAGCTTCCTCTCCTGAGGAGGTATATTTCTGTCATAAGAAAAATCTAACCTCATACAGAATTTTCCTGGATTTCCTGTTTTTAACAGACTGACTGGCAGAGCTTGTTCAGAACACAGGCAGGATATACATTCCAGCAGTGAGATGTGTTTGTCCTAGTGAAGAGGTTAAAGGTTTGGCAGGGCTGTACATGCTCCACCCTCTGAGTCCTGCTTGCCCTGGAGTTGGGGAGCATAGCTGTGGGTGTGCCCAGGCCACCCAGCAGACACGGACCCCACAAAGCAGTGAGACCTGCAGCTTTCCTCCTGGTGGCTGCATGGCCCAGGGCTGTCCTGCACTGCAAACCCACCTCCCAGTCAGACTGGACACAAGAGGAATTTTGACATCAGCCCATGTGCCTGAGCACAGTGTCCATGGACAGGAGGTGCTGCCCATCACCTCTGCTCTTCTCTCTGGGGGCCCAGTTCTCCCCCACCAATCCCTGTTCATTGTGTGAGCAGCAGCCCAACTTGGTGGCAGCTCCACAGAGGCTCCCTTCACCTCCCGGCAGGATGTTTGGTCTCCCCCCAAAGCATACCAGGCTCTGCTTCTCCACAGGCTGCTGGGCCACAGTGTGGGCGGAGAAGGCACAGATGAGAGGAAGCAGCTTTCTGGGGACCAGGAGCTCCCCACCAGGATGTGAGTCTGTTGACACAGAGCAACAGTGGGTGAAGCAAGTAGAGCACATGGGGACCAGAGCAGGTCTGAGACCCACCACAGGCATGACAGTCACCACGGGTGACTACACCATGTGGATCCAGCAAGGGATGAGTCTTCTAAGGTGTAAGGGTGTTTCCTCCACCTTTGTAATTCCAAAACCTCATGACTGCATCATAAGTACAATGGCTCAAAAATGTGATAGTTCAACTAAATAAACTCTCTCAGAGGGATTGTTGATTTCACTAACCTGTCATGGAGAAGACCCACTGTCTTGGGTTATGGAAGCAAAAAATTGTATTCTATTTTCATCTGCTGAAAGCAGTTGGGGAAATGTTTTTTTCTTTATCTCTTGTTACTCTAGGGGGAGGGGGCAGATGACTTTCTGATAATGGCTCAGCTATTAAAACCGGGTGGGGTATTGTTTCTTA
>VYXD01008898.1:105408-146005 GCA_013397195.1 Hylia prasina
TAATTTGGAGGGAAGGGGTTTACATTCTCCATTCTAAGGGAACTCCAGCTTTCCCTAGAGGATATCTGTCTTTTAAACCAAGATACCCACAGAGCACTCAGGGCCAGCACTCAACTCCACTTGCTCAGAGAGTTTTGCTCAAGTTCTGGGTGGGAATGGTCCCAGCACCACTCAGCAGACTCCACACTGCATCAGACAGTACCTAGGTCACCAGGAAAGCTCATCCTGCCCCTCCCTCCTGTCTTAGGTTAAAAATGTAAGATGTGCCCAAAGTATGTATTCTATCACCATCTTCATGAGGTGTTGGAACCAGGTGGGGCAGTGTTTCCCTTATCTTCTGCTAATGGCCCATCAATGCCTTGCCCTATGACTCATAGATAACTCCCTCCAGAAGCTGTATCTGTTTTATGGGCCATCAAGAACCCATTACATGACTCATTGAATGATATCAGCCCATTGTGAGATGCTCCACCGAGGGGGAGGAGCCAAGCATTCCTACCTGCATATAATCCTGGGTTTGGGACAGCAGAGTCAGCCTTTTCCCCACTGGATTCACGGAGGACAAGAGCTATCAGAACTTCTGACAAGACCACTGCTTCTACAAGACCATTTCATCTGGACTGCTACCACCACCCTAACTAACAGGGTGTCAGGATGTATTCTGACTCTGTCAGTGGTATTTTATACTATTGAATTTATTTTACTTTATTTTACTTCTTTTCCTTTGCTCTTATTAAATTGTACTTCTGACTTGGAGTCTCTCACTGGTTTTGCTTTCAAACCAGCACACCTCTCTAGGGACAGATGCTGTTGCAGTGTTTTACACTCCAAGGAACGCTGTAGGGGAATAACTGTGGATCCCATGAAGACACTGAGGCTGTGGGGGCAGAGGTCCACTCAGCCCAGCTGGCAAGACCAGGAACAAATATGGCCTCTCTGGAAGAGTTGCTCACTTGCTCTGAAGCAAATAGAAGAGGAAGGCACCAGGCTGCTGAGTTGTGAGTAGGAGTTGGATCTGGGATTAGCAGCAGCAGGAGCAGCTGCTGCATCTAATGAGTGTTCAACACCTAGTCTAGCCCCAAGCTAGGTGATCTCCTCCCTCCAGTCTTTGTGTCTTGCAGAGTGAAGCGATTGTCACACATGGAGAGACTAAATTGTTAAAAAAAAAGTTGATATAAAGTTCCAATATTATAAGTTAATGAGGCTAATGAGTTGTTAGTTGAATGAGTTGTGTAAATTCCCTTACCATCGGGTATTTCTCCTGCTGCTCCCCTTTCCACCCGATGCCATGAGGAGAAGGATGACATCACCTAGTATGCAAATGTCAGATTCCCATGAGACTTAGTGAAGAAGGAATTCACCTAGTAGAGACACCTAGAACAACAAGCCACGAGCCACTGTACAGGTAGAGAGCTGAAGTAACACTTCAACCAGAGGGCACATCGGACAACATCAAGGCCCTAGCCAGGATCCCTCGCCTTCATCACCCTAACCACAGTGAGCCAGGAGTGGCATGGGGGCCATGAACATGAAACAAGCAAGCATTTTTGGGGGGACTGGTGAGGAAGGAAGACACAGATCTGCCAGATGACAGAGCTGGCATTCTCCTCCTCCATGATGTATCAGGAGAAACAGTGGTGTGCACAGACTCCAGGAACCCCTTCTCCAGACTGTTCCCCATAAAGCTGAAATCATTAAGGAGCTGGTCTTGCAGCATTCATTACAATACACATCACCCTTGTGGTGATCCAGGGAGGAGGCTGGGCAGCCCCATGAACAGATCTGAGTGAGCAGAACCTGAGAGTTGATGGGGAGAGGAAGGCTGGCCTCGTCCCCATCTCCCAGGGAACAGGATCTCAGTGCAACTCAGAAGGGCTTCAAGCTCCCCCTGGCCAGACCTGCTGCAAGCTGTGCAATGGTGTTTGCTCTTCCCTGTGCACCCAAACAGGCTGGGCACTGGATCCCGCACAGCAGGAACAGCACAGTGGCTCCTGGAGGCTGCAGGGACAGTCCCATGGGAAAGCTCTGCCTCTGTTGCTGGGGCAGGTTGGGCACAGCCATGCAGCCCTTAAGCTCCTGGCTCAGCCTCTGAGGCTGGTGCAAGGACAGACAAAATGTCATCCAGGAAGCTGTGCTAGTTCTTTCTGGGAAGTCAAGTGGAGTGAGGGAATGGATATGAAACCAGTGAACATTCCTTTGTCCATCCATCCGTAAATCACAGCATCACACACTGGCTTTGGGTAGGAAGGGACTGTCTTGTTCCAAAAGCCTGCCATAGGCAGAAACACCTTTTATTATCCCCAGTTGATCCAAGCCCCATCCACCCTGGCCTTGGACACTGCCAGGGATCTGGGGGCACTCACAGTCCGTCTGGGCACCCTGTGCCAGGGCCCCCCTACCCTCACAGGAAAGAATTTCTTCCTAATATGCCATCTGAATCTCCCCTTTTTCAGTTTAAAGTCCTTCCCTCTTGTCCTGTCCCTCCAAGCTCTTGTCCACAGTCTCTCTCCAGATCTCCTGGAGCTCCTTTAGTCACTGGAAGGTGTCACCCAGAATTTTCTTAGCCTTCTGATGTTTCATATTGGAGTCAGAGTTCCTCACTTTCCCATGCCTTTTAACATAAACAAAGAATTGTTTTTTGTAAATATGGCCAATGTTTGCATTCCTTCAAATGGGAGGAGAATGTGATTGATAGTCTGGTTGACCAATGTGGTTGAGAGGTGGGAATTTCACCTTCCAATCCATTGTCACCTTGATAAAAGTATATATTTGGAAATTAATAAACAAAGGGCCTCTTTTCGGCCTCAGCGCTGCATCTCAAAAGATTCCAGGTCTCTGTGTGATCATTTCGTGTCCGACTGCATCAGGAAGGGGCTCTAAGTTCTCCGCAGAACCTTCTCTTCTCCAGAATGAACACCCTCAGCTCTCCCAGCCTGGCTCCACAGCAGAGGGGCTCCAGCCCTCGGAGCACCTCCGCGGACTCCTCCTGACTCACTCCAGCACCTCCACATCCTTCTGATGTTAGGACTACAGAGCTAGAAGCAGCTCTGCAGGTGGGAATTCACCAGAGTGCAACAGAGGGTGCTCTTGCTGCTCTTGCCACGCAGCCGGGATGCAGTTGGCTTTCTGGGAGCGCATCCATTCGTCCGTCCGTTAATCCACCCCACCTCGGGAAAAGAGCTGGGAAAAGCCAGAGCGGGATCTCCTGGGACACGGGGACGAGTGAACTCACTTTGGGAATGGAGCTCCCCGTTCACCGCCTCCTCTTCCTCCCCTTCCTCCCCCCGTCCCGCCCTCCCTGGACCGGCCCCATCGGCGGCAGCGAGTGGCAGTGAGTGCGCGGGTGGCGGGGCCCAGCGACCCCCGGAGGATTATCCCGTCCCATCCCCGTCCCCATTCCTTCTCACCCCCTTGGGGCACTGCCTCCTCCTCTGGGGAGTCCCGCCCTTGCCCTTCCAGCCTGCCCAGCTGCCGGGGATTTGTATATTTTTTTTATCCTGCTGTTTCTCCCATTCCTGGTGGGTTTTCTTCTGTCCCACGCCCGCCCCTGGGCAGGAGCACAACCTGTGAGTTCCTCCTCTTTTCTTCCTACCTTTAACTGAAATAACGAGAGGTGGTGGAAATTTGGCACCTTTTGGGTATGGATTTGGGGACAGAATCTGGTCCAGTTCCTTTTCCTTTGAAGACTGGGCAGGAGCAAGAGCCTGCCAGAGGGGGATGTTGATGGTGATTTTGGGCATGAACTGTGCCTGGAAGGGAGAACAGCACTGGGCTGGATCCTTAGGGGACTCAGAAGGTGTGTGGTGGAGGGGCTTCCCTACCCTCTGTGGTCTGAGAGCAGCCACGTGAAGGGCTGTGGGGCAGAGCATTCCAAGGCATAGTGGCTCAGGGGCACCTCTCCATCAGGGCCTGCTCTGTTGAGAATTGCTGTCAGCTTCATTCTCTGGAGTTACTGCTGAGTCCTCATGTTGGTGAGGAAACACCAGCCCTGGCATCAGCTCAGCTGGCCATGACAAGGGGCCACAGGCTCACTCACCAGCCTGGGTGTTTGCAGCCATAGCTGAAGGATGTGATGCTGTGTCCCTCTGCAGCTGGCACTCACCTAGAAAAGATCACAGGTGTCCACACCTTGGGCTTGCTGTGGTCAGCAAGCCCTGATTTTAAGCAGCTGTAGGGTTGGGTGGATTCTTGATCTGTCCCCCTCACATGGAAGCAGTCCTGCAGCACAGGAAGGCAGCAGGTTCTTACTGTGCTGGTACCATTGCATGGACTGAGACCTTCCCTGGGCTTGATCTCTACTGGTCAAGGGATGCAGGGTCACCGAAACTCAGCAGGTGATGATACAGATGTTTGGGGAGGAAAGCTCTGGAACAGGAAGACAAATCTCACTATTTTCCCAAACATCTTAAATTCCTGGTTCATGCCCATTGCATATTCTGCAGCCTCAACATCTGCAGGAGCTGCAGCTGGGTTGTTTGGTGTGGGAGTCAGTGGACCTACTGTGCCATGTGTGTGACAGGAACCCACTTCACCTTCTCCTTCCCCACCTTCACCTTGGTGAAGAAGATTGTTACTATCATCTTTGCGCCATTTTGTGTTAATTTTCATGGAATAAATTTGACTCAGGGAAATAACTATTAACACTGACACTTAATATTTCCATTGTTCACCCAAGTCCCAGGGTGTTGAACACTGCAGAGTTCTGGGTTTGCCCCATTGCATCTCGATAAACCTCTGAAGAAATAGGGAGGGAAAATTATGGGGCTTTAAGGCTGTTAAATGTCACTGGCATGTTTCTGTATTTCTTAACACAATTCTTCTTTTTTCCCATACCCTCCCCCCAGCTTTTAAAGGACCTGAGCTGGGAAGTCACTTGTTTAAGCCATACCCTTCAGGTTTGTGTGGGATTGATGTTTTGCTTGGCAAACCTAAACTGCATGAAGAAGGCTGCCTGCGTCTGCCAGTGCCTCTGCCAGTGAACACCCAGATCAGAGGCTGCATGTTCTTGTCCTGCACAGCCTGCGGTAGTTTCCTGCTGTGCCCTGTTAGTGGCTGTGAGAAGAATGGACTCTCTCTCTATACTTGAAAATCCCAGCCTTCACCATGGGAGATACCTGGCACACTGGATTCATGGTACTTGCGTACCTCTGTTTTTCCAAGTGTGCTGCTCAAAATCTCATTAAAACCACCAGGGACCAGGAAACCAAGCACACCCTCCTGATCAACGAAGTCAATGCTGACACCAGGAGTGGATACTGCTGAATTTGTGGAGCTCTATCACATCAGTGGGCAAACAGCCCACCGGGATGGCTATTACCTGGTCTTGTACAACAGCACTGGGAACCGAGCATACAAGATGCTAAGGTGTTGGTGACTTCCAGGGCAAAGTCACCAACTGAAGCCTTTTTCTCTGGGGTCCCCAGGGTCAGCCTGACCCTGTTAGCCACAGATATTCCTGGATAGAGCGGCACCTCCAGGCACCACTTACCCTAAGAATTCTGCGCTGGGTCCCAAGGCTTCTCTGGCTGGCTTGGCAGCTCAGGTGATAGTCAGCTCTTAGCAAGTGATATTCCGCTAGCAGTGATAATCAGCTTGCAGTGTTATTCAGCTCTGCTTGCCAGCCGCCTAAGCAGACCGAGGGAGAGAGATGAGAAGACGCCGTGTAGATTATTCCACAGGAAGTTTAATGCAGCTCTGTGAAGGGTCCAGGGACGGCTTTCTTATGCCTTCTGGGCCGGGGTGAGGGGTTTTTATAGGGTATGAGGGTTTTGGAAATTGACCAATAGTAAGGTCAGGGTAAAAGTAGCCAATAGTCTTACAGAGAGATAAGAGAGGGTCCGAGAGCCAAAGGTGGTGTCAACTAGGTCCGACTACCATGACTAAGCATTCCTTTATCAGGCAGCTGACCTCCAAAATGCCCTTACAGGCTTCTCAGCTGCAACAACCAACAGCCAAGGGTTCTTTCTCATTGGTTCCTCTTCCCTGAACCCTGCCCTGGTTATCCCTAAAAGAGCACCATCCAGAATGGCCCTGATGCCATTGCTCTCTACTATGGAAAAAGGAACTACATAAAGGGCGTGGGCATCATGAGCTATGGACTGGTAGATGCCCTGGTCCATAAGACTAAGAAGACAGACAGAGCAGACACTCTTGTCAGGGTGCTGATCCCTGGCAGAGGTTTTCCTGGAGGACCCCACCTTCAGGGCTGCAGATGAGTTAATAGAGAGGTGCCGTGGGGCAGATTCTCAGTGGATCTTCCAAGTGGCCATGCCCACGCCAGGCAGGGACAACCACCGTATCCTGATTCCTGAGCTGAACTCATCTGCTGTCCTGATCAGTGAGGTCCTTCCCTCTGCTCCTTCTGGAAAGTTTTAGTTCATGGAGCTCCAGGGGCCCTACTCCACTGTGCTGAGGGACATTGTCCTGGTGCTGATTGATGGTCGGACCAAAGACATTTACTTCACTATGTATGTCTATAGCCAAACCTCCCTAGATGGACTCCTCCTGATCAGCCCAGCACACAGCAAAGCCCCAGGTAAGGACTGTGTGTAGATGACAGCCTCAGGGCTGGAGGAGAGATCAGCCAGACTTGGGGCTGGGGGATGCTGTTGTGTTTATTGTTGCTTGGCATTCTGAGAGAGCAGTGAAAATGTGACTCAGAGTTCAGTGGCAAATGAAAAAGCAAATCGAAGGTTAGAAATTGTTGAAAAAGTAATTATATAAAGCAAAGTGAATCTCAGAAATTATTAGGAGAAGAAGAAAGAATGGAGGACAGCTTTTATGCCTCTGTATAAATTCATGGTTTGCTTGGATGTCTAACTGTGCATTGTGTGGTTCAATATATCAATCTCAAAAAGGATGTTTTAGGGCTGGTGGCATTCCGACAGGTCAGCTAGGATGCGTAGTGCTGTGAAAATGCTTCCAGAGAAGAAATAACTTACAACACCTAGAAAAGGGAAAGCTGAGGAGGGCCCTGGCAGAGGTTTCAGAGATGTGAGCAGCCCAAAAAAAGTGAAGAATTTGATTGCTTACCCTTCCACCTGGCACAAGTGCTAAGGGGCAGCAAAAAGAGGCAGAAGGAGGCAGTTCCAGGGCAAACAAGAGGAGGTGGTGTGGCAGTGGTAGACCTGCAGAGCCCCAGGTTAGGGACCTGATGGAGGTCCCAAGCCCATGTTTGCTTGGGAAGACTTTGCTTCTTGGGAAGACAGTTCCGCTCCCAGCTCTGCAGCCACTCTGCCACCACCTCAGTTGTGTCACATTTCCTGGAAGTGTTCCCCTTCTCTGTGTGGAACATGGTGGTCACCCACCACAAATACACACACTCTCCTAGAAAAACCACAAGGGCTTTACTGGCATCAGCCGCAAGCACAGGTCACGTGTGCCAGCTGTGTGTAGCTGCCCTCTTAACTTCCTCCTAGTGCTCTCAGTTTCTTCAAGGTCACCAGAGAAGGAAGAAATATTTTGTTATTTTGTTATTTTGGGCACCTCAAAAGAAGATTCTGGGAATACTGACTCTGCAGATGTCTTGTGTAACTCACTGACTCAGGAGTACAATCTTCCTGTACAAAGCTGGTTCCCATAAAAGTACTTTGACAACTAAAACTTTTTTTTTTTTAAACAGTTGAACTCCTTACAATTCAAACTGCACCACATATTCTCCCACCATGTAAACGAGCTGATTGTCCACTTCAACTCTGCTTTTTCCCCAGGAAAGGTGCTGTGATTTCCCCTCTGAACGAGTTGGGCTGTGTGCAGTAAACCACCAAGGAGGTCAAGGAAAGCAATGTGAAAACACAACCAGTTTTCACACTAAGCAGGAAATTTGTAAGGATTATGTTTAACTCTTCCCCAAGACTGATACTAGTCAAGGAGGTGACTGGATAGGCTTTGATGTTATTTTCTGATGAGGCTTTGTTAAGATGTCTCAAGCAGTTTGGGGAAGATTTTCCTTCATTCCACCCAATGACACTGTATTTTAATCATCTTAGAAGGCATTTTTAAAGTGACTGTGCTGAGCACTCTGTGAGAAGCTAATTTAATTTGATCACTTCAGATTTGGGACAGAAACTCATAAAAATGCCCCAGCTTCTAGTCCTGTCTTTGTACAGCTTCATACTGAGAGAACTTAAAGCTGTGAGAGCACTGGCATCCCTTGAGAGATGCCAATGTGGAAATGTTCCACGGAATCCCTGTGGTTTGGTTTGGGAGGGACCTTAAAGATCACCTTGTCCCATCCCTCTGCGCTAGGGACACCTTCCACTGGACCAGGTTGCTCCAACCTGGCCTTGGACACTTCCAGAGATGGGGCAGCCACAGCTTCTCTGGGCAACCTGTGCCAGGGCCTCACCACCATAAAATTTTATTCCTTATTCATGTAATCCAGATCTAGCCTCTACTACTTTAAAACCAATACCCCTCATCCTGTCAGTAGGGCTAAAAAGTCTGTCCCCTTCAAAGTACTAAAAGGCCATAGTAAGGTCTCCCTGGAGCTCCCTCTTCTCTTCTCCAGATGAGCACCCCCAGCTTTCCCAGCCTGGCTCCAGAGCAGAGGGACTCCAGCCCCTGGAGCATCTCTGTGGCCTCCTCTGGACTCTCTCCAGCAGCTCCACCTCCTTCCACTGCTGGACCCCAGGGCTGGAGGCAGCTCGGCAGATCTCCCCTGAGCAGCATGGAGGGACAGAGTTCCCCTCTCCCCTGCTGCCCACGCTGCAGGATCAGCCCAGCACACAGCAGGTTTTAGGGCTGCCAGGGCCCATTGCTGGGTCATGCCTGGTTTTTATTACGTCAGTGTCACAAGCTCCTTCCCCACAGGGTTGCTATCAATCCATTCACCCCCCAGCCTGTACTGGTACTTTTTATTGCCCTGACCCAGGTCTAGAACCTTGTACTTGGCCTTGCTGAACTTCACAAAATTCCCATGGGCCCACTCCTTCATCCTCCACAAGCCATCTCTTCCCTCCAGTACTGCTCAGTTTGGTGTCATCCACAAACCTGCTGAGACTGCCCTCAGTCCCACCACTTGTGTCATCAAGATACTGAACCACATCAGTCCCAGCAGACACTTGAGAGGCACCACTTGCTGCTGCTCACCATTTGGGCATAGACATTGACTGGAACACTTGGGATGCAGCAATTCAGCCAATTCCTTATCCACTGAATAGTCTATCCATCCAAAGTCAAGGGGTGGATATTGTTATAGGTTAACATAGTTTGGTCCTGCCAGGACCTAAATTTCCTTTGGAGAGGTTGAACACCTATCAGAGGCCAGTTCTTGGCTATTTAACCAGTAAGAAAACAGGACTGCGACTTTTGAAATATGGTATAAAAAGCTGAGAAGGCGGAGCATCCAACCTCTTTCTCTCCTGGCGAGCGACCAGGTAACACCTCCTGGTGGCTGCTGTGAGGGACCGGGCCAGGCCCTGGGAGCCGCTGCCCCTGCCGGGAGCGGCCCTGGCCGTGCTTGGGCCTGAATAACAGCGAGCAGTGGGGAAGGGAGGAAAAGCCCTGGCAGCTGCCCATGTCTCTGGCCAGGGCTCAGAAGATGTGTCCCCCCCCTCTTCCTGAGGCCTCCAGGAGCCACTGGCCCCGGCGAGGGAGTGGCCCAGCCATGAAACCGAGGGGTGGAAGAGGAGCAGCCTTCCTACACTGCCAGCATGCTTTGGAGGACTTCACAGCTCCCGCCGGCAGAGGCCACGTGGTCACCGCAGGCCTGGGCACTTTTAACTCTTTCTCTTGCCAGCAGATGATCTTTCAGGCACTGAAGGTTTTTCCCGGAGTGAGGACAAGCAATGGGACCATGAAGAGGAGAGCCTGAGACTGAGTCCGTGAAGCGAGAGTGAAAAGACCATTTGAGGCAAAGGAAAGGAGTGGCCTAATTCGGCTGGACATTTTTCGAGTAATCACTGAAGAATGGAATGGTTTGTCCTGTAACATATAGATGCTGTTTGGGGGGGATGCAAAAGGCTAGTATAAGTGATAATGAAGTTTTCTTTGTGCTCCTAGGGGAAAAAGAAATTTTAAGATGCAGATGCTTTTGGAAATAGAGAAAAAGAGACTTTGAGTTTTGAGATGAAGATAATTATGGAAACAAGGAAAAAGGGAATCTTTGCTTTATACTAGAAGAGGCATCCTTAAAACAGTACCCCTAATAAGCAAATTATGACCCATATTCAGTATTAGGAAAGCTGCTAATGGGTAGGACTTCACAGTTTGCAAAAGGCTCTTTTCAGGCTGTTGCAGATGTGTGGCATAAAAGCCACCTGAGGACTGTTCCTTGTGTGAGCATGTCTCCATGAGACTCAAAAAGACTCCTTTCCTAAAGAACTGATGTGTCACCCAGAATTTTCTTAGCCTTCTGATGTTTCATATTGGAGTCAGAGTTTCTCACTTTCCCATGCCTTTTAACATAAACAAAGAATTGTCTTTTGTAAATATGGCCAATGTTTGCATTCCTTCAGATGGGAGGAGAATGTGATTGATAGTCTGATTGACCAATGTGGTTGAGAGGTGGGAATTTCACCTTCCAATCCATTGTCACCTTGATAAAAGTATATATTTGGAAATTAATAAACAAAGGCGCTCTTTTGGCCTCAGCGCTGCATCTCAAAAGATTCCAGGTCTCTGTGTGATCATTTTGTGTCTGACTGCATCACTGATGGAAGATTAGTTTTTCAAGGTAAAACTGATTGAAGTCACAGGTTTTGTTTTCTTCAGGTTGTGTGTAGGAAAGTGGAATATTTGTAGGGGGGGAAGAGAAGGATGGTCTGAGGGTTTCATTTTGTGGTTTATTTAGTTTTAGGGGGTTTTTTCCCCCTATTTTCCTAATGTGTGTAAATAAATTATCTTTTTGCAACTTTAAGGTAAGCCTGTTTTGCTTTTTGAACTCTCCTAGTCATATATATATAAAATTGAAAACACTAAACCCCGACAATAATTGGTGCATTGGCCGGGAAACGAACCAGAAATTGGGGAACGTGAGACCATTACATATTTTGGTGTTTCTGCCCGGTTACCAAACTAAAATCTTGACACCCTACCTCTTCAATTAAGAGACAATGGTGTTATGCAGGATGTGTCCAAGGCCTTGCAGAAGTCAAGATAGATGACATCACTTGCTCTTCCCTTGTTCTCCAGGACAGGAGAAGGCTACCAGATTAGTCAGGTGGGTGAAAAATAGTTGCCTGGGCAGGGGTACATCAGGACTAAGGCACAGGATTGTCTCTTGGTATGCAAGTGTCCTGGAGGCACTTCTCAAGGGGTAACCACGTCTCCTTACCCTTTTGCCTTTCATGCGATTCCTTCTTTAATATTTGTTCCCTGGAGCCATTTATAAAGCCAGAAATATTGAAATCCAAGAAGCCTGTTTCTGAATGCCCTCGGCAGTTTCTCCTGGAGAAACAGCTTGTGAAGGGAACACTAAGTAGAAGGAAAGAAATTAGGAAGCTCATGAAATCATAAAATCCCACCAGACCTCCACCTGAATTCTGTGTGCTGATGTTCTGGGCCTTGGCTATATGTGTGTGCTATATGTAGTTTATGTTTATAAAAACCATGTATTGTTAAATGCTAGAGTAAAATGTAAACTCTTAAATACTGTTGGGTACTAACTGCTACCTGAAAGGTTAGTTGAGTTTGCAGATCTCTTTTGAGTTGAAAATCAATGTTACTGTAGACAAGGCCACATCAGTGCTGGCTTCCCAGTTTGCTTGCTCACACGTGGATCAGCTCCTCTGCTTGCAGAACCAGAACAGCAGGATGAACTCTGCTCAGATTTCCCCCTCCAGCTTCCTCCACATTGTGGATCTGGCCATGAATGGGGAAATTCATGCTGAGTGAACATGAGAAATGTTTGTAAGCAGAAAGATGGGGCAGCAGATGCCACATTTGTACTAACCAGACAACCCCAGCCACCTTCTGAGTCCTTATGTGCTGCTCTCCAGGACCAAAGACATGTTGGTGAGTATTGCCCAGGTGTTACTTACATACCCTTGTTCCTTCCCTTGGTGGACCTGACATTCCCAGAGAACACCACCCCCATCCTTGTCCTCAGAGGTAGCTCAACTACCATTTCCCTCTACAGAGGCCACAGCAGCAGTTTTGTGCCAGGGGAAATGCTGCTAGAGACCAGCCTGCTGGATGCCTTTGTGTACATGAGCAGTGAAGAACTGGATGCGGAGCTGCTGCAGACCCTGACTCCTGGCAGACCTGCCTTCCTGGAAAAGCAGTGAGAGGCTGTTGCTGGGCAGGGCTGGGAGGACAACTAGAGTTGTTCCTGCCAGATGGGCTCACTGCAGTCTTGTGCCCCAAACCCTGATAGGACTGGGAGATAACTGCCACCTTCAGAACAGGGTGTCCTCATAGCAATATTGAGTCCCAGCCTTGTCTAAGGCCATAGATATTCCCCTCTCCACATGGGTCCTGGTGCAGCCACAGAATGAAGTACTTGAGGAATTTCCTGATCAGTTGATTTCTGGTTGTAACATTAACATTTTACTGTTTAGGGAAGTGTAACGGTCAATTTAATACATTCTCCAGTACTGCTTTCAATTAGAAAAGGTTTTTCTTAGCTTCAGGATAGAATTTAGGTCAAAATGACGGTGAGGAAGGGACCTCAGTATTGCTTGCCTGACCCAGGATGAAATCCCTGTTTCATCTGGACCAAGGACTTGAAGTGGGATTACTGCTCATTCTGGGTTCAATTCACTTTCTTATTTTTGGGTTCCTTTTTGTCTTTGTGGGTTAAGGGAAATGCTAAGAATCCTCAGACTTTTGTGAGATGTGAGAACAGTTTCCTTCTCATTTTAGGTGCATTTAGTACTAGGAGAAAGAGGACACAGTGGGTAGAGGGCAGTGGAGTGGTGAAGGAGCAGAGGCAGCGAGAGGCAAGTGCCTGAAGAGGGAGGAGTGTTAGAGAAGGCAATAAGCAAAAAACCATCTGGGCACACTCTTGCCTGTCATTTGCATGGCCAAGTACCAGACCTGATGCATCTGGGTGTAACTGTCAATACTGAGATCCTGACTCAGTGGCTGGAGGAGATTCACCCTTTCTGAATGGGCTTGAAACATGATTTCAAACTACAGTGTGGTCAACCACATCAGGAGAGGGTGTAGTCCACAGCACATTAGAGTCATCACTCATTCACAGCACATTCCTATTCCTTTGTTCCTCTTGCTCTCACATCTGAGACTCAGTTGTCTCCCTGGTCCCACAGGGAGGTGGTCTCCTTCCCCAGGGAGCTCTGAGCAGTTTTGCGCTGTGCAGCTCCTCACAGTGGGGCTTCACAGAATCACAGAACAGTTTGGGTTGGGAGGGACTTTTAAAGGTCACCTAGTCCAACTCCTGATCATTGTCGTAGCCTTTGAGTTCAGGGCTCCTGCTCAAGAATTTCATCCTCACATGCTGCCTTTTCAGCTTTCCCAGCTGCACCCACTGCTTTTCCCAGTGGTGTTAGGCTGAGCACAAATGTGTCTGTACCATCTTACCTGTCTTCAGATCAGTAAAAATGCAGCCCATGCTAGAAGAGAAACAGTTTTATGAAGCTCATGCTCCTCTCTCTCAGGTTTTTAATGAACTGTTGAGGGTTTTTTTGTGAGACGAGGTACTGGTGAGGATGGGATATACCTCCACACCCTGTGAAAGGAGAAGGCTGCAACCATAGTTCCACTCTCTGGTGCAGGTGTGTGTGACAGGTAGGTGAAGAGCACTCAGGTCTCCAGCTGGCAGGTCATGTTTTGCATCACCTACCTGTTTGTCTCTTGCAGGTATTGGCCAGGAGATGTGTCTATGAGCCAATGCAACTGCTGCTCTGTCACCTGGGACTCCACATCCTTCATCCTCAGCAGGCCCACCCCTGGAACGTTCAATGACTGCCCCAACAAACATTGCAGCCAGGCTCTCTCCTTCTGCCTCCATGTAGCAGGTGGGCATTGGTTGCTTCTGCAGGGCCTCCTGAGGGCCAGAGCACGTGCACAAAGCCAGGGTGACCACCTAGAGTCCTGCTGGGCTGGAAAGGAAACAAAACCAGGACACCTGACAGTTGCCTGCAAAAATTTCATGGCAGCCCACGCCAAGCAGAGTTTTCCCAGTCTTCCCTCCCACTTCCAACTGATTGCTGAAGAGAAGCTTTTGGGGTCCTCTGGATGATAAGCAGGAGTGGAGATGCACTCACCCCAGATGAACTGTATCCCATAACCCAGGGTGGCACTGGCTGGGTAACAGTGGGCTCTTTGTTTCCAGATTGCCAGAAGTGGCTCCTGAAGCAGGAGGAGATTCTGCTGATTTTGGTCGAGGCCCTTGATGCATCCAGCAGTGTTGGAGTCTCTGCTGCCTACTTCAGAGGTGAGCTGGGCAGGAGCAGAGCAGTTGAGGGACCTCCCATGGATAATGCCCACCTGCTCCTGATCTTCATCCCAGTGTTCCCTCTCACATTGTGTCCTCCTGGCTTGGATCCAGCTAATTTGATCTTGGTGTTGATGACAGAGATGTCCAGCGTTGGGCTTTTTCTCCATGGTGCTTTTTCTCCACATTCTGCAGAGCATTTCATCCCTAGCTCCCTCAGCACACAGACCACCAGCTGTTCTGGCCTTGGGCATTAGCAGCCACAGAGGTGGCAGCAGGACTGACATCTCCACTGGGCATTGGTTGTCTACTTGACCTTCTGCCCATGGCAGGAGGATTTGAACTATACGGTCTTTAAGGTCCCTTCCAACCCAAACCACTCCATGGTTCAGTGATTCTAAGTCACAAAGTCATCTTCATGGCCTCCACTGGACTTGCTCCAGCAGGTCCTTGTCCTTCCTGTGCTGGTGATCCCAGAGCTGGATACAGGCTCGGTCCCAGGGTGCCTCTTGGCACAGGCAGAACTCCCAGTGCTGTGTTGATGGGATGAGCTGCCCCAAGTCAGTCTGACCATGAGGACAGTTCTGGTAGAGATGAGCTGGTGAGCCCTGGGTCTGTCCCAGGAGAAAGTGGGTCTTTGGTGACTTGGGGAAACTGAGGCAGTTCTTTGCTTGCTTCTGCAGAGCCAAAAGTAGCCTGCCAGGGCCTGGGGCTTGTGTTCACCACTCTGCTGACTGCCAGGTCAGAGGAGCAGCTGAGCAGCGTTCTGCTGGCCTTCAGTACCTTCCTGGAGACACCCAGAGTTGTGAACTTTGATGGAAGGAACATCACAGCAGAAAGGTCCTGCCTCAGGGATATGAATGTGCTGAACTTGCCTCCAGGTACTGGTGACCATTTTTGCAGGATGGAGGATACTGTATGTTTGAGGGTGGACATGGGTCTGGCTCTCGTAGAAGAGGGAAATATCCTTCCCTCCCTTTCCCCAGCCTGGCAAAAATCTCTTTCAAATTCCATTGCATCCTGCTACTAAGAGCCCATATTGCTCATTGTCTGGACTACCAGCAAGCCCTGTTGTTACAGCTGGTGTTAACCAGTGTGTTGCCTGGACTTCTAAGGACTATAAAGGACATGGATGGTAAAAGTGTGAGCCAGCATCCTCAGTCCTCTGCTAAATTTTATCTCATCCCAGCAAAATACTGTGCAACACTGTGTTGTTTGCTTGGAGCTCAGTGCTTAGGCCCATATTTGAGACAGTTTTACTTTCCAGGTGTCCCATTAGAGATACCAGAAGGGACTGCAGGGTCTTCTGTGCGTCTGGCCAAGCTACTCATCAATGAGGTGAATGCAGACCACCCTGGTGGAGGAGAGAATGCCGAGTACATTGAACTCTTCTGTACTGGACAGACATGCTTTGACCTCCAGGGATACTGGCTGGTCCTCTGCAATGGGAAAAGCAGCTGGGCTTACCGGGTGCTGGATCTCTCTAGACACCACACAGATAATCTGGGTTACTTCTTAGTGGAGAGCAGCAGCATGAGCCCAGCACCCATGATCAGACTGGCTCCCAGCACCATTCAGAATGGGGCAGATGCTGTGGCTCTCTACCACAGCAGCACCCTGCTGTATGCAGAGAACATGGCTGTGACGGTGCAGGGGCTGCTGGATGCCGTGGTGTACTCATCCCAAATGCCAGAGAAGGCAAAGCAGCTGCTCAGGGTGCTGCTGCCAGGACAGAGCATCCTGTATGAAAACGACTCTCACAGCACCCAGCATGAGTCTCTAAGCTGCTGCCACGGCCTGAGCACAAAACTCCAGGGCAGCTTCCAGGTGGAAGGATTCTCCCTCCAGTCACCAGGAGAGCAGATTTCTGTTCTCCCTCCAGAGTCCCTGGGAGGACCATGGTCATGTTTTGTAAGTCCTTTATTCAGGAGAACAGTGTTTTCTGGTGTGCCACATCCACCCCCTGCCATCTGCTGATGCCCTCACCAGCCCACCCTCACCTTTCTGCCCTGTTCACATGCCTGTTGGTTGGGTAACAGCTCCCTTTTGAGCAGCATCCTGTACTGTCAGGTTACCCTAAGCCAGATGTGGAGCCACATTCTCTTTGGTGCCACTGTCAGGGTGTGTGGCATAGCATATCAGGTCCCTAAAACCCAGCTTGCTCCAGTGTGGGGAACCAGGAGGGACAAGGGAGAAGCTGCTCTCCTACGGAGAGCAAGAACCCTGTGAGTTTGAAAAAAGCAACGTTTCTCATCGGTCTGTTTCGGCGGGCTGCCAACATTCTGTAAACCCCCCCCCTGAGTTAGAGGATAAAAGGAAGGTCCTGGGACCGTTAGGGGTCCTTTGAAGCGAATAAATCCTCTCTGGAAGATCACAGATTCTCATATTTATTTCCCATGTCGCCTGAAGAATCTGCTAGCTGGGAGAAATCTGCATTACCCCAGGCTGTCAAAGACGTGCTGCTCAGCATCGCCAAGGGGCTAGCACTTTCACTGATAGAGTCTGGGAAGCCGAGGACAGAAACCGTTCTGTTGAGAACGGACCTCGGGACGGCTCAAGAGAAGCTGAATCCAAGAACCCCAGCTGCCGGGGAGAAATCCCCAAGGCAGAAATACTCCAGGGCTGATGTGTGAAGGATGTGCCTTGAGCATTGGTGTGATTGATTTGCATTAATTTGTCTGAGCTGCTGCTTTTTATTTCAAAATATATAGTTTTAGACAGTGCCCTGAAGGAGTACAGCAGTGTGTGCCTGCTTGTTCTACACAAGCTAGGTATGGGAGGGCTCTGCTGCTGATGCCAGAGGGATGTCCAAAACTAAGGCGATAAAACTGTTCCAGATGTAGAAGAGGAGTGACATGCATTGATAGTGGGGGTGGACCCTGAGGAAGTGATGGTGATGCCATGGACTGTAGACACAAGTATGGAAGCACTTGCAACAGCAGAGAAAGAGAGATGTTCCTAGTTCTGAGGACAAAGGTGAGGGGGAAATGTGGTGATGGGACCCCACAGCCAGGACAATCCTCAAGATGATGATAAGAGTAAGGAGCAGTTGGTGTGAGACAGAATCATCATGTCCTGTACTGGTCCCAACACAAGAAAGACATAGAGCTGTTGGAAAAAGTCTAGATGAGATCTCCACAGAGATCCTCTGAGGACTGGAGCCCCTCACCTATGAAGACAGGCTCAGAGAGTTGAGGTTGTTCAGCCTGGAGAAGAGAAAGTTCTGGTGAGACCTTAGGGTTCCTTCCAGTGTCTAAAGGGGCTCCAAGAAAGCTGGAGAGGGACTTTGGACAGAACCCTGGAGGGACAGGACAAGGGGCAATGGCTTTAAAATGCAGGAGGGCAGATTTAGGTTGGGTATTAGGAAGAAGTTCTTCCTTGTGAGAGTGGTAAGGCCCTGGCACAAGTTGCCCAGAGCAGCTGTGGCTGTCCCTGGAAGTGTCCAAGACCAGGTTGTCTGGGGCTTGGAGCAACCTGGGATAATGAAAGGTGTCCTTGCCCATATGGGATAGGATGGGCTTTAAGATCCCTTCCAGCCCAAACCATTTTGTTATTTTGATTATATCCTCTTGCCTCACCAGGAGGTGTTCAGGTGGACAAGCTGTGAGCAGCTGTCACTCCACCTGAATAAAATGGGAGTGGCAGTGGTGGCAGTGGCTTTTGTGTCTCCCCACAGGTGACCACGGTGACACTGCTGGGAGGAACTTCTGCAGCAGCTCCACGGTGCCAAGCCCTCCTGCTGTCTGCATCAGTGAGCTGTGCCTGGCCAGCAGGTCTGCCCACATCATGGAGCTGGAGGGGAAGCCTGGCACCAGCCTCAGAGGGCTCAGCTTGGTCTTCTTCTCAGGGAAGGAGCAGAAGGCATATGCCAGTGTCCCTTTGCAGGGCACTTCTGGAGCCACAGGGCTGTTGGTGTTTGTGCTGGATGGAGAACATGGGCATGGTGAGTCCAACGAAAGGGGCCTGGTGTGGGGTCTGTCTTCAAACACATGGGCAGGGGCTTGAGCAGCTTAGAGGAAACGGAGGAGGGTGCACAACATGGGGAACAATTCTGCCTTGCCTTTCCTGTCCTTTATTCCTTTATTCCTACATTTATTCCTACTTTTTCCTCTATTTGTTCTGATTGGGCTGTTCTGTCATACTCCAGTTGAGACAGTGATAAATCCTCCCCATGCCTCTGCCAAGCTCTCCATGCAGGAGAGTGGGAGGACCAAAAGTTCCTCCTGCTAGTACCAAGACAAGGGAATTTCAGGAGAAGCAGGACTGTGGGTTATTCCCTCGTGTTCACTGATAGTCACTGAATTCTGCAGTGATGCTGCCTCTTCCTGGCCCTCAGCTGGTGCTTTGTCAGCACATTCCTTTATCTTGTTCACCTTAACACATTCACATTCTTACTCATGTTCACCTTAATTTCTGTCTGGGCTGCATGAAGACAACTGCATCTCAGAGGAACATGGATCTTTTTGGAAACACCTTCACAGCAAGCAGCTTCCTAAAGCCGCTGGGTGGCGGCGGAGGTCCTTCCAGCCTCCTCGTGGGCTCTGACCGCTGGAAGCCGCGACTCGTCCCAGAGCTGCCATTAAAAGGGCTGCGTGAATCCCGGTCGGCACAGGCTCCTTAGTGACAGCTCTTATATTAGCAGTGATATTCAGCTAAGCAGTGCAGCTCTTTTGCTAAGCAGCGATATCAGCAAAGCCCTAAGTGATAATCAGCTAGCTGCCGAAGCAGCTTGTCCCAGCTAGCAGGCGACGCGGGGAAGGAGGAGGCAGGAGCCCGCGATCCTCTGGGCACAGTCTTTATTCTCGATCCGGCGACTGAATCCAAAAGGCCCCGGTGCCCGCGAAAACCCCGCTTATATGCCCGAGCTTGGGGGGAGGGGATTACAGAACAGCCAAGAGCTAACCAATGAGGGAGCGGATCCAATATGGTCCAATCCGGCGGGGAGAAAACCAGGAAGAGAGGAACTGTCTAACGGAGGGAGAATTCAATCTCTGCCCTGTCAGGCAGAGCTTTCACAGGACGCTTTACCTCCATGGGAGAGCAGGCTCCTCGCCTTTCTCTTCCTGGTCCCCCACAGCTTCCTTGCAGCTTTATTTGGCCTCAGTCACGACCATTACTGTGTTTCTCATTTCTGTTCTTGGAGTTCTCACTGCCAGCTTGTCCTGTCAGGCTCAAAGTTCAGACTAACACTATGTAGATGTTCATCTCATCTATTTCCATGGGATTTCCAGCTGGGACAAACCTGACCTTCAAAAACATCTCTGCTATTAGTGAAGGCTCCAGCACTATTGCTGTGTACAGCACCAATGGGATTCCTGCTGGTGAGAAGGCAATGCCAGAGAACTTGGTGGATGCCTTGGTTTACACATGTGAGCCTGGCACAGCTGGAGGACACTTGGGCTTCCTTGGGCCATCTTACACTGTGCCCTGCAAGGGTGAAAGGTGTGATTACTTCGCTAGGAATGTTCCTCGTGTGAAGAGGGAGCAATAGGTTAATGAAATGCAGGGCCAGGTATTGTGTTGCTTGGAAACAAGGACAAACTCTTAGGTGTGGGAGTCTGGCTGTAATGAAGCAGCAGTCTTACTCCTGCAGAAGCCAGTCAGACCAAATAAGTTTGCTCTGGCCAAGCTCACATACTCACCAGCTGGAGGGGTAGGCTGGACCCATCTCTATGATGGCTCTGTGAAAGCTGGCTCCAGCTCCAGCCAACTCTCCATCATCCAGCACCAGGAGCTGGGGCCCAGGGTGGGGTTTAGAGGTGGGAAGAAAGGTGTGTGACATGTCAGTGAGTTTCGACTCTCCTGGGGACAGGCCCATGTCCCTGAGCCGCTATGGCAATGCCAGCACAGGACTGCAGTCTGCCCTCTCAGAGCCTTCTCCCGGCCTGCAGAACAGCTGTCCCCAACACACCTTCACTATGGGTCTCCACATCTGCTTCCTCACACCCAGTGAGTGGAGCAGGGCATCCCACCAGGCTGGGGTGGGAGGGCTGGGACAGGGGCAGACTTCAGCTTTCCATGGCATGGGAGAAGGGCTGTTGGACAGCCTGCTGCTGTGGAAGGGGCCACACTGGGAGAGAACTGGTACACACACATGTGTGGATGTTGTACTGCCAGCCCAAGAGAACACCTGCACCTACAGCTTCAACGTGGGCTTGTATGGGCTTGGAACAGGCTGCCCAGAGAAGATGTGGCTGCCCCTGGATCCATAGAAGTGCCCAAGGCCAACTTGGATGGGGCTTGGATGAACCTGGTCTAGCAGAAGGTGTCCCTGCCCATAGCAGTGGGTGGGATGAGATGAGCTTTAAAGTCCCTTCCAACCCAAATGGTTCTATGATTCTATGATATGAAGGTGGCCATATATTTCATTTGAGTTGTCTCTGCTCAGGCTGGACTGAGCCCTGATCAGGATTTCTTTCTGTAGGCTTAGATTTGCAGCAATGGCAAGAACCCCCTGCTCGAGGTCTCTCATGGTGGTAGGGGCACAGTCAGGGAACTGCCAGCAAACCCTCCCATCTCAACCTATCTGTGGAAACCAATTCTCTTGTCTGAGTCCTGACCCAGAGTCAGCAAAGAAATATACAGGGGGGTCTCCAGCCTCTGCAAAGACCACACTTGGTTCAGCGTGGGGTAGCAAAGATCTGGCAAAATGGAGATTCCTCTTCCATCCTCCTGAGAGGGGCAAGAGTGGGCCTCTCCCTCTTGTTCCAACATGAGAGACTGCTCTGTACTGCCTTTGTGGTGAGATGTGGGACACGACCCTTCCCCACGATTCTGGGAGGCTGCCAAAGGAGCCAAGCTGATGTATAGTGGTAGAAGTAAAGACTCATCCAGCAGGAGAGGGCAGAGGAGAGTGGGAGGCAGAGGAGGGTGGGATGAAGCCAAGTGTTTTGGGAGGGGCACACAGCCAGGAGCTTACTAGCAGTCCTGAACTGCATCCAGAAAAACCACATAGCCTCTTCCCCTAGACTGTTCCTTGTGGACCCTGCACCAAAGGAGGATGCTGGAAAGTTTGGGAAGGGTCTTGCTGAACTCCTTGGAGGGGGAGCGCTCCTGCAGTCTCTGACCTCTACCTGCAAGGTTGGTACCTGGCTCCTCATGCCCAGTTCAAGTGCCCTCCTCCCTTGTAATTGCTCATCCACAGCTGCCTTATCATGACAGTCCCTGCTCCAGCCCACCCTGCAGGCTGGCACTGGAGTGAGGGAACCTTGAGGAACAGTGGTGGGCACTGGGATTTTGGTGAGGAGAGCAGGAGACAACCTGACCTGCTCGTGAGGCCAAGCTGGAGGGCCCATGAGGAATGGCAGTCTCTGCTGATCATATTGTGGTGTCTGCCAGACACACCTAAACCCACAAAGCAAACAGCCCTTTAAAACAGGACTCTGGTTCCCAACTCCTATATTTATTCAAAGTACCCAGACCAAATAGTCACTTCTGGAAGCCTTAGGGACTACAGCTTTTGAGGGATAGGAAAAATGTTTCCTGGGTTTTGGCTGTTTTTTTTTAAGGAAGAGAAGAGTTTGCTGCCATGCTCTATCTCCCTCACGCAAATGCCTTTTTGACCAGTTAAACAATTTCAGTCAATTTTGACCAATGGGTAGATGTACAAAGTGTAGTAAAAAGTATTTTGTTGGGTGGGATGACAACCTCAAGTCCCTTTTGTCACCAAAAGAAAGGTTGAGCATGTGCTCAAGTTACCTGTGATGCAGCATGGCAGCATGATTTCAGAGAAGGGTGAAGAGCATGGGAGCAGGAGGCACAAAATCATGGGAGCAATGCGATCCCTGACACCAGAGGGTTTCTGACGACCCAAAATGCACTTTTGTTTCTTGGCAGAGCTTAACCTGTCATGTATGGTTTCACTGGTGAAGGTCTGGGGCTGGATGTGGACTCAGCAGCTGGAGCAGGAGCAGTTCATCAAAACCTGTCTCCAGAGATTTCTGGCCAGCCCCCATCCCTTCTCTGTGGATGGGAGAGTTCTGAAAACCAGTTCCAGTTTGTGTCACCCCCCAAAATATGCCATTCATGTCACACAGTGGTGGTAAGTAGGAGGGACTCTGCTTCCAACTCACTGAGCGGGGCTGGGACCAGAGTCAGGTCATGTCTCCTCAGCAGAGGTCATATGTGAGCAAGCCACTGGGCTTCAGTGGGGAGCCCCTTGCTTTTGGACCTGTTGCTCACACAGCCAGTAAGCCTTGAGGCCCAGTTGCTGGGAGCAGCTACTGGCACCCAGGCTGGAACTGTCCAGAGCTGGGATGTCACAGGGGGTGTAGCAGGGGTAAAAAGGGACAGGCTGGGGCAGCCCAACCTGTTGTTGCCCAGAGCAGCTGTGGCTGCCCCATCCCGGCAAGTGTTTCAGGCCAGGCTGGGTGGGGCTTGGAGCAACCTGGGATAGTGGAAGGTGACCCTGTCCATGGCTGGGGATTGGACTAGATGGCCTTTAAAGGTTCCTTCCAACTCAACCTAACCCAACCTGGCCCAATCCAACCCATTCTGTGACTCTGATTGTGTGACCGACTAGGGCCCTCTCTTGCTGGGAACGGTCATGGCTGTAATTGCTCTTCTCTGCCTTTGTTCCCTCAGCTTCCTTCCAGGGCTGGGAAACTGCCCTGTTTGTCATCGGATCTCACCCTTGGGGGTGACCACATTATTGTTGGTTTGCCTGGCTTTTTATTTCATCAAAAGGTGAGAAACCACCATTGTATCTGCTGTGCATCCTCCATCCTCTCCTTCCCCAGGGCCTCCTCTCTAACTGCTGCACAGAGACCTCCTCCTTCACTCAGGTAAATACCTACACTGCCTTCAAACCGTTCAGTATGCTGCTCCTCATTTTTGCAGCAAAGTCCCTTCCTTTTTGCAAAGCCCCTTTGTTTCTGACAGAGCAGGCTGCAGGTTCATTGTGAGGTTGAGAATATCAGTAAATCCTGGATGATGCTGGGCATGTCAGCAGGTGCAGTGTAAAGGGCCATCAGTGGTACTGACAACATGCTGTGGTAGGAGAGTAGAAAGCTGAAGGCATGTGGCACAAAACAGATGATGCTGTGGCCACAGGGAAGAGCTCTTCTTTGGAGCAGGGTAGAAATGACACACACCTTTGGATTACCTTGGTGGGAAGCACTTTTCGCATTATAACATGACACCACTTTAAATAATAACTTGGTTTTCCCTAATGTGGTCAGGAGGCAAGCAGCAGCTGAACACTCAGGCTGTCTGTCTGAAAGAAATGTTACAGTGGATGTTACAGTTATTTAATCAGCCCAGGTGATTTATTTTTATTAATTTTTACTGGGTTTTTTTTAGCACTAGATAAGGGACTGATGTGCAAGAGTTAGAAATGAGCAAAGTTCTTAGAATACATCTGGGGAATAGAAAACCCAGTATATATATATATTTAAAATAATTTAAGAAATAGCCTAAGTCAGATTTAGGGAAGCTCTTCCAGAAACCACGGTGGTTTTAAGTACATGTGCCAGGAAATAGCAGCTGTTCTGCTCCTGTTTTTCACCAAAATGTTAACAGAGACATTAGGAAACCATGCCTGCTGAGTGCCAGTCACCCAGCCTCTTCTTTTCATACCTGAGATGCAGATTAGCTGCCTTGTGCAAAAGAGCAGAGCAACTGATCATGTGTTTTTCTTCATCTGTTGCTTTTCAGATGTCCCCAAAATTACAGCAACATCAAAATGAATGACCACAGGCAGATGGCAACAGACTTCTAGTGCTCCTGGGCACAGCTGGATCTGACAGCCCTTGGGCCAGCAATGTGTCTCAGGGGAGCAGAGGGGGTGTCCAGCTCCCCCATGCACCAGGGTTGCTGCACAAACCTGCCACATGCATCTACATCTGTGCGTGTGTGTACAGCTCTGTGTGTGTGTGTCTGTGTACAAACACCTGAACTGGGTTTTACCCTTGTTAATTTTGACCTTGGACTCAAGGAGACCTCAGAAACAAGCTGGAGACTTCTCATAGGCACAGGTTGTACCAAGTGTTGTGCCCACACAGACAGAAGCCTGTTTGGCTGAGGAAGGACACATGCTCTACCTTCTCTCGGGATTTACTGCTGGGTGCTGAGCCAAGGCCACCCCTACCAGACCATCCCTCCTGGCAGGCAAGGCCAGTCTCTGGTCCTTCTGGACTCCATTGCTCAGTGAGGGCACATCAGCCTTCCCTGTGCCCCTCTGGTCCAGGCAAGGGGGTTCTCAGCATCATGCCCTGCTCTGCTAGAGCAGCTCTACCACCAGCAGCCTTCTCTAGAGACAGCCCTTGCAACTGGGGATCACAATCCGGAGGGTGTCCTGCCCAGGAAAATAGGTTAGAGGAGAGCTGAACACTCAGTTAATCAGTTCCTGACCAGGTGCAACTCTCATTGGTATGGTCCTGTCCATATTTTGCCAGACAGTGGGCAGCAGCAGCAGCACCAGACTCCAGGTCTGCTAAGTTTGGTGGAGTGAGGAAGGTGGAATCTGCTCAGTAGAAGATTGTTTCCTACTCAGTCTGATCTATCCCTAATGGTACAGCAGCTGACACCAGGTTCCAACGACATCATGTGTGGAGTGCTGGTCTCACCTCATGGATTTCTGCACCCTGTGCAGTTCCATGCATGGTGATAGTGACCCAGACAGTTCCAGCCTGCTTACTGGCTGGGTGAGGGATAGAGAAAACGCATATACTGATCCCACACTGGTTCTGAACCATGGCCTAGACAGATTTTTACTGAACAAGGTTCTGTGGAGGGCAAGATTGATCATCATGGCACTGATCCTCACGAGAAGGAAGTCTCCTGTATCCTTGGAATCCCACCTCTCTGCTGTGTCCATCTTAGCTGCATTATCTCCTTGCAGGCAACTGCCTTCTGCTGAGGTTCATGGGCCCCAGCCAACTCCAGTGCCAGCCAGAATGACCAGCAAAGAAGGAGCAAGGCCTCAGCCTTCCACTGTCCAGCCTCTTGTGCCAGCCAGCCACTTCCAGTCAGCAGCGCTGGGAACATGAGGCACCACAGACTTTATCTGCTAGGTGCTGCATGTAATCCTTGGGCAGCCTCTGAGAGATCGTTCTTCCTCCCAGCTCCATCCTGCCATTAGCACAACACTGCTGGCACATACAGGCCTTGTGGGAACTCAGATCAGCTCCATCTTGAACTGGCTGAAGTTTGGCATGATGGGCGAGGGCTCAGCCATGCTGCTGAAGGGGCCACAGGGCTGGGTGGCTGGCACAGCGCTGTGGCTTACAGTGGAGCTGAGCTGCTGCAGTGTCATCAGCACCTCCTGCTGCAGTCGCTGCTGGTGCTCCTGCTGGCGTTCCAGGCGGCACTGTTGCTCCAGCACTGTGTGCAGGGCCTGGCTCAGCTTCTGCACCTCCATCTGTACAGCGTCCAGCTTCTCAGCAATGGCAGGGCAGCTGCCAGGGAGCAGTGGGGGGCACTGGTCCACTGGTCCACTCCAAGCAAGGCTGTGATTTCCTGGACCCACAGGGTTTGGCAAGGCAGCCTGAGTGCTGGCATCTTTGACCTGGAATAGTGGGAGGCGGGAGAGAAGGGAATGTGAAATCAGCTGCCTGTCAATGTTGTCTAATAAGAGATTTATTCTTCATTTAGCTAGAGAGGGCTCAGAGAAAAGCCCTCAGAGAAAGCCATCACCTTGTTGCAGACCCCTAGACCTCACCATGACCTGTGCTTCAGCCCCACCCAGCCCCTAAGCTGCTGCTCCATCAGTGTTCCTGGTGCATCATGTTGTTAGCATAAGCTGATCTATCCTGGGTGAGTGCTGCTGAATGGCAGTGGGGCTGCCCATGCTCATGCCAGGCTTTTGTTTGCTCTCTGCAGGGACAGAAACAACATCTCCCACATTTTGCTTTCCAGCCTTGGATGGCTTGGAAGAACCTCCTGAGATGGTACTGACACCAACCCTTAAAAAGAGGTTTGTGAGCTGTCAGTTGGAGGCCAAGCCTGGCAGTGACTGGTATCTCCATGGCCAGCAGCAAATGCTGGCTGGAGGTGAGTGGGCCCATGGCCTCACCCCCACCCAGAGGGGCTTCCCAGATACATTGCCAAGTGCCAGGGTGTGCTGGTTTTGCATTGATCAAAGAAAGATGTGGCAAAAAAACAGTTAGTGACTAGCTTTGAATATTGACAACCTGTGGAACCAATTAGAGAGTTAGAAACGTTTATAGATTATGTTAGAGATACACTTATGGTATTGGCTTTTCACAAATATTAATATGTGTGATGTTGAAATAACTCTGCTGTCAGGATACAGATTTTATGGGTTTAGTTATGCTTGCAGTATTGTGTGGTCATGGTGAATACTTATGCTTGCAACACTATGGTTTTTGCTTAGTCATGGTGAATAGTTATGAATGTGTGATATCAGCACTTGTCACCTGAAGAAAGAATGGACCACAACCCGAACTGGAGGTGATAATGAAGGCGGACCTGAGGAAAAGCCATACAAGACAATACCTGAAGAAAGAATATTTAAAGAGATGTTCCTGAAATAGCAGGTGTGCACTTGGCTATGTGCCAAGTCACCCGGCCGATAATCCTCTGCTTGGTTTATGTCTCCTAATTGTCTATTTTTATTTTATTCTATTAAACCTATTTTTAAAATTTAACAGGAAAGTGAACCTCATTTTCACAGATTACACAGGTTAAAAATCAAGCGAATCTCGGGAAAAGCCCTTTTTCCTTCTGGCCTGGGGAGCAGGTAACAACTGGCCTGGCCCACTCCGTGCAGCAGGCCAGCCGGGCCAGGCGAGGCCCCGCTGCTCTGCCATGTTGGTGGGGCCGGGCCTGGCCGGGCCCCCAGGCCCCAGTAGTTGCCGGCAGGGGGAGGGGACACCACGGCTACTAACATCCAGTCGACTTTAAGGCCTGCCCCGCCACCGGCCTGGGCCGAGGAGGGTGTCCGCCAGGCTCCCGGGAACGGCTCTGGCTCGGGCACCGGGCTGAGCTGGGCCGGGCCCACCCCGATGCCACCGAAGGGTGGGGGAAGCGTCTATGAGCCAGTCTTGAGTTCTCTGGCCGTTCCAATCTCTCGGCGTGATGCTACTGAGGCCCCCTCTATCAGCGAGGCTTTGAAATCCAACACAGTGAGCCGAAGCCCAAGAGGGAGACATCCGGGTAAGATATTAACTCTTTCACTGTACAAATGAGACCTGAGGACATTAACCCTCTTCTTAAGTGAGAGGAAAAAGATAGAGTGAGACACAGCACGAGACTAAGTCAGTGGAGGGAGAGAAAGAGAGTAAAAGTTCTAGGTGGAAGGAAGATTGAGAAGTTGCCTAGGCTAGACTTCTCATGGAGAATGGACTAAAATATCCCTGTAACTTACAGAATGCTTTCTGGGGGGATGCAAAGTTCTAGTCATAGTCGTGGACTGATACAATTGTGATCCAGTGGAGAATTTGAACAGAGGTAGATAGAGAGAAATATATATGAAGCCATCTACCCCCAGGGAAAAAGACGACTTCTGTTTCTTGAGATGACGATAATTTTAGAGATAGATAAAGAGAGCCTTTGTTTTATATTAGAACAGTCATCCTTAAACTGTACCCTAAATAAGCTGATATGCCCATGGGCGCAGCTGTGTGCAGGCTGCCAAATGGGAGGGACATCACGGTTTGCAGAATTCCCTGGGCGGCTGCAGATTTGTGACATGGGAGCCACCAGAGAACTGTTTCTTGTGGCACTGTCTCTATGGGATTTCTAAGAGAGGCTCCTCTCCCTAAGAACTGATGAAAGTCTATTTTAAAGTAGTGAAACTAACTGAAAATCCCAGGTTTTGTCTCTTTATGTTGTCAGTGGGAAAGTGAGCAGCTGTTGGGTGAGGAAAAGTGTTTTAAAGGTTTCATGCTGATTCTTACTAATTTTTTTTTCTTTCTTGTGGTTTTGTTAATAAACCTGTCTTTATACCTTTTAAGTTTTGAGCCTGCTTTGCTTTTCTCCTAATCCTATCTCACAGCAGAAAAAGAGTGAATAATTCTAGTAAGCACTTAAACCACTAATTCTGAGGAAGAGAAATTAGTGAATGTGAAACCACTACACAGGGTTAGCATTGCTGGGGAGTGCAGCTAGCAGAGGTTGGGGGCACTTTGGGAGCCTTTCACCCCCAGAAGCCTGCCCCACCACATGGTGTAGATGCAGCAGAGTGCTGTGCAGGGCTGGCCAGATGGCAGCAGCTCCTGGCCAGAGCACATGGACTCTCCCATCCTGCCATCCTACCTTCTTCTGCAGGAGGACAGCCCTGTCCACAGTCTTCTTTTTCACCATCAGGGTTGAGTTCTGGGTGGAAGGCGTGACCAGCTGCCCTCGGCTGGGCAGTGGCTGGGATGGGGGTGCCAGGCCCCCCAGAGCAGTCCCTGGAGCCAGGGCTGTGCCTGTGGAGCTGTCATCACCTGCAACAACAGAAATACCTCAAAAGGAGGCCCTTTGGGGGGTCTCCAGTGGGGAATGTGGCCCTTTCATGAGCCCAGCAGTGCCAGGAAGTGGCTGTGGTGAACTCCGTGGGGCCAGGCCTTACCGTTCTCAGGGGCCAGCTCCACAGGCAGAGTGTCCCCAAGATGCCCGCTGTCCTTGCAGAGTGAAGCCACACTGACAGTCTGGATGCCCTCCTTGGTGTCCTGGCTGCCAGCAGAACAGGATGCCTGGCTGCCCATAGGATCCCCGGTGGGCAGTGCAGGGTGCCGGGTGCCCAGCAGCCTGGGGCGCTCAGCCTCATTCCTCTGCAGTGGGGGCCAGGGCTGGTCCCCATCCCAGCCAGCTGCTGCTGACCCTGGCCCCATGCTCTTCCTCTTGAGGAAGAGGTACACGGCCTGCGGCGTTACCCGGATGTCATCCAGCTCCAACACCTTCTTGATCTTGCGGAAGCTCAGCCCAGCCCTGCGCAGCTCCACGATCCTCCTCTTGGCATGGTCATCTAGCCGGCCCATTGCTACCTAGCACCTGTGCCCAGCACCTACATCCCTGGAGTGTGGCTGTGGTGGGGATGCCGGCAGTCCCCAGGCAGCTCTATGTCCTGTGATGGTGTTCAGGCTCAACTAGTGCCTTGCTGCCAGGCTGCCAGCCCTTGCCCTGCATCCATGCGGTGCCATCCCCAGCAGTGACACGGTTCCCAGGTAGAAAGGGTGAAGGAGGTGGCTCTTCCCACTGGAATGAATATGGACAGCCCCAAGCCCGTCCCTTGCTCATGTGGAGCCCCTTTAGAGAGAGATGTCCAGCTTGGTTTCCAGTCTGCCAAGAGCACAGACAATGGTGACAGGCTTGGCTCTGCTCAGTGTCCCATACTGGACATCAATCCCACCCTGCCAGCAGCACAGTGGGGAATCAGAAGTGGTCAGGGTCTCGAGCAGCAATTCAAGTGTCCCGGGAAGGCTGGTGCGAGTCCTGGCAAGTGATGGTTCATTGCACAAGGCTAGCAGGACTCCGTTGTGTTTCCCTGGTGGCCCAGAAGGTCATGGCAAGCAGAACTGTAGAAACTCCATGTGGGAACTGCTGGTGCTGCAGAGCCTGCCCTTGGGTTTGGAGACAACACTGTCCTGTACCTTTGGGAGAAACAAATGCAACCCCTGATACACTTATTGTAAAGAAGGCACAACTATAAATATAATGGCTGCACTTCCTGTGCTTCCCCTCTCACACCACGTACGTGGCTGTACCACACAGGGATATACCTATATATGTCTATATATACACATGTATGTGTCTGCACAACTATAGTGGAGAGTTTTTTCCACTTTCTACCAAATTCCTTTATCTGCAGGCATTTCTTGGACCCTCAGAGCTTCAGCTGCTCCCTTAAGGACATACTTTTGGGTTTCACGTCACTAAAATATCTTCCAAGAATTCCCAGAAGGCAGCAAAACACTTTTCTGATTAGAGATTACATCAAGTGACTGGTGCCAAGCAGATGTGATATAGGAACCCTTTCCAAACCACATTTCCCAAGGCACATGTGAATCTTAAAAAAGACAATAATGTGTTATGTTGGCCAAGGAGGCACAGAGACTATTCGACATCAGCCTCAGGGAGAAATGGAGTCAATTTGACAGGATGCAGCCCCTCTGCATCTTACTTGTTCCATGGCAAAAGAAAGACACATTAACTCCAGAGATGTAGGCTGTACTTTGATCTGGTTCTGTTTACAGGTAAAGGCCACCCCATGCCCTGCTGTGTGCATTAGGGACCTTGTAGGTAAGACATGGGGCAGTGGATATTGGGAAACAGACATTCTTGAATGCAGACACTACAGTTGCAGAGTAAGAGCAAAAGGTCAGAAATTCTCAACCTTCCCCATGTCAAGGGAAGATGCTCCAAGGAGACCACCACCTTGAAGCTGAAGGTATGAGGAGCTTGAGTCCTGGCAATATATTTTGCCCTCCTCCCAGAGTGTCTCCAGACACAACCAGAGGACACTAGAGTGTCTGAGCAGCTGGTGACAGAAACATATAATTTACATAAATGCCACGAAAGCCAACAGCCACAGCTGCAGCCTTCACCCAGCTTCCACTGGGAAGATGAGGAGACCCCCTTGGACAAGCACAAACTCCACACTGCATCTCCTCCAGCTCCCTCTCCACTGAAGATGTTGCTCTCTGTGTACCATCCCCGTGTCCCAAAACTCTCTATCACATACTCATCTCCTTCAGCCTTCCCCAGCCCTCGACTGAGGTCCACTTCATGGACAAAGTGCACAACCCTGCCCTGCTTTCCTGGGCTTGGGGAAGGCTCACGAGGCACAGACCATCCTTACCCCACTAACCCCACATAAGCTCAGCATTCCCAATTCACAGAACCCCCCATTTGTTGGAGGGACAGCAGGATGAGGAGTTTGGCCAGGATGGCTTCAGGACAGCAGGAAAGAGAAGCACAAACTCCACACTGCATCTCCTCCAGCTCCCTCTCCACTGAAGATATTGCTCTCTGTGTACCATCCCCGTGTCCCAAAACTCTCTATCACATACTCATCTCCTTCAGCCTTCCCCAGCCCTCGACTGCGGTCCACTTCATGGACAAAGTGCACAACCCTGCCCTGCTTTCCTGGGCTTGGGGAAGGCTCACGAGGCACAGACCATCCTTACCCACTAACCCCACATAAGCTCAGCATTCCCAATTCACAGAACCCCCCATTTGTTGGAGGGACAGCAGGATGAGGAGTTTGGCCAGGATGGCTTCAGGACAGCAGGAAAGAGAAGCACAAACTCCACACTGCATCTCCTCCAGCTCCCTCTCCACTGAAGATATTGCTCTCTGTGTACCATCCCCGTGTCCCAAAACTCTCTATCACATACTCATCTCCTTCAGCCTTCCCCAGCCCTCGACTGAGGTCCACTTCATGGACAAAGTGCACAACCCTGCCCTGCTTTCCTGGGCTTGGGGAAGGCTCACGAGGCACAGACCATCCTTACCCACTAACCCCACATAAGCTCAGCATTCCCAATTCACAGAACCCCCCATTTGTTGGAGGGACAGCAGGATGAGGAGTTTGGCCAGGATGGCTTCAGGACAGCAGGGCATGGCTGCGGACAGCAGTTCCATGGAGAAACCCTCAATGCTCAAGGCTTCACCCAGGCTCTTTATCCTTCAAGAACAGCACCTTCCTCTGCAGCAGGGCTTAATAAAAATCTATTTAATGATCAGAGGTAGATCAAGACCTGGAAAGCCATTTCAGAGAAGACACTGTGAAGCAGGCTGGGGATAAGAATCCAGCAGGTGAGCAGGAGATGCAGGAGGCAAGTGCAGGCAGAAGTGCAGGTCAAAATCCAGCTCCAACCCTGCTCACTTACACCTTGAGGGTGGACAAAGTGCACAACAGCTACCCTACCCCTGTTGGGTGGGAGAAGAGCGTTACCAGTAAAAGCAACATGAGTGTATTCCATAAAGTACACTATTCCAGCAAGTTCCTCTGAGATTATAGAATCATAGAAATATTAGGTTGGAAAAGACCTCTGAGTGCAACCTTTGATCAACACCTTGTCAATTAGACCACGGCACTAGGTGCCACATCCAGTCTTGAACACCTCCAGGGATGGTGACTCTATCACGTCCCTGAGCAGCCCATTCCAAGGCATGACAACTCTTCCTGAGAAGAAATTTTTGCTGATGTCCAACCAGACTCCTCCCCTGGCTCGGCCTGAGGCTACGTCCTTGTCCTGCCACTAGTTCACTGGGAAGAAGTCTTTCAAGTAGCTGTAGAGAGTGATAAGGTTACCCGAGCCTCCTTTTCACCAGGCTAAACAACCCCAGCTCCCTCAGGCATTCCTCAAAAGATTTACCCTCTAGACCCTTCCCCAGCTTCATTGCCATTCCCTGGACTCACTCCAGCACCTCATTGTCTCTCCTGATTTGAGGAATCTAGAATGCTTTGGGTTGGAAGGGACCTTAAAGCTCATTCCACTCCCCTGCCAGGGGCAGGGACACTTTCCACTATCCCACGTTCATCCAAGCCCCATCCAACCTAGCCTTTAACACTTCCAGGGGCAGCCACAGCTTCTCCGGGCAACCTGTGCCAGGGCCTCACCACCCTCACAGGGAAGACTTTCTTCCTAATATCTCATCTAAACCTACTCTCTGACAGTTTGAAGCCATTTCCCCTTGTCCTATTTCTAGATGCTCTTGTAGAAAGTATTTCTTCATGCTCCTTGTAAGCTCCCTTCAAGTACTGGAAGGGCAAGTCATAAGATCCCAGTCAACCTTTGCAACATCCTGGCCTGGCTCCATCTCAGTTTATAACTTTATTTATTAAGGTCTTGCTGCAAACTCACAGTTTTCCTGTATTAAATGTGCTCCCCATTTCCACACCGAGTCCATCACCTTCTCCTCTTTCTCCCTATCCAGAGGGTATTTTCCCCAGGGAACTGCAGCCTGTGCTATGCGCACACCTCATCAACTTACATTCACAAACAGAAATGAGACCTTTACACTCACCGGACCTTCAACATGTTTGTTACTCTCCGGTAATTTTTGCACAAGAAAAAACAAAAATCAATTCAATGAGAGGGAAAGATTCAAGGATTTTCCTAGACTTGTGACTGATGGAGTTCCCTTCACTTTCCAGGGCCAGGCTACGAGTGACATGGTTCCTCTAACAGTTTCTTACACCACTCAGGAAAAGTTAATTCCAGTGGTGGTTTGCAGGAGGATAGGAAAAGGGAGCACATCTGTGTAAGAAAATTCACAGCAATTGTGTGGGCTTACCTTTGCCTCTAATGCTTTCCCTTTCTGTGGATATCAGGAACACAGAGAGGATTCATCTCCCGCAGAAAATCCTGAAACAGTCTCATCTGGACTGACTCAGCCTTTGCTATTTCTAAAACAGAGGAGCACCACAAAGTTGGCTTGGCTTGGCATTTCCATATAAAGACCAGGTACCATGAGCTGAGTGTAGGCAATAAAAGTCCCCTGTTCTGAAATCCTGCTTGTCCACCTCCCTGGCTGTCACACTGTGTTCCAGCCACAGGTGCAAGTCCTTCGGCAAACCCAGATTCTGCAGCCACACATTATTCCCCTGCAAGCTGCAAGGGCTCCTCATGGTCTGAAAGTGTCTTCCCCACCCCACCCCCTAGTGTTTTGCAGTTGGATGGGGATCCCAGGGGGAAGATGCAGTGACTAAGAACACTTAGTTTACGTAGTTCCAATCAGAGAGGGCTATTATGCAGCACCACAGGCTACAGGTTTTTCCCTTTAGTGGCTTGGCTTCTGAGACCTTACACAGCCAGCTGGACATACACATTTGTATGTGCATGCCTTGTTACACCACCGCACCTGCAACAGGAATTTTACTCCAGCCTGCCAATTTAGGTGTCTGTCCAAATTTCAGATTAACCATCCTTTCTTCAGCTGCTGCTGAATGCTTGCAATGCCTGAAGTCTTTATGTACTTAGTTGTAGCTGGGAAAGCTCCTTTACTCCAGTATCACTGCTGATAATGCTCTATTACATAACTCTGCATGCATCTATATCCACAGAAACACAGCCCAGAGCCTGGAGCAGCCTTCCATCACCAGGATTGTTTCCTTAGTTCCCATACTCTTGGCCCAGATAATATTACAGACAAAATGAAACAGCCTCAAGAGAGAAGGAGAAAGAAGGCAGCATGCCCCAGACTTCCTTTCAGAGCAGAGGGGATTTAAGGTATGTCACCCTGGTTTTGAGGATTTTTCTAGGCCTTCTGAGTTGTCTTTTATATTGGAATCAGAATTTTTACTTTCTCACACTTTGTACTATAAACAATAGCTTTGTTTTCTTAACTGTCCGTTGTTTACATACTTGTAGGTAGGTGGAGAAAGTTGATTGACAGTTGTCTTGACCAATGTGGTTTAGGAGGTGGGATTTCATCCTCCAATCCACAGGCACCTTTGGAAATGTATAAAATTGAGTTTTGTAAATAAATTCGGGCTTTTTCTGCTTTGCTCATCACTGTGCCCTCATGAAGTTCTTTCGTGTTGTGTTGTGGCAAAGGTCTAAAAGAGAGGAAGAGCACGAATTCAGGTATCCTACAACTCAAGTGATGTAACCACTACCCTTAAGCCAAGCAGGCTCTTCCTCTGCATGCACAATTTATTCCTGTGCTTGTGCAAGCCCCCACTCCAGGAGGTGAACCTGAGAGAGAGGACTTCTCCAGTGTCCATCCTGCAGTCCTTGGGTTACAGCTCTCTTACCTGCCTGCACATACATCCACCCCAGCCATTGCCACCTGTCTCTCCCACAGTTCTTCTGAAGTCCTGATTACCTGCCCTTGCATGCAAAATTCCCCAAGAGTGAAACGTCAGTTGTGTGACCATGGAGCTGGCTCATGTCTGGGAAGATTGACTTCCCCCTTTCATCCCACAGCTGCTCTTGGACATGGACAGTTTTTATCCTTGGGAGGTACAAGCAAAGCTGCTTCAGAATTCATGGGGGAAGCAAGGAAGTTGGGGTGAAGCAAGGAGGAGTTAATCCTTCAACCGACACAGGCACAGGTAGCTGTGCTACCCTGGGGTGTTGTTTTCTCAATGGCTGTTTTAGCTGTACCACAGCAGCCAGTGGCCAGCCTGGCCCATGAGATGTAACAGCCTTGGAGCGATTGAGGTGTCTATGTACAGAGCAACAAGCTCCTATCCACCATTTCAAGAGCAGCACAGTCATGGGGCAGAAGGTACTAAGGTGGAGCAGCAGGTTTCATCAGAGAGACAAACTGCTGATGCTGAGAACTGATGTGATTGAAGGAGAGGAAGGAGACAAGCAAAAGGTGTGATCCACAGGGAGCGTGAAGATGCAGAGCAAGAAGATACAGCTCATTTTGTCTGGTCTCAGCAATTGAAAACAGACACTTTACATTGTTAACATTCCAAAGCATGTTGAGCTCAAGGGCTTGGTGTGCTGCACAGTGCAAAATACTCCTGCCCTGAGAATGTCCATGTAAGATCATGAAGAACAAAGCTGGATGTGGCTATGTCTCTTTCCTTTCAATTTTCTTTGTACAGTGGAAGCCCAGTGTGCCAGGGTATGGGAAACACTTTATCTAATTCAAAATGGATTCAATGTTGCCAAAAAAGGGATTGATCCTCATGAACCTTGTAAGGAGAGACACAAGCCAAATCTGTCAGATCTGTGCCTTGTGATAAGTAACAGCTGGACAAGGTTCTCTTGCCCACGCTTTCCTTTGTGTCTGATTTCCAGACCTCCTTCTCAGACCTGCAGCACACCCTGGGAAGCTGGAACAGCTGCAAGCAGTTGGGGAGGGACACTCATCCATCTTGTTTAGTTTTGTTGCTTTCCCAGTGTTCTTAATAGCTGCTGCAAAACCTGGCAAGACTAGTCCCTTGGAGGGGAAAAAAAATTAAAAACATCTAACAGAAGCACACAGTTTACAGTGCTGGTTTACGTGGGACTCAGATATGGATTCAGACAGCAAGTGTATCAAGTGGAGCAAATTGTGGAAGGAGCGAGTCTGCTGGAAATGCCCAAATCCTCACCCTGCAGAGAACTGTGCTCTAAACACAGCCACGTCTCAATGGGCAGGACAGTCCTCCACTGCCCTCCCTGCCCTCCAGGTCCTGTTCCAGAGCCTGCCTGGTACAGCTTGGAAGGGACATGGATAGTTCTTGGCTATTCATGCAGAAAACAGTTTCACTGCTGTAGGGACAGACTGTGAAGTCTTAGCTCTGTGGAGACAGGTAATCAGAAAGGGCTCACAGAATCACAGAATAGCCCAAGTTGGAAGGGCCCCACAAGGATCATTGAGTCCAACTCCTGGCCCTGCCCAGGACAGCCCCAAGAATGGCAATGAGCTGGCCAAGGTGGTTCAGTGGAACTCAGCTTGGAAGAAGATGAACAGTATTAGGTGTCCAATGCTGAAATGTTGCCAAAGCGGGAAGATCTGTGCCAGGGAAGCTCAGTGCCACTGTTCTGTGGGATTTGCCAAGCCTTGTGGGAGCAATAACACTGTCTAACAGCACTGAGCGTAGTGAGGCTGCATCCCACCTTACACAGCGCTTTCTTTGTAAAACTGGTGAACGAGCAGCTCTGTTTTAGGTTTTATCAAAAGGTGATGGGTCATATGAATTTAGATGGTGCTGCTGCTACCTGAGCCATGCTGGCTCCCCTCTGAAGGGATAACCTCAGAAGAAAAATTTAATAAATTTGTTCTTCAGACATAAGAATGGCAGAGAGAAAGGATTGGGTGTCTGGCCCAGGATTTGAAATGAACTATTTAGAGCCCATAACTCCATTTGCTCTCTCACTTGCTTTGACAACTGCTTCATTCATTTAGGCTGAGCAGTTGAGGAGCTACCCCTGCCTGGCCACACTTTAAAAATCAGATTCTTGCAAGGAAAACACAAAAAATTATGGTTCTGTTTTAACATTTACAGAATGTGAAGACTGAAGAAAGTTGGATCTCCACAAGGTTTCTATAACAGTTTTGGGGGTTGCAAAAAAAAAAAAAAAAAAGAAAAAAAAAAAAAAAAAAAAAAAAAGAAAAGAAAAAAAAAGAGTACAATGATACACATAGTTTGCTCTTGCCTCAGACAATGCCACTACAGCCTGGAACTCACTGGGGAATAGGGTATAGAGATATGGTGGGAAGATAAAGAGGAGTGTGTTGGGATGTTTAGAGGCACAGGGTAACAAGACTCTGTTAGTGTTGTTAGTACTGTTACCTCTTGTTTGATGCGAGAAAGGGAACAGCATTAGGAATACTGGAAATTCTTCCCTAATGGTGAAAGGGTCCCACGCCACACACCACAGAGAAGAGACACAGTATGAAATCACACTTTGCAAAGCCTTGGACAAAAAGGCTTTGCACTGGATCAACTCTCCCACAGCCCAAAACCCAGAGGTCACCCTCAACATTTTATTATCTGGTCTAACAAACTCAGCATAGTTGTGATGCTGTGTCTGGTAAAGGTATGTCAGGTATGTATTAAGAAATTATTTGGAGCATCCAAACATGATATTAAAAACTGCAGAACCTCAGCTTGAAAGAACAAGATGCTTTCACAGAGCACCTGGGAAGGCCTATGGAAGAGGAGCAGGCTAGATTTCACATCCTGGCTCCAAAATTGACCTCTGCCCTCACACTGAACAAATTCATCAAGGTGAACTTTAGTATTCAGACAAGCACAATAAAGGTCAAGTATAGCACAGCCCTGCCTTTACTTGAGCCTCTGTAAAGCATTATGCACTTTGAGTCCCTGCTCTCTGCAGATACAACTGTTCCAGCAGAGAGAGTTGCACTGGCTACACAAGCACACCTTGAATTTCTAGTCTTTCACATGCCTGAAGAGGAAACAAATAAATCATTGCAAAGTGTAACATGGTATTTATTCCTTGTGGTGAAGCCATGACGTTTAACTAAGTTTAGTGTTGAGCAGGTATATTCCTGCAGCATCAGGGCAAAAGAGTGTTGCAGAAAAATGAGCATCAAGGTACGTTTTTTCAGCTAAAGTCCTGAAATACACAAATGTATGCACTGACACATCCAGGGGTAGACAGTCATGGAGTCCTAAACCTGTTCATGGCCTAGCTACCAGTGTGCACTGCAAAAATAGCTTTAGACCTCAAGAGAGGGCCAGATGTTCAGAAACTACGGCAGATGACTTAACAGACCTATAAGTACTCCAGCAAAATTGCTAAATTCACACTCTTCTGCAGATTAGAGAGGACCTCCCAAAATCTCCTATTTTTGTTGTTCAGAATCTATAATAGCTACTCAATAATGCAGCCATTGGAAACTCTCTCAACTCCCTGCAATGACAACCATGACTGTTTCAACACATTTGGATGAGAAGTTTCCAAGTCCTCAGAAGAGAAATGCCCCACCCCTGCAATTCCTCTAAGGAAGCCACACAGACTGTACCCTCTGGAGCCAGACACACATCTACCCCTACCCTCACAGAGGTTCAGAAGGAGTGACGGACTGAACAGGGAGGCAGACCAAAGGTCTTCCAGCACAGGGCAAACACCAGCATCCAGAGGCTGTGGACTGAGCCAGTGCTGCACTGCAATTCCCACAAATGCTGAGCAATGCCTGATACAGGATGCTCACACCTCACCATGATAAAGGAATGACAGTATTGCTGACTGATCACTTGGACCTCTGGGGGCTCAAGGAGAGTTCTCTGTATTCGCCACCACAACCCAAAGCCAATTAACAGGAAGGACAAATGAAGCGCCAGTTGCAAGCCAGCGCAACACCCGGAACAAGCGCCCTCAGCCTCAGGCAGCGTTTAGAGACAATTAGCCCCAACCCCACTGGCATCGGAGCAGAGCAGTTCACCTGCAGAGGTGGCTGTAAATAGTCTGTCCTCAGCAGCAGCCTGGGAGTGCAGGAGGGAAGGAAGAGAAAAGCACTGAAGAGTCAAAAGGAGCACTCACACAGCTCTGTTATTTCATCTCCTACTCGTCCACCAAGATATGGGCAGTATCTAAAGGAATCTGCATTTCGCTAGAAAATTGCTGGTAAGGCTTCTGAGTTCAAGAAGCAGCTGGAGGACAGCACTTCAGCTAGGGCATGCCACTCCCAGCTCTGACACCGAATCTCAGCACCGCACAAGCCTCCGCACGGCCGCGGGCCCCGGAGCAATGTGCTGCTGCACCCTCCCTGTGCTCGCACCACTGCCAGGAGTTCTCTCATCCTTCCGCACGCCACTCCCAGCACCCAAACCAGCTCAATGCAGAGAAGCAAATGAGCAGAGCACCCACATACAGGGACTCCCGACGGCTGCCGGGGTCCTCTCAGGCGACGGCACCAACTCGCTGTCGCGTTCTCCGGTAGCCAGGACCAGCCAGGTGCCAGCACAGCCCGCCTCTCCCGCTGCCAACTTTCACGGAGGCGGCTGTTTAAAAACCTTCTGCCGTCTTTGTTTGGTTGGGGCAGAGCCAGCAAGGGCTGCCGGGAAGGTCACCCAGGAGGACACCGATGTACAGCGAGGGCGGAGCCTTTCTCGTAACCCTTTCGGGGTAGCCGCGCTCCAGGGCTGTCAGGAGCCGAGCCACATCGCCTTAGGGCTCAGACCCGTCTGTCCCGTCCCCGAGCACAGTCCAGGCGTGGTTGGTCACACCCGTGCCAGGGGATGAAGGAGAAGGTTCACTGGAGGTCCCCTCCAGTCCTGGAAGCACCAGCTGATTCCCTGCGGGGGAATGGTGGCTGCGCTGTGCCAGCCGGGCTGCTGGCATGGGGTAGAGGCCACAGCGGGGCCATTCGCTCTGAAACCGAAGTAGAGACGTGCCTTGAGCGGTTCTCATCTCTCCTAGTGCCCCCAAATGAGACGTTCAAAAGCCTCTCCTCGTTCGGGCTTGGCTTAAAGGCTCAGTCCTGCCAGCTGCTGGCAGCCCCTGGAAGCAGATCAGACTCCCCCACGTTCTGCCACCACCGTCCTGGGGCTGGCCCTGCCGCTCACAACTCTTCAGGAACCTGCTTCAGCTAACAGCTGGCAGGAAACTTTTCATAGTATTAATATTTTTCTGCTGGTTCAGTGACCTCACCTGCCCACCCCTGGAAAGATGAGAGCTGTTAGGAGAGTAAGGGTGTGCAGGACTTTGGGATCATGTAGCCTTTATGGCTTTGCCATAACTAAGAGAAAAAAAACCCAGCAACACTGTGGGTGCAGACAGGTGCGTGTTGGGCTATGCCCCCAGGGGACAAGGCACAGGATAAGGGGAAACAGCCTCAAGTTGCACCAGGGGTGGTTTCATTTGGATATTAGGGAAATACTCCTCACAGAATGGGTGGTCAGGCATTAGAAGAGGCTGCCCAGGACAGTGGAAGTGTTTTTTTTTTTAAAAA
>VYXD01008898.1:147777-249558 GCA_013397195.1 Hylia prasina
GAGGCGGGGAGGGCAGGGGAGGGAGGGCCGGGGCGGGGCCGGGCCCAGGTGTCGGCCCGGCCGTCGGGAGGAACGTTGTGGGGGCCCGAAGGACGGGTTGCTGTGCTGATCTCGCGGCCCTCTGTCCCACGGGCGCTGTACCGGACCCAGGGCTGCGCACCTGGCTGCCCCGCGCCTCGCCGGTCCCAGAGCTGGGCCGAGCGGCCGTAGTGGGCAGAGAACTGCCGGGGGCCGAAGCCTCCTCACACCAGGAAGACCTGAAGCAAACTGTCAGTAAAGGACTCTCCTGTAGCCATACGGGAAGCCTGGGGACGAGCGAGTTTGCTTCCTTTGCCACAGAACTGCTGCTCTGAGTGTGTAGATTCTGTCTGTAAAGCAGAACTGTGAGATGGACGTTTGGTTTGTGTAGATTGCTCTTAGACTTTCTGGTTTGCTGTAAATGCCCCATAACCAACTATTTGTTAGAGACTGAGAGGTTTTTGATTGTAGGGAAGATGTCGCTTAGAAGTGCAATGTTGTACAGCCTTGTGTGAGGACTGATTTATTCTTTCCACATTTTCCAATGAATGCCTGAACTTGTGCAGGTGAAAATGCCCACAGGGTGGAGTGAGGTTTCCAACTAAAGTGAGTTTCGACAGTGGCATTCCTGAGAAAGTAGAACCACTGGTTAGTTTGGAGATTGCTTATTGCAGCAGCATTGTTTGAATGTTCCTAAGCTATGTGTCTGATCTGCCTGGTAAGCACCTGTCCTGAAGAGCAGTAAGCAGTGAAACCTGAAAGGAGATCAGGTGAGGTCAGGCTCTTCTCCCAGGCAACGGGTGCAACAGGACAAGCGGTCTTAACAAGACAATATAGTCTTAAGATGCACTGGGGAGGTTTAGATTGGATATTAGGAAGAATGCCTTCACAGAAGGGATGATTGGGGTTTGGAAGGGGATGCCCAGGGAGGTTGTGGAGTCACTGTCCCTGGAGTTGTTTATAGAAAGACTGGATGTGCCATTGAGTGCTCTGGTCTAGTTGACATGGTGGTGTTGGGTCAGAGGTTGGACTTGATGGTCTCAGAGGTCTGTTCCAATGTAATTGATTCTGTGCTCCTATTTCCTACCTCAGCAGCAGGCTGGATAACAGCAAACATGCTGGTCTTTATCCATGTTTCCTCTTCCCTTCTCCCAGAAGGGGTAAAACCAGATCTGACTACTGGGTACTAACAGATAGTTTTGTATGCTGATAACATCATGACTCTGATAGTCTACAGGTGCAGGCAAAGCTGATGTGTAGGCAGAGTTAACTCAAACCTGGCTATGGGATATTTAGAAGAAGAAAAATGGGCTCAGGGGTTACCTAATTGCAGCCTTCCAGTACCTGAAATGAACCTGTAAGAAAGATGGAGAGATGTTTTACAAGGGCATGGAGTGCCCTTGTAAAGGGCAATGGCTTCCCGCTGACAGAGGGTAGGTTTACATTAGAGATTAAAAAGAAATTCTTCCCTGTGAGGGTCTTGGCCCAGGTTGCCCATAGAAGCCCCATCCCTGGAAGTGTTCAAGGCCAAGTTGGAGCAACCTGGTGTAGTGAAAGGTGTCCCTGCCTTTGGCTGGGGAGTTGGAAAGTGGTGACCTTTAAGGTTCACGCCATCCCAAAACAGTCAGTGATTCTGTGATTTTACGAAAGGAAAATCTTAAGTTTTCTGGTTTTGTGAAACCAGGAACCTGTCTGTTCTGTACCCCCCAGCTAGGCTCATGCAGTGGCTTTCAAACTGCAGCCCCCTCACACCTTGCACTGGAGAGGCACAGAGCTGGATAGAAATGTCCTGAAGCTGAGTGACATACACAGGTTTGCTTGTCTTGACTCGCTTTGCAACACCTGTGGGACAGTCCATAGACGGCTTTCTTGATGCCACTGGTGTTAGAGAAGGCATTTCTTTTCCCAGCAAGTTCTGCCAGTGGCACATCTGTGATGTGAGCTTCCTGTCCTCCATGCAGAAAGGTGATGGGTGTTTCTTGGTTTCTGCAGGGAACTGGGTTTGTGAATATTCATTTGTGTTGTTTCTTGCAGTTGGTGTATTAGGGAGAACTGAAGCTGAAAATCAGGAAAGCAAGTTTGGCTGTTCAGAAGTAATCTCTTTCCAACCATACATTTAATTGCAATTCAGAGAATAAAGCAATTGCTTACCAGAAGCACAGAAGCAACAAGATTATTGGATGCTGTGAGCTGGAGAAGTTTCTTTCTTGTTCACTGAGTTTGGTTGTGATGCACGTGAGGACAGATGTTTCCAGCGTCCTGCATCGCTGTGCATATTCAGTGCTGCCTGCAGATAAAGATGGCAGCTTCAACGCACTTCTGCTCAATCCCTGAATGTTTCATTCTTTGGTATTTGAGGGTGTCCCACTCCTTTAGAGGTTATTAAAATGTTGGTGGCAGGTTTGCAATGCAGGTTTTAAACAGTCCCCATGAAGTAATCAGAATCCAACATGTTTAGAGATGTTGCAGATTTTGTGATGGATGCAGCTCTCACATGGCGAACATCTGGAAGTCAAATAATGCCCAGCATTTCAGTGCTAAATAGAGGTGTTAAATCTGTCTCCTTTTGGATCTAGAGCAAAGAGAGAACTAGTTCTCTGCATCGAGGAGTTAGAAGTGAGATTTGAGACGTGGTGCCCGTTCAGTCCTGCTTTGGATATCTCTGAAGGGGAAAAGGAGTTACCAGGATTGAAAAAGAAGAGTTTGCTAGAACTTTTTCTAAAGTGTCTGGAATTGCCTAATGCTTTAACTCTGCAGTTTCAGTGATCCTGAGTTATGTTCAAAGTTCAGTGTTTTGTGTTGCTGTCCTATTCTTTATTGGGGTGTGGGGCTTTTGTTGACTGTGTTTTTTTGAATTAAGCAATGCCTTCTGCAATTTGTTGTTGAAGGGCTCCCTCACCAACCAAGCGCAAGGACAGGTCTGAAGAGAAATCAAAGGACCGGTCCAAGGATAAAGCAGCCACTAAGGAATCGGGTGAAAAGGATCGTGGTCGGGACAAGACACGCAAAAGACGCAGTGCTTCCAGTGGGAGCAGCAGTACCAGGTGAGTACTTTTATGGGAGTAACAAATGACAGCATTTTCAGAAATCAGTAGCTTTATTTGCAGTAGTCTTGGGCCTATTAAAAGCTTATGTTGTGTTAGTCACTGTGTGGTTTTGTCTAACATAAGGGGGTTTATATTTTAGGTACAAATTTCTTTGGCTATTTGGTGAGCTATGGAGCCTCAGTCACAGTTACTGTCTTTGTAGTTGTCAGAAGTTTCTCAGCTGTTGTTTTTCTGGGTACTTCATATTGGACAATCCCTTTTTCTGACTTAGAGATGAGGCTCTTGAGAGGTTTTATTTTTTTATTTTTAGTCTTATGAGAAGGGTAGGACGGTACAGATGTTACAATTTACACCATCACAATCAGAAGCCAAACTATTTCTTAATTACATTACATTATAAGTGTTTTTTGGCCTATCAGGTTTTGCCACACAATGCTGCTAATGTTTTTAAGCAAATTATCTAAAAATACTCACGTGGGTCCTACTACAACACATCTTTTATAGTTCTATTTCTCTAAAATATCTAGTGTATTTGCAAGGTCATCATTTGATACTTGTTTCTATAATTTCTCTCTCAACAATGTCTGTCCTATTCCATGGCCTTTCTAAGTCTGCATATTTTATCTCAGAGTTTGCATAGAGATAGATGTTATGTGAGCCTTTAGTCAGGCTTTGAGAATTCTCAACAAATCCATTTCCCACAATTCCACTAATTTTTATTCTTCTCCCCCTTGAAACAGATCCCGTTCCAGCTCAACTTCCAGCTCAGGGTCCAGCTCCAGCACTGGTTCTAGCAGTGGCTCAAGCTCCTCTTCTGCCTCGAGCCGCTCTGGGAGCTCTAGCACCTCACGCAGTTCCAGTTCCAGCAGTTCTTCTGGATCTCCCAGTCCCTCTCGACGGAGACATGACAACAGGAGACGGTCCCGCTCCAAGTGAGTTTTATTTGTCTTCTAGGAATTGCTAGATCTCAGGTTAATTCCATGTAGACTACAAGATTGTGATTAGAACAGGTTGTTCTCTGAAGACCATTTGCTTTCTCCATAACTTAGAGATGTGAATTTTGTTAGACTAGATGTGCTCCATTTCCTTAGAATCCGTACATATGCCCTGTAGGAGGAACAGAGCATAAATCCCTGTAGGAACAGAGATTAAAAAGCTGATTTTTAAGAGTTTAAAGATTTTAAATATGTATTTTTAGGGGCAGTTTTAATGAGTGTTTCCGTAGTAGTATCGGCCTAGATCAGAGTAAAGCTATTCAGTTCCTGTAAACTACAGCCACAACTAACAGAAAAGTCAGGGCTAAAACCAGGGGATATATGTGTATATGTGTATATTTATAATCTTATTTATAAAAAAATGAAATAGGAAGGAGGGCAGAGGAAGCCCCTGTAAGGGTGACATGAGAATCAAACTGTCTTAATATCTGTACAGTTCTTCCTTTGCATAAGGCAATAAAAATCTGCTTAAGGCAGTGTGGGGTTCTTAGTGTATCACTCAATTTATGGACTTAATGATTAGGAATAAGCATAAATAAAAATTTTCTACATACTGATTTTTTTACAGATTAAAGTTTCATTGCAGACTTTTTTTAACTGCAAAGGCATTGTATATGGCTGCAGTTAATATTATGCAGCTAATTTTAAATATATTTTTTAGCATTTTTGGAACTCTCTAGTGAATGGAAGATACAGAAACACAAATAATTGAATCCGTTAATTTTCCTGGTTGCGGTATACTGTAATGTTTATGGCCTTATTTTGCCTCTTCAGTTGTTAAGGCAAAGAATGGTTTTGTGTTAACAACTGGCTTTAACTATGATCACGACTTCATAGAGGTGCTTGCTAAATTTTGTGTTTGTTACCCTAGTTGCAGTGAAGTTGAAAATTTGTAAAAAAAAGTTCTCAAATTTCAAAAACTTTTAAAGCAAAAGCAGACGAGACAAATGCAAGTCCTGAGGTATTTCTGAGTGGAACACCCTCACCACCACCCCAACATTGTTAACTTCTTCAGGACAAAGATGCCCTTCAATAAAAATAGTATTTTTAGTCATCTGATAATGGCTGGATTTGGTTTTGTCCTGCATGTTCCCTGAAAACTGTAAACGTTTTCTGTTGTCCGAATCAGGTCCAAACCACCCAAGAGAGATGAAAAGGAGCGGAAAAGGCGGAGCCCATCCCCCAGACCCACAAAAGTGCACGTTGGAAGGCTCACAAGAAATGTGACCAAGGTAATAATGGCATGTTCCCTTGTAGTCAAGCATTCAGATTCTTCTGTGAGAATGTATGAGTTGCTTGTTCAAAGCTCTCAGGACTTCCTGGTTACTAGAGAGTTGCCAAGGTGTTGTTGTTGGATATTGTTTATTTGTGTCCTGGTTGATCAGTGAGGAAAATTTTGGTTGGATTTTACTGAGTCAGATACCATGAAGACTTGAGGCACTGTAGTGCTTAAGAAGTCTGCCTGTTTTGTCAGTATTCCAGACCTTATATCCTGCTTTACTAGGAAGAAAACTATAGAATTTGGGACAACAGATGAAATTACCTTGGAGGCATGAAGGAAGTCGGGCAGTTCTTGATAAAGGATCTGCAGAGAGGTGGGCTGGCTTGAGTTGTCTTTGCTAGAATGTAGTTTAAAGGTCTTCAGAGGTAAAAGGTTTAGGCTGCTGAAAAAAATTATGTGTTGTGGATTTACTGCTCTGTGCCAGCCACACCAGGCTGGTGAATGTGCTCTGTGTTCATAAGGCTCGCTCTCTCTCTCTGCAGGATCACATAATGGAAATTTTTTCCACTTATGGAAAGATTAAAATGATTGACATGCCAGTTGACAGGCTAAACCCACACCTCTCCAAAGGTTATGCTTATGTGGAGTTTGAGAACCCAGATGATGCTGAGAAAGCCCTGAAACACATGGATGGAGGTAGGTACTGACCTGCAAGGAGCCTGAGGACTTTTGAAAAATCTTCAGAGTAGATGAATTTGATCAGAAAATGAGTTAGAGGTGATAGGAATGTCTTTGGTGAACTGATGTAAAGTACTGTCAGTTTTCAGCCCAAATGGTTTTTGTGAGCTTCAGGACAGATCCAAGAAATCACAGAACTATTAAAACTAATCTTTTTTTCAAAACAGTTAAAAAATTATTTTAAGCTTATATGAAAACTTTTCCACGTTTACATCTGAATTGCAGTTTTGTGGGATAGATAAAGAAGTCTATTAGGTGTGTGGACTTGGTCAGAATGGCCCCTGAGCAGTGTGTGGAGCACCATGGGCTGATCCCACTTCAGTTGCTTGTGATAAAGTTGTGAGTTGCAGTAATATGATGTGTATATGTTATTGTTGAAAAATATTTACTTCTTGTTTCTGTGATTCCCTAAAAAGGCCAGATTGATGGTCAGGAGATCACAGCCACAGCTGTGCTGGCACCACGACCTCGACCACCTCCCAGACGCTTCAGCCCCCCCAGGAGGATGCTGCCACCGCCACCGATGTGGCGCAGGTCACCCCCTCGCATGAGGAGGAGGTGAGAGCTGGGACAACGCTTTTCTTTCTCAGTAGCAACTTGTTATCGCTGAAAGACTTGGCTTGGGGACAATCCTGTTGAGACTTGACTTTCCCCTGCCGAGTGACAGAAACACATTTTGGGCATTGGTTGAACCTAGGTTGCAGTTCCTAACTCCTTAGCTCGAGGTTGCTCTGGTCTGCACCCTGAGCACAGGAAGGTCTGGTCCTTCACAGCCTGTTCCCTGGAGCCCCTTCTGCATAAAGGTTTCAAGGTGACGTGGGAACAGACTCTGGCTGACAGAACCCTTGTGGCAGGCTGTGCCAGCTTCTTGTTTTTCAGAAGCCCTTGTACTTCTCTCCCTTATTTATGAATGGCCACATGACCAAAAAGCAGTCCTGTGTCAGGTGAGTGGAGTGCACTGGCCCCAAGGTGTGATCTGACAGTTGTGCAACTTGAAACTGCCTGGTTGTGCTCAGATAAGTTGTTCTGAGTCTTTGGTGTTTACATGTCTTCAAAATCTAGTGACTGACTTGTCAGTAGTAACTTGATTGCTGAACAGCTTTGGGCCACAGGTTTAAAAATGATCAGTAGTTACTGTGGTACAAGATCCAGGAGGCCTCTTGGTGCTCTTTTAAACACACCTTTTGCTGAGATTTCACAGATGCAGGTTTGCCATTCACTCCGCCTTTGTTATCTTTCCTACTCCTACTTTTACTGTCCTGTTGAAGCTCTGTATTCTGTGCTTGGAACCTCTGTGTCATAACAGTAGCTATACTGCTATAACTGTCGGTGGTTGTACTGAGAAGCTTAAAGCTGAACTACTTCTTGAGTAAGCTTCCTCTAAGGAGCATCCTTGTAATTTGAAAGGATTTGGATAAATCGTTCCCCTGAATATCACTCTTTCAGGAGTCAAAGATGACTTCAGGTCAAAGAGGATCTCATGTAGGATCTGAGCTCATTTTCCTTGAGGAAAAAGATAAGTTTCTTGTCTGTTGTTCAGGTATTAATAGTTTTTTCCAGTTCCTTAAGCAGAGGGAAGACAGCCAGAATATTCCTGCTATGTCCTCTCTGGAGCTGTCTGTGTTTTGCTCAAGCTCTTTTACCATGATGTGTGAGGGATTTTGGCAGGAGGCAGGGAAGTGTTTTTAAAAAGTTGGTAGCTGACCTGACCAATTACTTGAACCTGTTGCTTGTCTCCTAATGGAAGCTTTCTCCTCCTTCCCTGCCAGGTCCCGGTCTCCTCGGCGCAGGTCCCCTATTCGCCGGCGATCCCGATCCAGGTCTCCCGGACGAAGGCGCCATCGCAGCCGCTCCAGCTCAAACTCGTCAAGATAAAGCAAAAGGACTGGACAGCTTTTTACTTTTTAACTTAAATCCCATCACATGGAATATTGTACCTTTTTTTTATAATAAGTCTGGGTGAGGAGGAGTGAGAGATTATCCTGGCAGTGAGGGCAACATAAGAGGAGAGACCACCAGTTCCTGGCCAGTAACCTTTACCGTGAGGCTTCTGGATTCCTGGCATTGAATTGAAATTATTTAAAAATAGCTTTGATTTTAAAGGCTGCAAAAACATCTTTTCCAGATAGAGGGAGGGAAAGATGTTTCAGCCTCTCTTTCTCCAGTTAGCACGTGCTGCTTGGTGATTATAAATGCTTAGCACACTGTACAGAGCAGCATGTAAATCTTGAGCTGGTTCAGAACCCCAGTGAATAAGTCAGTGAGACGCATACCTTGATCTCCAGGTGCCAGCACAGGATTTTTCAGGGCAGCTGGAACCCAGACCTGCCTGAGACTTAATTCAATACAGAATTGTTGCTTTATTTGAGTTCCCCTGGATGGTTAGTGTCTGCATAGTAAGTGCTTCTGTAATGCTTACACCAGGCAATCACCACAGAAACAGTGGTCCAGCCCAGTGAACAAGACACAATAAAGAAGAAGGTGGAAATACTAAGATATATTCTGTAGCTGCCCCCTGAAGTGATTTCTTTCCCCTTTTTGTTGAGAGTGTTGGTAAAAACTTTCTACTTGACCCACAGTGAAACAGTGTGAGTGCTTTTACAAATCCATGAGCAGCTGAACACCAACGCCTTGGAAGCTGCAAAGCAGAGAGGGAGGCTTGAAGCCACTATGTTGGCTGGATTAACTAGGGTTCACACAGGGAAAGGCAAAGAATTTACCACCTGTTGTACAGTCAATACTATACAGTTTTTTTGTTTTGTATAACTTTGTATCCTTTTGGGCCATGTTGTGTTTGTACTTGTGTAGGACAAGCAGTTACTGAATAAAGCGGTAGGGTTGAGAACGGCTGTGCTGCCTCTCTGCGTCACGGTGCGCGGGGTGGGGCTGTGGGGAAAGCCCGCGCGGGGCGGCGCGGCGCGGGGCCGCGGCCTCTTTAAGGGGTGGTGCTTGTCCCCCTTCCATGGGCTGGCGCCGCTCATTGGCTGCCGCGCCGGGTGGGCGAGGGTGCTGCGCGCTCCCCTCAGCGCGATGGCGGCGGCAGCAACGCAGCCGGGGCCGGAACTCGCTCTGGAGCCCGTCCTGCGGGAGGCCGTGGCGGCTCTGGACCGGACCGGGGCCGGGGAGGTGTTGGCGGCAGCGCTGGGCGCAGTGCGCTCCGCTCTGGCGGCGGTGGGTGGCCCGGCCGCCCTCGGGGAGCGGGAGCGGGCGCTGTTCGGCGCCTTCCTGCACAGCCTGGCCCGGGCGCCCGGCCCGGTGCGGCCCGAGGGCGTGTGGCAGCGCTGCTTCCTGGAGGGCCCGCCCGGCCTTGTCCTCTGCGTCTTGCTGGAAGCCCTCGGCTCCGCGAGGTCAGTACTGCTCCACGGGGCAGACAGGCGGGCGGGGGTCCGCAGCGCTTGTGGGCTGGAGTTCCCCAGGGCTGGTCTCGGCGCGCAGCAGGGATGTCTGGGGGTGCCTTTCAGTTAGACAGGTGCGCGGGGGGTTGGAGATGTGGGTGAGCGCGGGCAGCCCTTGTCCTGCCCTGAGTGCCACACGATGCTGTGCGTCCGCAGAGCCACAGAGCTCTCTTTCAGGCATGGTTGTTGAAGGTCCTGAATGTTTGGAGTCGAGGAAGATGCAGATAAAAAGATATTGAAATCGCTTTAATGTGATTTTTTTTAAATCCAGTGTAACAGAGCAGAGGCGTTTCAGTGGTGATACCACAACAGAAAAGCAGTAGTGTACAAATCTTATTTTTACCATTTAAAAGAGGCAGGAACTTACAGTTATTTTCTTCCAGCTCTGGCCTTGACCCGAAGGAGGTAGTTGGGGTCCTGGAGCAGTTCCTGCAGGAGGGCCGGCTGTCAGCATTACTGTGGGAGGTCTGTCAGCAGCAGGCTCAGACAGGCTGCCCGGAATTGCAGGACGCCCTGCTCAACAAGATTGTGTGTTTGCCCGAGCATGTGAGCAATAAACTCCAGGGGAAAAACCCACCAGTGTTCTTCCCACAGAACTATTTCCCTCTCCTGGGTGATGCAGTTCTCCAGGTGCTAGAGAAGATCTGTGACTCTCTGCGGGGTAAGGCTGCAAGGATGACTGTACTGTATGACTGTGTTTTCTGAAGTGTTTTGTGCACGGACCCCCATGGCTGCTGCTTGAAATACAGATGATTAGTGTTGCAGAGCCTCACATTCCTCCTCCAGGCTATCCTAAAAGCATAACGTCCCAGGAATGAGGAAGATAGCTGAGGCCTTTTAGAATCCACTGAAAGCAGCAATCCTCCAAGCAATTAAACAGCATCATCTGTTGCTAAAGCTTAGTTATGGTCACTTGGTGTGTGCTGAAGGAATTGTTTGGGAGATATGAGTGGTACCGAATCAACCAGTGGCATTGCTACCAGTGGCAATTAGTGAGCTACTTTAGCCTTCTGCTTATCGCTATAAATAATACTGAATGCTGGTTTGTGCCTGAAGGCAGGTAGTGGAGGGATGGAGAGATGATGCTTGAAGAGAAAAAGTTAATGTGTTTTCAGAATGCAGCAGTCGTGGAACGCTCTGCACCTCCTCCGGAAGGTTGGTTGGAGGATGCTCGTGCCATGCTTTTTTAAGCTCACCTGTTTTATCCCAGGTGGCTTGGACTGCTCCATCTCTTTTGTTTCTCATGTCCTGGGGAAGGTGTGCATTCATGGAAGGCAAAGTAAGTGTTTTACTATGCTTTTTTGGGGAGAGGGAAAGTGTTTTAGTGTGTTAGCATGGGAGGATGGGTTAGCATGGGTTTAGTGTGTTAGCATGATGATGATCAGTGGAAGGAGTAGGAGACCAAAGAGTTAATTTGGAGCTGTTCTGAGTTGGGCAGCACAGCCTCCTCGCTGAGGCTGCTCAGCTGCGTCTGGTAGATGTTGGTGCTTTTCTGCCAGTTTATGTGAGTTGGACCTGTTCTTCTCTAAAAACTGATGGAGAGAACATCCTCATCAGGATGAGAATAGGGATGGGCAGATTCTCATTCTGCCATTTGGGGTATGACTATTAAATTATGACTACTAAATGTCTTCTAGTGCTTTTCATGTCTGAAAATGTGAATACCAGTGTTAATCCCGGCCCACATGCCATAGCCCTCTTGTGGGAGCAGCCGTTGGTCTGGCATTACTTAGAACTTCAAAGGCACTGAATGCAGTAGTTAACAGGGCTGGGGAAGAAGACGACGACTTTCTGGCTCTTTGCTGTGATGAGAAATTCAGGCCAGTTCTTTAGGCTGTTTAGGGTAGTTCGTACCAGTCAGTTCTCCAGTTCTTGTTTGAGCATGAACAAAGAGCAACAGAGCTGGGGAAGGGTCTAAAGCACAGGTCTGGAGCAGCTGGAGGGGCTCAGCCTGGAGAAAAGAAATCTCAGGGGGGAGCTTCTCGCTCCACAACTCCCTGACAGGAGGGTGCAGCCGGGTGGAGGTCAGGCTCTGCTCCCAGGGAACAAGGGACAGGACAAGAGGAAATGGTGTCAAACTGTGCCGGGGATGTTTAGATTAGATATTAAGGAAACCTTCTTAGTGGAAAGCGTGGTCAGGCATTGGAACAGGCTGCCCAGGGTAGTGGTGGAGTCACTAAATCCATGGAGAGATTTAAAAGCCATGTGGATGTGGCATTTGGGGACATGGTTTAGTGTTGGCCTTGGCAGTGCTGGGTTATAGTTGGACTCAATGGTCTTAGAGAGCTTTCCAACCTAAATGATTCCATGATTCTAGTAGTATTTCTACTGTAGGAGCAATTCAGAACTGCAAACTGTACATTATAGTTTTTTCATGTTGTGAAGATCTTGACATTCTCAGGTCACGGCCAAGTGCTGTTGTACCAGTCCTGCCCATCTGTGGTATTTACTGTTTTCTCCTGTGCTTCAGAGGAAATTCTGGGCGTTTTGGTGCCCCGCCTCGCAGACCTCACCAAGTCAGACTGCATCTGGCAGAGGATATGCTGGCGGTTGGTGGAATGTGTGCCAGACCGCTGGATGGAAGCAGTGGTCCTTGGTTTTGTGCAGAGAGCACCCGGGTAAGAACTCTGCTTTTTCCCTGATCCACAGCAAAGGCAGGAATTGTCACAAATACTTGCAGAATCAGTCTCTGAAAGGTGCTGTGTTTGTGTAGGTGGTTTTTTACATTGCCATTTCCTGAAAGACTCAAGGGATAAAGTAGTTGATTGTTGCCTCTTCGGGAGAACCTACACCAGTTCTTAAGTATCTACATCATGACATGCAGTGGAAAAACAAGTGAAAGCACTCTTTGCCACTACTGGTTCACTGTCTGACTTTAGAGGTATTATAGTGACTTAGTTGCAAATAGCTGCTCTCAGGTTTTCCTATGATTAGGAGCAGCATCACAGCAATAACATGGATTCCTGATGTTTTGTTGTTGTCTTGTTAGGGCAGATGTCTTGTCCAGATTGCTGGGGAACCTAGTTGTGAAGAACAAGAAGGCTCAGTTTGTGGTGACACAGAAGATACTGCTCTTGCAGTATGGCCACACGGTGAGGACTCTGTGGGGAACAGCAGTGTGGTTAGTGCCAAGTTTTCCGTGGTGCCAATGTGGTTTTTAGCTGAGCTCTTCCTGAGTAAGGTTTAACTCTTCATTCCAAAATGAGCCCTCAGTCTCTCCACATTTGTGCAGCTGTTCACTGACAGCAGAGGGTAACAGAGCAGGAGTGGTGAACAGTAGCTTTGAAATCAAGGGATTCAAGTGCTCTCCCAGGGCTAATGGTGGTGCTCTCTCAGGGCTAATGGTGATTAGCGGAATTACTGTACTCCTCTGGAACCAAGCAATTATTTGCACAGAGTTTCAGAATTCTGGGGAGCTGAAGGCATTTAGTTATTTTAGAATCTGAAAGAGGAGATTGAAACAGCCAGGATCCACCCTCGGAGATAAGAATTAGATCAAAGACATGAGACAAGGATTGTTGGCTTTTTTCTTGTGCACCTAAGTTTGTCACAGGGTGTTAGGAACTGTAGCTTCTGATGCTGTTGTGAGAGATGTTCTTTAGATTTCATAAGTTCTGTGTTTGCCTGGGACTGTGCTGGTTTTGTTGGTAAAATACTGTGCTGTAGTTCTGTCATGGTTTTCCATGTATTTCATCAGCAACTGCACATGTGTGCTTGCTTTTTTTAAAAATTTGTTTGCTTTTCTGTCTATGAATGTTGTCAACCAGTCCCTCAGAATGAAGTTTAATGTAATAAATAAAAACAGCCACTTTGCTGGATGACAGCTTTATGTCCAGTTGTAGCAGGAATTGTGGTTTTCCTTGCAGACGGCAGTGCTGCAGAACCTCCTTGGCTATCTGTCCCTGGACGGCCTTCGGCGCACCTTGTTGCTCAGAGTAAGGTTCACTGATTCGCTGATGAGGTGTCTGATTGGGAACATTCTGCTCTCTGTGTTTCTGGGGGTGCACAATTTTGGTGCTTCTCTCAGACTTTTTGGTTGCTGTTCATGAGAGTGAGGAAAGCCCAGCTGTATCACAAGTGAACTGTGATAAATGAATTAAAACTTTCTGCACTGCTGGCATTAATTTTTCATTTTTAATTGATAAATTGTCTTCCACGTAACAAAACTAGTGATGCTTGGGTTCTGACAAATGTCCTATGTCCTCTGCCTTTCTCAGCTTCCTCAGTCACCCTGTTTATGTGGCTAGGCACATAGCAGCAAGGAATCAAGTTGGTGGACAGTTGTCTGTTTACCAAATGGTTGATGTTTCAGAATCTCTCTCATGCACATTTTCCTCAGTAGGGACGGCAGATATTTTGCGTCTCTAAGTCAGGAATGTGATGAAACTTTTGCAAAGTACTTGTATCTGGAAATCCCTACCATCTTCTTTAATTATTATTTTTTTCCACTGTTTACATGTTCTAAAATGACCTGGAAGTACTGACAGTTATCTAAAATTGGACTAAACACAGATAAAACCATATAATATCATACTTGTTTTTGATAATACTTGATAATATAGTATTTATTAAGGAGAAATAAACATCACTTTTAAATTTAGAAACCCATTATATTTAACAATATAACCATTATATTTAACAATATCTAAACACAGTGCGTTTTGGGCCCTGAAGTACAAAATTTGTTTTCTTTTTACTCACTCTGTAGGAAGAGTAAAAATGTGCTTCAAAAAACACCTCTGTATAGAAAAGATCCATTTCAGGCCAACCTGAATTCTCTGATTTAGGTGCTGCAGGAGCTTTTGGAGACCTGGAGCAGCAGCAGTGCTGTGAAACACTCCCCAGCTGAGCAGCAGCTGTACATTAGCAAGGCCATCCTCATCTGCCTCTCCCACCTAAAGGAGCCTGAAATTGAGAGCTGCAGACAAGGTGAGGCTATGTAAGAAGCAGGGCTTAGATTTGTTTAGCAGAGAGTCTTATTATGAGTAGAAAAATACCTTGTTTTCATCTATGGATAAGCAGAATTGTCCCATTTTCACCTTTGCAAATGGGGTAACCTGCTGGAATCCTCTTTAGCATTGATATGATAGAATTCCAAGTGCACAACTTTAGGTTATGAAATTGAAGAAGGCCTCTCTTTGCCTTAAGGTTCTTACCTGAGCAGTGGTTTAAAAACCCTGAAGTTTTGTCACAGGAAAACAAGGACTGACTATGGGACTAGTGAGAGAAATGGTATGATTTGTAATTTATAGGCTTACCCTTGGAGCATGGGTGCAGCTCCAGATAGGCAGGGAAGGTATTGAGGGGGTAAAAGGCTATTAGCTTGGTGTCTGACAGTCTGTGGGCAACTCCTCAGTGTGAAATGAGGAGGTTAGTCACTGGCATGGACCTCCAGTTCTGTGCTCACACCGAGGTCCTGGCCTAACATTTCTGTTTCTGTTGTAATTTAAAAAAAAAATCTGTACAATGTCCAGAATCACTTGTGTGTGTGTGCATGTGACTTAACGGGGGTTGTGAAGGTTCATTTCAAGACTTGCTCATCTGTTTATTTTAGAATTAATTGTTCTTCGAGTGAATGACCTGATACTTATTATTAGTTCTGTAGTTTTATAGTGGGTTTTTTGTCTGACAGCTGTTGAAAAGATAAGCTTTCTAAGATGAAGGAGGTCAGTCAAACAGTAGTAAGCCTGCCTGGTGAAGCTGCCAACCAGTATTCCCTGAGGGCTGAGAAATACTTGTGTTATCTGCCTGTTTGTACTTATCCAAAGTTAGGCAAATATCTGTCTCTACGTGATTTTTGTAGTGGTCAGAACTTGTAATGTCCTCAAAACATGACATTTATTTAACTGACTCTAAAGCGTTCTAAAACCAAACTAAAGATTGACTTGACTTACCACCCTTTTTTGTTTCAGTGAAAACCAAAATATTGCAAATTTAGAATATATTGTAATGTTTTGTTGACTTTGTACCCCATAAAAGGGTGTGGGTTTGCTGTGCTGGTGCTGAAGGGCAGCACTGACACTGCAGGGAGGGAAGATGCAGTTCAGGGATCCTTTGATCCTTTCTATCCATTATTGCGTGGTGAGTGGGTAAAGCTTCCCTCAGGGAAGCACATAAAGATGGCTGCTTGTTTCTGTCACTGTTTCAGAATTTCAAACATGCACTGTTTGCTGGTTGGTTGTTTCAGAGCTTCTGACAAGCATGATGGAGGGCATGAAATGCCACTTGGACAGCAGTCTGCCACAACTACGGCATCTGGGCATGGTGGTGGCAGAGAGCATCAGCTTGAAAATAAACACTGAGGGACCTGTCCTGAAGTTTGAGGTGAAGATTTCAGTAAAATTTATGACTGGTGTGCTGGGCTTAGAGCAAGTAAAAGCTTTAAACCAGATGATCCAGGCCATTATAGGACTTTTTAATCTGGGAATAAGGAGAGGCAGTCACACCTTCAAAAACAGAGAATCTTTACAAAAAAACAATTGCATGTAATGGTCAGGTGGCTGAGAGTTACCTCAGGAGTGCAATCTACTGGCAAAGGTTGGCATAAACTTGGTAATTAAAGTTTATTGTGTTGCATAAGGGAATCAGAATCTGATTCGTGGGAGTTGAGAGGGAGCTTCAAATCTAAAGCAGTGGTGAGCATTCAGTCCCTGACATAATGGGAAGACCTGTTCTGAGCTGGGATTTTCAAGACTGACATGGAGATATTTGCTCTGCTCTTTCCAATAGAATTTATGTGACTTATCTGATTAAATCGCATTAATTCTTTAAAAGCCTGCCACATTCCTCCTGTCACATTGCCAGTTATTAAATATTTGAAAGATGGAAATAACATTCAGGCAAGGTGTCAGCAGGTACTACTCTTAAATATAAGGACAAAGATTATAGCTGCCTGCTGCTGTCAGCACAGGAGTTGAAACAGGATTGGTGAGGTTTCATCTGCTCATGATTTAGTCCATGGGCAGTACAAGGGTGAAATGTTGAATGCTGGGCATACTTGCAGTAATTAATACACTGCAGCAACAGTTATTCTGAATGTCTAGTATGAAGAAGATGATGAAACAAGAGAATTGAAGTCTCTTCTGGTGCAGACTCCATCATACTATGTTGTCCCCAGCCTTCCAGATGATGAGTAAGTTATTGCTATTGTTCATGCCGTCTTTTTGCTCTTTCTCCGTGCCTGTTTCCCATTACACACAAGAACTATGTATAGTATTCAAGATGTTTTATGTATTCTTAAACATCATAATGCACCACCTTCTTACAAAGTGATTTAATGACATTCATAATTCAGTTGGTAGTGTTTATTAAAATTGCCTGTTGATAGCTGTATGTGGTGAAACTGTGGTGTAGGGTCTTGTGTGCCCTTCTGTAGAACCAAATGGGCACTTCTGTTTGCTTCTTGGAAATCTGGTATTTCTGCTGTATGCCCCTAGCCCATTCACCCATGACAAAAATCTACTGTGTCTGTCACTCTGAAGACTGGCTCTTCAGTGCACTTAACTTCCAGAGCGTCTGCTGAGGCTCTTTGAAGCACTGTTTGATCAACAGAGGAGTGAAGCACTTTGTTATTAGCAGATGAAGCTGTCCAGCACTCCAGGGAAGTAGAAAAGATTTATTGTTCCCATTTTAGGGGGCATGATCAGCATAGACAACTTTTGAGAATCAGAGATGAAAGGACAATGCCAAAGTCCACAGAAATAGGTAGAGACAGAAAAATATTCTCAATTGTTGTATTCATCCTATGCAAGACCTAGCAATGGTTAAGAATGTTTTATTTTCCCCATTTTGAAGAGTCATAGAATGGTTTGGATTGGAAGGGACCTTAAAGCCCATTCCATTTCACACCCTGCCATGGGCAGGGACTCCTATTAAGATGAGGTTGCTCCAAGCCCTGTCTAACCTGGTCTTGAACTTCCAGGGATGGGGCAGCCACAGCTTCTCTAGGCAGCTTATGCCAGGGCCTCATCACTGTCACAGGGAAGAATTTCTTCCTAATATCCAGTCTAAACCTACTCTCAATGCAGTTTCATTCAGAGTTTCAAATCTGGTGCAAGTCAATGTGGTCTGGTTATTGGAGTCTTTTTCCTTAGCAGTCTCAGGTATTTTGCAGGGGAACACAGAAAATTAGCCAGTTAATTTTTTTTAATCCATTGTTCTTCTGTTACAAGACTCTGCTTCTTTTCTTCCCTCACTCCATTCTCCTTCCCAGTACTTTGTTCTTTGTGTCAGCCAAGCTGCGTGTGAAACTGCAGCAGGAATAATTATCTGCTGTTCTATTCAGGCAGCCAGGGTTGGTATCCATTTTAAAACCTGTTCCTCACAGCGGGAGTGAGAAAGCAGGTGCTGCACTGCCATTGGTACCAGAGAGTAATGAGAAATCCCATACAGCAGCCCCTGTGATGCCAGATGAGGAGTCAGATGCTGAGCTCGACAGGTATGGTCCAGTAAACAGGGAGGAAATTAAATAGCAGATGTGGGGGAAACGTGTCTGTCAGTACCTGCATTTCTTGGCAGTTGTGATTTCTGACCTTGTTTGGCTGAGTGGTTTGCAGCAGAGCAGAGCTTGGCATAGGAAATTGCACTAGTCAATAAATTAGGCAAGACCTGCATTGTGTGCAACCACTGTATTTGTTCCGTTTGACTTAGATATATATTTCCTGGAAATTGTGGATGTATTTACCCATTTTAATAGTGGACCTACTTTATTCTATCACTATATAAAGAAATCTATCTATCTATCTATCTATATTAATATGTATATATATATATATATATAAATCTATAATAAAATCTCAAGAGTCAGTTAGTCTCTTGGTCATATAACTCTTTCCTGTACTTGACCATGAGATCCAGTTCCAGATCTGGTCACAGAACTGCTCTTTCCCTAGAACTCTCAAGGATCCCTCTCAGGCCAGGCTTCAGCAGTGCTGCTGAGTGATACAGGAGTGATGTGGTCAGGACAGTGTATGTGCTGGTTCTTTTTCTTTGTGTGGCTGTCTGGGGAAAGCCAGAACATCTGCACCCCACAAACTAACGCCTGCCTTTATTTCTTTTAGTGATGATGACCTCATCCCTTATGACATGTCTGAGGACAAAGAGCTAAAAATTAAGGCTCCTGTGTATATCCGAGATTGTATTGAAGGTAGGAGATTTTGGGCTGAGCCTTTATCTGTTTGTTACTGAGTTTGGGAGAGTGAACTCTGTGTAGGTTTGTTTTTTCTGATCTAATTTGAAGAAGCTGTAGAATTTTTGAGTAATTTCAGTTTAGTTCCTAATGCTGGTCATGCTGAGTGTCTGTACCAAGACAAATGATTGGCAGAAGAAATTTTGGGTATATAGCTAAACACAGCCATTCTGTTAATAACTTTTGTTTGTCCTTTGATTTCAGTTCTGACTGGATCAAGATCTGAAGATGTGGACAAATGGGAAGCTACAGTCAAGGCCCTTGAGAGCTTGGTTCGGAAGAATCCAGCAGCAACAAGAGAGGTGAAGTATTATGATCTAGGTTACAAGAGGGCTGTAGTGTTAGAGGACCTATCACTTTGCTGTCATGAGGAGACTAAACATGCCAGTGGAGCAGTATGCCAGGCTAATGTGTAGCTGGTTTAAAGGTACACATTCACAAGCTTTCAGCTTGGAAGTAGAAGGAAATAGTTGCCTTGAAGGTGAGGCTATAGAGCACAGTGGAACAGAGAAGCAGCAAAAGCACTGGCAGCACCCTCCTGTCTCGCAGCTCCAGTGCTCAAAATGAAACATCCTACAAGTGGTGCTTGCCAGTGTGAGGAAGCTCCATACTTTGTGCTGTGCTGGAAAAACACTAGAAATGCAGATTACAGAGCAGCCATTTTGGATTTTGAATTGAAATTCAATTTAATTGTTTTAATTTAATTTAATTTAATTTAATTTAATTGTTATTCCCCAACAGGGGCAAAATCAAATGAATGTTCCCTATTTGCTTGTAGAACCTTCATGTCTTGTGAAAGGAGTAGTTGGATTGTACTGGTCAAGATGAAAAGCTCAGGGGAGAGGAACTGGTACAAGGTGTGAAGAGTGCTCACCACTATCTCCTAGTGAACACTTGAAAGTATCAGAGACACCAGCTGAGAAAGAGAAGGGCTGTGCTTACTGTACCCTCTAACCCATCCATTACAGTGATAATTCATTCTATGTCATGATGCTACCACTTCTCCAGAAAGCCCAAGCGAAATGTGGACAGAGAATTGGAAGATGGAGGATCTATTCAGGGTTTTGAGAAATGAGTCTGATGGCATTTGGCTTAATGTGTTTTCTCTCCCTCTTAATAAATGAACATATTGCTTCCTTAGCTTTAACAGAATACCTCCTTGTCTTTGGTTAAACATTAGAACTGGTCCATAATTCCTATGAAGAAAAAACCTAAAGACCATCAGGTTTTTGTTTCCTTTTTTCATATTTTGATCAGGTTAGTGTGGAGCTGGCAAAAATATTATTGCATCTGGAGGAGAAGACCTGCATTGAAGGCTTTGTGGAGCTCCGTCAAAGAGCTCAAGTAGCTGTTCTAACCACAGACCCAATACCTGTGAGTTCCTCCTACTATTTTTCCTTTCTCCAGTTGAGGCACAGGCAAAAATCGAAGTAGCTGAAGTCGCTTCCTCATTTGATAGAGGGAGTTGTCAGTGTGGTAGAACAGGTAGTTCAGGTCTAACAAGGTCTTCTGAAGAATCTGCAAGGAATGATTGAACCAATAGAAAAAAGAAAACCCTGTCAGACTGGAGGAGCTATTTGGAGGCTGTTGGTTTGAGTGTACCTGAGAAGACAGATCAGATAAGGACTTGTACTGAAGGGTTTCACACAGAGGGAAGCTGAGGCACAAAGGGCTTCTACAGAGAAAGACCTGACTGGTGACTGTAATCAGGGAATCACAGACTGGTTTGGGTGGGAAAGGATCTTTAAAGCCCATCTCATTCCAACCCCCTGCCATGAGCAGGGACACCTCCCACTGTCCCAGGGTGCTCTAAGCCCCAATGTCCAGCCTGACCTTGGACACTGCCAGGGATCCAGGGGCAGCCACAGCTTCTCTGGGCACCCTGTGCCAGGGCCTCCCCACCCTCCCAGGGAAGGATTTCTTCCTAATATCCAATCTAGATCTATCCTCCATCCAGTTTAACACCTTTATCCTTCATGCTAGCCAGGCCCCAGTAAAAAGTCTCCCTCCATCTTTCCTTTAACGCTCTTTAAGTTCTGAAAGGCCACAGTGAGGTGTCGTAGCTGCTGTGGTAGTTGTTTGGGTACCTCTGCATAGGAGAGAGAGAAGAATGATGCAGTCTCATCTGTCATTTAATTCTTTTAGGAGAATCTAAAAGTGGAAGTGTCTGAATCTCCCATTTACCTACCTGTTTCTTCCCTTCTCTTGGAGGCTTGCTGTTACCTAACAGGAGGCAGAACCTCTGAAATTAAATGCTTTTAGAGTTAATGGGAAGGATGTTTCTAGTCTGGGTCTGTGTTCATTGTACCCTGATTTTTCTGTACAGGTTGCAAAGTACTTGACCTCCCAGTTCTACTCTCTGAACTACAGTCTCCGTCAGCGCATGGACATCCTTGATGTGAGTGCTCTCACTTCCCACTTTCCTTCAGTCTGTTGCACCAGCGCTGAGGTGTAATGGGATTACCGTTTATTCCTCATGGGAGAAGGCAGAGACATGGGAATGTCTTACATTGCTATTTGTGTCTGGCATTTCCCTCTTGTTCCTAACCCTGCTATACTCCATCACACAGGGATCCCTCCCCACAGAATGCAGAGCATGTGCTGGGCATTTGCCTGGGTGTCTTGGGTTATGGAAGCAAAAAAATTGTATTCTATTTTCATCTGCTGAAGGCAGCTGGGGAAATGTTTTTTTCTTTATCTCTTGTTACTCTAGGGGGAGGGGGCAGATGACTTTCTGATAATGGCTCAGCTATTAAAACCGGGTGGGGTATTGTTTCTTATCTCTTTCACCACCCATCCTCCCTCCAGGGGGATATGTTCTACTAATGGGCCATTAAGGCTCACCAATGACATGACACATTTACATCATCCCATTGTGAGATGCTCCACCCAGTGGGTGGTGGCTCCAGGGTCCCTGCCTAGATAAAAACTGAGACTCAGAACCCCAGACAATCCTGCTTTCCACTGGACCCCAGAGGAAGATCAGTCTCATCTCAGCATCACTGGACCCTTCTTCAATGGGATCATCTACTCCAATAGACCATCTGTTTTTCCAGGAGGACTGCTTCCAAACAGCCTGACCAACAGGGTGTCAGGTTGTGTCCCTGACTCTGTCAGGGTTTTCTGGGTTTGTTTGTTTGTTGATTACTTGTCTTTTTTTTGTACTATTACATTTGCATTTCTAACATTCTTAGTAAAAGAATTGTTATTCCTATATCTTTGCCTGAAAGCCCTTAATTGTAAAATCACAATAATTCGAAGGGAGGTGGGTTTACATTCTCCATTCTAAGGAAACTCCAGCTTTCCTTAGCAGATACCTGTCTCCCAAACCAAGACAATGGGAAAAGCCACTGTTTACTTTTACATCATCAATCTGTTTTATCTTCCCTTTCTGAAGGACAGTGATCTGTCTGTGACTCCTTCCACACTTGTGTTTGAAGAAGGAGCCGATGCTGTTTCAGGGCTAAGTGACCAAGTGCTTGGTCAGTACCTCAGAGTCAGGTGGCTCATGGAGGTCAATTTCCTGCTGTTCTTCACTCTAAAACTGTTGTGCCTTTCTGCTTTGTTGCTCCTGTAGTTTGGATGCAGGTGATGCTGTTGTTGTTCCCTAGGGATTATCCGGTTTTAACTGAACCTCTCTGTTTTATCTAGGTATTGGTTTTGGCAGCTCAGGAACTGTCCTGTCCCAAATTCCATGGGAAGACCAAGCATTCTAGTGCCCAAAAGCCTTGTATCCAGCTCCTTCTGGGAAGTGATAGCTCTAAGGACTGGAGAAGAATTGTTGATGAGAGGATCAAAAGCAAGACTCGGAGATTTGATATGGTGAGACCGGAAGCAAACTAATGTTAAATCCACCAAAAATAGGGACAGTTCAAGTTGCTTGTAAGTTCTGTATGGAAAGAGCAAAATACCTGTGAAAGTGAACCCAATCCAAAGGAAAGTCAGATATATTTGAAGTTACAGAGTGTGAGTTTTTTGGTGCAGAGTACCAACTCTCCCAGCGGGGAGGGGAAGATAAACCTGAAATTCCTTACCTGGCTTTGAGGGATAATTGTTCTGTGCTTGTTCTGAGCCTGTGTGGCCACTGTAGGGAGCTGTGACTGCACCTCACAGATGCCAGGGCCTCCATCACACTAGCTGCCTCTGGACTACACTGTCTCAGACTTCCTGTTTTCCAGGGAGATAAACTGAAGCCAGTTCCCTAGTTTCCAGAATTCCCCTGTGGTTCAAAGCCTGGAGAGTTTGCCTTCCAAAACTTTATTCCTTGCATGTTCTTGTTCCTTATATCTAACTGAGCAGTGCTGAGGCATATTGTTTTGAAACATTTAGATGGGGAGAGGATCCGAAGTGGGAAGTGAGCAATCCAGTTGGGAAACTGGTGTCCATAGGTGTACAAGCAGTGTTTGACAATGGGCTGGCTGCAAGGAATCTGTAGTCTTGACAGTGTCCAGTGAAGTGGAAGAGCTGGGTGCTGACCTTGTGCCTAGACTTCATTTAGGCAGCGAAGTGTCTTGTGTCTAGACTTCATTTTTCTCTTGGACAGGGTCAGTCTCGTGTGGAGCTAGCTTCCCGTCCAAACAAGTTCAGTTCTGTTGCTGGGTATTTCTTTTTCCCATTGATTCAGCACTTTGACAGGTGAGTGTGAACACCTTAGGATGTGGGATGTGGGCATGGCAACTGCCAGAGTGAACCTTTCTGCTTGTCCTGCTTGCCTCAGAGCAGCAGGCTACACAGCCCAGGAGCTGTGCAGGAACCCAGTGACATCACACTGACACTTGGGTCCTTCACAAAGCTTGGGGAGGAGAGGGTAGAGGTCTCTTGGATTTACCCTCTGATAAGAGGGTACATCAAAGATGTGCGGCAGAAATATATAGGACCCCGCAGAAGTGAAGATACATCAGCAGGTACACAGGAAGATACTTCTGGCAGTACCGGAATTGGTACACACAACACACCGGTTGTCTTGGCTGAGCCTCTACTGTGGGAGGTTCACGCAAACCACAGAGCTCAGACTGCAATCTTGAACCAAAGTTAACTGTCTCAAGTTGGGCCTATCACCTGCACTGATCTTTGAGGCCATAGTACAGGACACAGGACAGTTTATTTCCAGTCCCTTAAGTCTTTATGAACCTAAGGAAGGCTGAGTAATCAGTAAAGATTATTGTAATACCAGTTGTAATGGTATGGCAGTGGGGGCAGCTTTTGCCTTTCCAAGTAAAGACTGGTGGTAGAATGTGGGATACCTGCTATACGAGTAGAGGATAGTGCTCTGGAAGAAAAGATGAGACCAAACAGCTCTGATCTCTGTTAACCCAGTAGTGCCTGTATAATGACTGTTGTTGTAGGGATTCTGGCTTTTGGGGACAATTCCCCCTGTGTAACCTCCTGACTGTTTCAAAGAGGTACTGATCAGCCTTCTCACTGCTCTGTGTCTTGCACTTGCAGGCCTTTAACAACATTTGATCTTCTGGGGGAAGATCACTTAGTCCTTGGAAGACTGGTCCACACTTTAGCAATCCTGATGTACTTGGCTGTCAACACTGTGGTAAGGAAGGGCAGAGTGTAGGTGTGACTTCCAGCCTGGCTACTTGAGGTGCCTTCTGGTACAGCCAAGTGCTTCAGGGCCTGCTGCACTGGGACTGGCAGCAAGTTGGAGTTGAGTGGGCTGAGAAATTGTGAAATGGGCTGGGAAGAACTGGTCAGAAAAGAGACGTGGGATTCAAGCCACCCCCGCAGTATCTTTTGCTTCTTGTCAACTTCTTGAGGGGCTGGGCACATTATTTCACTTTACTGCCAGAATTTCCCCATCAGTAAAATAAATTCAATTGTAGCACTGATCTTAACAAAACCTTTGTTCAAGCATTTACACAACACTCCCAGGCACATGGTAGGATTGTTGGGGTGTCATGTGCAGGGCAAGAGTTGGATTTGTGACGCTTTTGGGTCCCTTCCAGCTCAGGACATACTGTGATTCAATGAGCAGTATGTCTTGAGGCCGAGCTCTACATGGCAGTGTGAATGGTGTTCAGTGGTGCTGTCACAATCCTCTTTTGCAGGTGGTGACAGCAATGGGAAAGGCACTGCTGGAGTTTGTTTGGGCGCTGCGTTTCCACACAGACTCGTGAGTTACTGTAGTCACGTGCTCTCATTTTTAAAGATGAGTTATGAGCCAGCCTGTAGTCATGGTTTGTCTTTGTCCAAGACGAGGATCTGGCTCAGTGTGTCAATGACTTATTGCATTTACTTTGTGCTCTCCTCCAGCTGTGTGTTCTTATGACTGAGTTTAATGCCAGCCCAACATATGATCTCGGCTGGTGTCTTCTAGTGTGGCAGTACCATACAGCCATTACTTATAGAAAGGTTGACAAATTTCCTGACCACCTGTCCATGTGATAGTTTCTTCTGTGTTTACTCAGGGAGCTCAGAAAACTTTGAATTAAATTCCAGCATTCAGTCTTGGAAAGTAAACATCCAATTTCTGTTTTGCTGTCAGATGTGTCCAGGACTCTGAACTGTGCTAGACTTGTGTGCACAACTTGGTAGGGGCTCTGTATGTGGGGCACACTGCAAGGTTACACCGCTAAGCAGCAGGAATATGGCAAAAGTCATCATGCCATTTGAAACTGGAGAGGCCCTGAGGTGACGAAATCAACGCAGACCATAAAGCTGCAGGCTCTTAACCAGTGCAGTCCTTCTCCGCAGGTACGTGCGCCAGGGCCTTTTGTCCTGTATCTCCTCCCTGCTCCTCAGTGTCCCAACGGAACAGATTCTGGCAGACATGACAGAGGAGCTTTTGGAGACTCAGTCCTGGCTGGGAGGTAAGACATTGTAGGGTGCATCAGTGCTTTTCTGGCTAGTGGTGCGGTCTTTGTTTAGCATCTCTTTAATTGTGATGGCAGCAGTGATGTCATGGCATTGTGTGCCAGAGATCTGCATGATCAGCAAGGAGAGCACTATATGTGCTGTAGGCATACAGCACTGGGTGCCTGAGGCATAAGCAAAGAGCTGGGTATGGCATAACAAACTGTGACTGTCCTCACAGGCTACCCAGAAAAATCCCCAGAGATAGTCTGTGGCCCCTTTCTCTGTCTGAGCAATCAACCACCCACTTCATGGAGCTGCAGGAAGTGTTGTCATGTTGCCTGTTACACCCAGGCAGTGACTTTGGCCAGCAGTAACACACAAAGCTTGTACAGCCTGTACACCCTGAAGTCATGAGGGGGCTGTTAGAGCTAAAAACAGGAGGAAGAGGAGCATGGCCTAGTCTCTAGTTTCCTGTTGTCGATGAAAACAAGAAGCTACAAAAGACAGCAAATTACTTTGAATGCTGTACCCAGCACACCTGACATCAACACAAGCTGTGTCTGTGGGTTCTGGCAGGCTGGAGCTGCACAGATCAGTGCTCAGGTACTGGAGTGAGCTGGAGGGAAAAGAACTAATGCTGAAGACTTCACTGTGTTCTGAGGGTGATTCTTGTGATTCCCTGGTCTGGTTTCCATCACCATTCTCACTCTCGATGAGTCGCTTCCCACAGGGAGCAAGCAGGAAGCAACACTGACCCAGCTGGCCTCTGATCCTGGCGGGTTGGGGTGCTCTGTGCCCTTTGAAAGGAAGGGAGCTGCCATGTGGGGCCGAAGCCTTCACTTTTCCCATGACATGATGTGCTCTCAAGAATCGGCTTGTCTCTGCATTTAACACTGTTGTTACCAAGTGAAGCCTTTCAGGAATGTATTTCCAGCACGAGGGTTTGCGTAATCTGTTTCCAGTGTGTTATTTTGGGGAGGAGGAGGAGGATTACCAAGATAGTTGCATCTTCTCATGCTTGTAGGTAGTGTAATAGCCCTGTCTTTTCATCTAGTGCTTTTGCATGAAAGCTGCATGGTTATTCCTGGTGAGAATGAGAGCAGGGTAAGATAACTGTTGGGAGTATACCAGAGAAAGGAAAATTGCTGTAGAAGTCATTCAGAAGCCTTAAAGAATTCAGCTTCACATAAGGTCAGGTGCAATTTAAAGGGCTTCTAGAGATGCTTCATTAAACACACCAGCTTCTTGGGCTGTGCCTTAGCTATTTATTTTAAGGCTGTTGGGGAAACAGTTGCACAGGGAGATATTGGGGCCTCCCTGCTGCTTCAACAGGTCAAGTCTGGTACTAGAGACCTGCTTCTGTGACTGAATCACGGGTCTGAGCTCATGGACTTGGCTGTTGCTTCATGACTTCCAGACAAGATTTGCCAGAGGTGTCATGTATTAGCTCTGCTGTAGCTGGGAATGACAAGCTGTCCTGCATGGGAGCCTTGACTACTCTGCATTTTAGCCACTCTGGGTTTCAGCTTAAAGCTTCTATGTTTCTCTCCTGCCATGGCCAAAGCATAGTGATGAACAGTGGGATAGGAAATGTTGCACATGAAGAGCTTAGTAGAAATCCACAGACCTCTCTCAGTTTGTTTTTACGTCAGGACCTTTACAAACTGCTGTAGTGTGTCCTATGACTGACTGTTGGCCCTTCAACCTGTTGGCTGCAGCCCTGGCACTGTCTGCTTACTGAATGCTTTGGGACATAACAGCTATGGAGAGAGGCAAGAATCTGCTTTGGACTTGTCTATCATTGCCCTTAGTTGTCATGCTGCACTTGCTGTTGAGCAGCCTGATCCTTCCCAGGAGAGAGAGGGAATACGCTTCTAAACGCTTCTAGGAAATGATCCCTTTGATTCTTCAGCAGCTGCCTTTGAGGGAATTCCCCACCCCTGTGCAGCTATGTCATGGCTGAGTGTTTATGTCAGGACCAACAGGACACTCTGGTGTCTTGTGCCTCCCATGCAGTGCCAGCAGTGCTAGGTCCATGCTCATGGAACAGAAACAGCACCAACAGCACTCTGAGCTTTTGAGCTTTTTCCAGTCTGCCTTGTAACCTCCCTTTTTGCCTTCTGCAGAGGGAGTATGGAAGCATCAGGGTGCAGCTCTCCCTGCATTATAAATAGCTCTGCTCCAGTGACATGAGTCATGTGTTTGGGCTGACAGTGCCAGGCTCCCAGCACACTGCTTGTGCGTACAGGATATCCTCACACAGGCTCCCTGCTCTTCCAGGCTCCCCTGCTCAGACATCCTGCATGCATCCTGGTTGTTACTTTGCAGGCCCATTAAGGGCCCCTGGAATAACAGCTGCTGGGAACAGCAGCCCTTATGTGCTGTGGGAAGAGTGGAACTCATTTATCAGAAGATTGGTCTCTCAGAGTGGATAATATGTTGAACCTTGGGGCCTGTCTCCCTTCTTTCCCCATTGGAATAGCATCATGCCTCCAAATTCAGGAAGGAGCACTGACCATTTTAGATGGCAAGAATAGTAGAGTGGAGACTTTAGACTTTGGAGAAAGTGGATTTCTAACTGCCGACTTCATTCACACTTGTAGCTTAGCTTACAAAGCTTTTGTGTAGTTCAAGGTGACAAGTACAAATTCTGGCACAGAGATTATCCCATGGGATCCAAGGTCAGACAGTTTCTATAGTGTTTCAGACCAACTGACTTTTGTTTCTCCTACAAGACTGAAGCACTACCCCATGTGGCAGTCAGGGCTTGGCTGAACTCATGCTGCTTTACATGATAAAGCTTGTGCATCTCTGCCTTCTAGCGTAATGCAGTTCCTACAAGTGCTGATGTCCAGTCCAGCCAGAGTGCAAACGCTGCTGTTTAGTTCTGTGATTGTCAGTAAAATAGTGAGAAGTGTTAAGGGCACTTTTTCCTGTTCTCCAATTAACAGTGGCTGCTTCTTTTGCAGATGTGATGGAGAAAGACCCTGATGGAGACTGCAGAAGGCTGGCCCTGCAGAACTTGCTGCTAATGGAGAACCTGAAAAAGAAACTTGAAGCTGTTCCTTGCTAGTTGAAGGGTAACAGAAATGACCTTTACCTTGTGCTCTGCCCAGCTGGATGTATTTGGGCACTGCTGGGGCCTCTTCAGCAGTCACCTGGCTGGAAGAGAGGAAGAAGGGGGAAGGGTGCTGAGCTGTAAGCCAGCAAGCCTGACTTGACATCTGGACTTTGTAGTGGAGGCCAATTGAGTGAGCTCTGGGTATCCGGTACAGCATGTACAGATGCAGGAAGGTAGGCAAGCGCCCCCAGCCCCCACCCCAGCTATTTATAACCTTGGTAGGTCTGAGCACGGCTAAAAATACAGGGAAGATCTCAGAGCCGCCTTGTCAGAAAAACAGGAGGGCTGCGGAGGGCCACTTGCCACTATGACCTACCCCTTACAAAGGCTCCCACGTCCCCAAGCAGCAGGAGTTTGGGGGACCAGCTGTTGGTCTGCTGCTGGAAGAGGTGGAAGGAATGGCACTGCTGATGGGATAGCAAGGACTAGATAGCGATACTGAAGTGTTGAAAGTGTGCTGTGCTTTAAAGGCCTGAGCTAGAGCTGGGCTGTGGTTAGCAAGGAATAAGACAGGGAATTCTTTCTGTATAATCTTAGTACAGAAGTAAGTTTCTACTTAAGAATAAATAATGTTCAGATTTTGACCTTAAAATGTCCCCAACTCTTCTTCCCTGAAAGCAATTTAGAAACTTTATGTTCACCCCAAGTTTTCAAGCAAGTCACAAAACACAAAAAAGAAAAATCATTCTAAGTGTAAGGGCTGGTTGGTAAGAAATGTGACTGACCTGATACTATCCCTTGGCAGGGCAGGGTGACAGGCAGAGAGGTGAGCAGAACCCTTGTTGTTACACTGAGCTTCACTTCTCTTCGTCCTGCTTGTGCTAGGGAAGAAATTGGCCTCCAAAAATCTCACTAGTACAGAGTGGCTTGATGTAACTGGTCTTTGGAGAAGGAGCTTCACTGTAAGAAAGAAGCTTCAATCGCCCAGCTTGAGCAGAGGTTGGACCAAGGGGCATCCAGGATCCCTGCCAACCCAGCATTCTGTGACTGAGGTTTACCCCAGATGCAAGTTGTTGCTCTACCCCACATGACCCTCTGATGTGTTTAAACGCAGAAGCTTTTGTTGGAGAAACTGCCTTCAGCCTGCAGGAATGTGTATGTATGACTTTTAACCAAGCTCCTACTGAAATGGGATGGGGATTGTTTTCAGGTCTCACTTCTAGGGAATCACAGATCTGCACCTTAGCAGATCAGAGTTGTACATGAAAGGCAACTCACAGTTTCCACCTCAGTTACTCAGCTCTTTGAGCTCAGAAAAAAGTGAAATTACAATATGCAGTTCTTACTGGTTTTTTCCGCCTCAGATTTATTAAAATACTAAAAAGAGCTTTCTAACAGGATGTACATGTAAATCGCTGTATGCTGTGCTTGAGAGAACATATTAACTCTAATACTGTTGCTTGTACAGTCAAGCAGGAAAAATAAATTTCTTGGTAATAACCAAAAAGCTGTGTGGCAACAGCATGTGACTGATCTGGGCCCCCTAATGAGGAATAAATGAGCTGACAAAGTCAGCTTTGCATTTGGTAAGTGCTCATTGTCAGGGGTCCTCCACTTCATCAGCCACTTCCTCCTCCTCCCTATTGTCTGTGCTGCCATGGCCAGTGGGTGGTGGGGCCAGGGCTCGGGTCATGGGAATGCCAGCTCCTTGGTGCACGGCCTCCATGGTGTGTGGGGACACATAGTAGCTCAGGTTCGAGGCTGGAATTCTTTTCTGCATCTCTTCCAGGTAGCGATAAGCCTAAAGGAATGCAGAGATCACTGTCAGAGGGTGCACTACTACAGGGGCCCCAGTAAACTTTCTTGTGCTTTGCACATTAAAAGTGAAATTCATCAGCACAGCTGGAGGAACTCACACTTGGCACCCTCATATTTCATCGGAGCAGCACATCTCATCTCAGTCTCATCATCACATGTGGCATATCTGCCCTGAAGGAGTGAATCACTATTTCCTCAAATAACTGCCGTTTTACAGTTTTCTATTCTGGCCTGGTGGCAAACACATTGTAGTGGCATTACTGCAGCATGCACCCAGACGGACACTCTGTTCTCACTGAATCACTGGGAATGCTTAAGAATCTACCACCATTTATGCTCTGTGTCCTGTGAGCTTTCCTTTTCAGTTCTCCTCCCATAGAATGAAAAATACACATAAAGTTCCTGAGCTGTGCCTCAACCTGCTGTGCATTTTGGCTCCTACCATGGAACATCTTCCTGCATGACAGCCACACTTCACCAAGCTGCACAGGTGGACAGTATGGGTTCTGTAGGTTAGAAGAACTAAGGCTTCACTTACTGTATGGAATTCCTCCACTTGTGCATAATGCTGAACCAGAAATCCCAGAACATCGCCATGCCGGATCGCATTGTCAAAGTCCTGTTCAGCCAGGAGTAGTTCACACTGCCTGACTGCTTCTTCAGTGTCTTCGGGGTAAACTCTAGGAAAGGGCAAAAGGGATGTGTCACAGCCCAGGGAGAGCATTCAGCTTATCCAGCCAAGGACAGGGAAGAGTTTTTACTGCATTAGGTTTCATGACAGAAGCCCAAACAAAACCCAGAAACCCCAACTTGTCCTGGGGCTGATTGGTCTGTGGGGGCAGCAGCGGAGGGGAGATTCTGCCCCTCTGCCCTGCTCAGATGAGATCCCCCACCAGCAGAGCTCCCTCTAGCTGTGGGGTCCCAGCACAGGCAAGACATGAAGCTGCTGGAGTGAGTCCAGAAGAGGTGTTACAAGAGCTGGAGCCCCTCTGGACCCAGGCTGGGAGAGCAGGGGGGTGTTCACCTGGAGAAGGCTCCAGCAAGACCTTAGATCCTCTTCCAGTGCCTAAAGGCGCTCCCTGAGAGCTGGTGAGAGACTTGGGATAAGGGCCCTGAGGAACAGGACAAGGGGGAATGGCTTCCCCCTACCAGAGGGCAGGGTTAGATTGGATATTGGGAAAGAACTGTTTCCTTGTGGGTGGGGAAGCACTGGCACAGAGTGCCCAGAGAAGCTGTGGCTGCCCCTGGATCCGTGGAAGTGTCCAAGGCCAGACTGGATGGGGCTTGGAACAACATGGGGTAGTGGAAGGTGTCCCTGCCTGTGGCAGGCTTTTGGAACAAGGTGGTCTTTAAGGTCCCTTCCCACCCAAACTGTGATTCTGTGATTTTATGATAATCACCTTTCTGGCTAGACCTCCCTTGGTCTATATCCTTCTCTTTCAGGTTACCTTTGCACCATTAATGCAATGTTTTAAATGTACTTATAAAAATCACATTATGGTTTCCCTGCTAGAAAAATGTACCAGCAGCTTTTTTTTTTTTGCAGCAAGCTGCAAATTATTTATTAAACTTTAGGTGCTGTTGCAACTTCTGTTCTGGTATGATATTTCTGTCACTTTGTTTCTGTGCTCTTTGCGCTACAGCTCACCTCTGAGCATGAATGAACCGCTTCATCAGACTCATCCTGCTCTGCAGGTGGCCAAGTTTGCTTTCCTGTTCGACAGGGCTTCGGGCCTTTGCTTTGGAAAGGCACTTGTATGCTTCTGTCAGTGCTCTGTGGGCTTTTTCATAGTTCTGATACTCATCGATTTCTACCTGCAAGAGGAGAAAGGAGATGGTCTTGCTCCAGAGCCAGTAAACCAAATACCTTCAGCAGTCATAGAAAGGGCAGTACCTGAGCACATGCATCATAGAAACCTGCCAGGAGGTCAAGGGCCCCTCCTTTGGTGTAGAAGTTGATGATATTCGCAATAATCTTTGCATCCTTACGCCAATCCAGTGACTGCAGGTAGTTGGCTGCCATGATATAAATCTCTCTCTGTCTGGAAACTCCCGCAAAGAAGATAATTTTCTCAGTATCTCCAGATTTCAGCAATGCTCTCATAGCCTGGCAAGGGAAAGAGTGGCACAGAGGGAGAGAGGGAAAATATTGTGAATGCAAAAATATCATCAAGATGGCTCAGAAGTTTGTTCTGGATGGTTACTGTAGGAAGTCTGCTTTGAGGTTTACTTTTCAAAACACTCTCGTTTTGAGGCTATCTGCGCTGACCTTTAACTTGTTTCCTGCTTGTGTGTATTTCTTGGTGGCCACGTGGTAGTTCCCTTGTCTCATGCAGCAGTCGGCAATTTGCTCCAGCAGCTCCTTCCGGGACTCCTCAGAGAGATCCTGGGACTCCTTGGAGACTGTCATCTTCTCAGCCAACTCCTCAGTGATGGTCAGGTTATGCTCCAGGCAGAGCTGCAGAGCTTCATGGTACTGATGGGAGCAAGAGAGCAATGAGATGTGACATCTCATATATGGTTGTGGTGTAACCTACAGAAATCAGCTACAAACACAAGCAGCTGAGGATGCTCTGTCTGAAACACAGGGCTGTAGTTACATGTCTCAACATCAGGCCCTGTTCAGGCACACACTGTCCCATTTTGTTTGCTAAGAAGAACATTTGTTCTTCCGTGACAGCATTGCTCTCACACAAGTATGCCACTAGAGATTCAGCCGTTTTGACTCTCAACATGAAATTTTCAGAGACGTACAAATCAGGTTTGTTAGGAATGATCAGTAATAACATTTTCAGCAAATCCAAATAAATTGAAAGATTTTGTTAAATATTTTGGTACTTCCCATATAGGAACAAATTCTGAGTAGGCTATACAAAAGGGCTATGGTACCCTTCCAAAATGTGGAAAAAAGCCAGCCATAGGAGCTTGTTAAGAGGAGTGAGCACAGGTGTGGTCTGGTACCCAACATTTTGGCAAGGCTGAGCTGCCAGTGCCCCTGAATCACTGGCTTAAAAGGAATCTTGAAACTTTACAAGTGTCTCTTGTATCTGTTTACCAGCAATGGCTACACGCAGGTACACACCTCTTGTGCTCCTCTACCTGTGCACAAGGCTCAGCTCACCTTCTTGGCCGTGAGCAGCATCTCCATTGCCTTCTCATACTGAGCATGTTCAATGAAGAACCCGGAGCAGCGGGCAAGCAGGGCCGGGTCGGACCTCTCATCCAGGTCCTCAGCAATGAGCTGTAAGGCTCCGAACTGCTGTGTGGCAAAGGCCAGCTCCAGGGCTTTGGAGAAGTGTCCTGCCTGAAAAATTAGGAATGAGGCTTCAAAGACTAGAATGAGCACTACAGAGCCAGTTAACAGGATGACCTAGAGAGGCATAATAAAGCATTACTCACCATGAAAAAATGACTAATCAACAGGACATAGTAAGCACCACAGCTGTTTTAAATTCCTCTGCTGTAGGAACTGCTTCAGTGTAAAGTTCAGGAGTTTTTACTAGAAAATATTTACCTTGTGGTATAGCATAACAGCTCTGTCCATTTGATCCCCCTTTTCTTCATAATAGCAGGCTGCCTCTATCATGTCTTCTGGGGAGCTCAGGAGAGCCAGGTTCATCAGCTGATCATCTAAATTATTTGCCTGTTCAAAAGCAAAGGTTTGGTTCTGGGTGTGCACACACAAATTTCATAATTCCAACTTCTGGCAAGCCTGTGCTTTATACTGTCACATAGTATTAAACTCTCATACCCTTCTGTGTAAAACCTGTACAACCCATATGATTTTCAGCTTTGATTACAATTATTTCTTTCGGGGAGTTTCTGATGAGCTGTTCAAGAAAATACATTTCTGAACTACCAAGGCTTTATTGATCCACCTTTGGTAGAAGTGGTCAGCAGAAACCAGGAGCAGCTTCATCATGGGCTGTCCAAGAGCAAGGCAGTGTCTTAGGGGAGAGAATGGGCACAAACACCTTGTACCACCAAAGGGAGAATGCTGTGCTGGTGCGGGCACACTGCACCTCTCTGCGTACCTTGCACAAGCGGATGGCATTGTTGAATGCCTGGGCCCGGCTGTAGAAATGCACGGCCTGCTTGATGTCCTCCTGACTCTCGTACTGGCGCGCCAGGTGATAGGAGGCTGCCCCATTCCCTGTTTCATTTGCTATTTCAGCAGCCTGCAGAGGGAATTGTGCAGCTTTACTTCATGTCCGTGCTCCTCCCAGGAGTGAGAATTTTGGAAGCAGGTGGAAGCAGGCTGACTTACCTTCTGAATGTTGCCTTGAAAGCAGTGGACACGGACTAGGGAAAAATAATCCTGAGCCATTGCATAGTATTTTAATGCAGATTCCATGTCTGATTGGCTCTCCAAGTACTGTGCCCACCACTTCCACAGGTTCCTGGAAAAGCAACAATATTAACTGCAGCATTGAGAACTGCCAGATGCTGGTTTACACTCCTAGAGAGTTAGAACTAAAAACTGAACACACTTTTTAGAATACACACTTCACCCCAATCCAAGTGTGACACTCCCAAGATCTGCACTATACAGGAAGTCAGCCTGGATAACCAATGTGGCAGTTCTTGAGCAAGTGCAGCATAAACCTGAAAAGCTGTTGGAGGGTCATAGTGGATAAGGCAGGGGTTGAATGAGACTGAGAGGATTCACATTCTGTCATCCTTGCTCTCATCACAAATTGTATGTCAGACCTGACAGCCCTGTGTAGAAGGAACAAGCATAGCACTGACTTGTCTTTCATCTTGCTGATGTAGTTCTCCACGGCTTGTAAGTCTTCAGAGAGCATCCGAGGTATTTCGAACCTGTGTGTGTCTGACTTTTCATAGCTGTAGAGAAGAAGAACATATTAGATGTGAAATGACAGCCTCCTCATTAGCTCTCTGTGTGTAAAACACCCATCTAATCTTGTTTGCCAGCCATCGACTGACAACACTGGCAACAACTGCTTTAGCTGTGTAAGTTCACTGTAAGACCAGTTGCAGTCCACCAGAACCATCAAAAATTAAAAGTTCAGTGGTACTGCCAAGCACTTGGAATGAGGGAGATGTGATCTTCACAGCAGAGGAAATATTTTAGAAGTGCCAGTGATGGCACAAAGAAGTATTACAGAGAGCTCACCAAGCATCAAGCACACCTGGCTGGACAGGTCACAAATGCCCCAGGCTCCACATTGTACCACCCACTGCAACATCAGCCTCTGCCACTGCTGGGAGGAGGACACTGCCCTTACCCCAGCACCCACCTCTCCTAACCCCACTGCTCACCATGGCCATCAGTGGGTCTGCCTGAGCACAGCAGAGCTCTGCTTTGATTCTGAACAGAATTGACCTTACTGGATAATGATGATGATGACAATTATGATGATGGGAACTTTCATATTGGAAAATTTATATAGAAACAGATCTCAAACAAGAAATACAAGACATCAAAAATACCCTCCCCTAACTTCTCATTGGACTTGAAAGTCACAGGAGAGGATCAGGCACCAGAAGTAACCAAGTCAGACTAAATTCTGCTCCAGCAGTTGTGTCTTGGACTCTCAGGAAAAGCAAACGTACTGGCGCGTTTTGGTTTTGTCATGGAAAAGGAAGGAAAAGATGGCAGTGGTCTTCCAGAGACAAACACAGGACTGTATATGAGTGAGGTTTAACTACTGGCCCTGACAGACTCTTGACCTTTTAAGACACTACACATCATTTGCAAGGGAGGGTGCTGGGAGGTTTCACTGGGAATGCTTTCACTCTGTGAGACAAAAGGCACCAGAAACAGGAAAAGACTTAAATTAATTTTTACTGGTCATAATCAAATATCCTTCACCCATGTCCACAGGAGAAAAAGGCTCCCAGTCCCCCAGGTACACCCAGCTGGTGCTTACTGGGTGAGTGCCAGGCTCTGCTGCCCGGTTGCCTCCAGGTGCTTCGCGTAGTTGTAGTGGGTGGTGCGCAGGTGAACGCGATCATGAGCCTCGGCCGTTTTGATGGCTTTCTGCCACTGGTTGGAGGCCTGGTAGAACTTGTTCAAGAGGTCATACCGTTTGCAAGCCTTGTACAGCCGCTCTGCTTCCTCCTGGGAGAGGAACACCCAAAATCCCCGTCAGCCCTGACCACGCTGCATGTCAGTCACACCAAGCACTGCACCTTGGAGCAGTTTATTAGTGCAGGGCATTGCAATGCGATTAAAGCAACAATCATTCAGGCAGGGGGTTTAACCAACTAAATATATGTGGCCTGGGATAGCATGTTACTAGGGAACAGGATGGTATGTAAAAATAAGGAAAGCACTCAGATCCTGATGGTTATTTTACAGGATTGACTAGGAGGGAGGGGAATGACACAAGCAAGTCATCAATGATCAAATGCTGTCATCAGGAGTGTGAATCATGAAAAATGGAGACATGCTTAGGTGGGTGTACAACTACCGACCATGCTGCCCACCCAGGGGTGAGGCTTAGGAGAAGATCCTGGCACTCAGAGTTTGAGAATTAAGGTACTGCGAGCCAGGGATCCCCTGTGACCTCCCAGCAGGTCTCAGAGGCAGCAATGCTGTTCCTGGATATTTGAGCCCCATTCCTGGGAATAAATGTTAATAATTTATTACGGAATTAGAACAGGAGGGTTTTGCCAATGCTGATGCAAGGGCGAGCAAATTTGGAACTATTATTTTTATTCTCTGAGAGGTACTAACTCCTGTGGAAGGAACATTTTCCTGCTCCACCCAACTGCTGTCCAGCTGAACACTGTATTTAGTAAATGGATATTATCTGCCCAAGACATAAAAATGCTTTCTGTCTCTTATTGTTTCAAATTTTAAAAAGCACAGAAAGTGGAAAAGGAAGATGCCTGCCCTAGGATTCTGTACAAGATGGAAAAAAATAGTAGAGCTGCATTTGTTTTGCTGTAGTTCCCTTCCACCTCTCCAAACAGATCTAAATACCCAAGAAAAGAAGCACTGAGACTTCTCAGCCTCAGCTTTCTCTGCCAGGAAGGCTTTACAAACATTTAGTTTGAATTTTCTTTTTTTCCTTGCCTTTAACTCAGAATAGTTACTCTCTGTCTCTCTCTCTCATACTCATAAAATAACTATAGATTGCTAAATACATTTTCAAGACAAATTCTAATTATTTGGCCTTTTTCAAGACTTCCTTTTCTGTGAAATCTAAGAGCTGAGAAATTTGCACTGATTTTTCTCTGAACCTTCTCCAGTTCATCAAGTTTGTTTTCTGTAATGAGTTACTTAAAGGCTGGAAGTCATCATTCCAGCTGTAGCTGCCTTGAATACACAGACAGAAGTTACCCAATCCAGGTCCAGGATGTTGTGGCTCCTCAAACATGGCCCCAAATTGATTTTTGCTGTCATAGCACCTTGCTATTTTTTATCTAATTCAGTATTTCATATATAGTCAGTATATAGACTGTGGATTATTTCATAAATTCTTTCCCAGTTTTCCCTCTGACAGAACATATGCCTGGATCTCTTACAGTTCCCAAACTAAAAATTTCTGGCTTTCTTATGGATCATTGCTGAAGATGTTTAGTTAGTGGAATACTAATTCCACTTTAACTAGTACCAATCAATTTTCAATCCATATGACAATGCTGGTCTCAAACCCAGCTTAGATCTCAGTTCTATTGGCAATCAAGGGGCGCGAAGTCAGACACAAGACACAAGGTCCACTTTGGGGTGTATTTGCTGCCAGATTGGGCATCCTGCCAGGTGAAGGAACAAGAGACTATTGTTCCATACACCAGTTCTGGGCAACAGCCAGATCTGGTCCTGTGGCTGAGCTGGATCTAGTCAAGTTCCTGCTCACACAGTGGGAGAAGTCAGGATAGAAATCTCTGTGATGGGCATCCCTGGGATAGCACAGGCAACAAATGTGACACTGACCAGAGCTCTCCAGCCCCCCAGGAAAAGTATATTTTGCCTAAACTCCTTCAACAACTTCAGGTCAGCCCTCACTCTGTGACAGCACACAGCTCTAGCCTTTCACTCTAGAAACAAATAATTTCAAAATGGAACTTGTGTTCCATATCAGAGTTCCATATCAGAGCTTAAAACATGTTTGTTGAAACATTTTAACTATAATAAACTATAGCATTTTTTAAATCCAGTGAAACCTAGAATGATTAAGCTTGGAAGAGGCTTATGCCCCAGGAAGGCAGGCTTTTGTTAAATGTTTCACACATAAAACAATCTTTAAAAGATGTTTACTTCACTGAGTAATTTTTCAGAGTCTGATACAACTTGGCTGTGGGATTTACCAGCATGCCCAGCTGGATGGCCAGCACAGCCACCCTGGCCTTCTGCTCTGGCTCTTGCTCAGCCTCCCGTAGTGCCTTGGCTCCTCTTGCATGACCCATGTGCCCCAGGCAAATTTTGGCAACATCAAGCCTCTGAGTCTTCACGCACATGCGAGCCATGTTCTCCCAGACAGCCTCACTGCAGGAAACAGGAAAGGAAAGGAAAGCTGTTATTGTGTCACCTGGAAGGCAGGTGAGGTGTGAGGAGAGAGAGTATGAAAGAGGAAACAATCAGTACGTTGAGAATGGGGTGACTGTAACAGAGACTCCAGCAGCTGTGTGACAACTGAAAAGGAACAGAAGCAGGCTCACACACAAAGGTCCGTTCTTGAGCTAAATGACCCCAACCTTAAGGAAATATTGTGGGATTTGATTTACACCAGTGTCTAAACAACAGCAGTTACACCTCTACTCTGGAGACAGCTTGAGAGAGCTGGGGATGTTCAGCCTGGAGAAGAGAAGGCTCTGAGGAGAACTTAAGAGCACCTTCCAGTTCCTAAAGGAGCTCCAGGAGAGCTGGAGAGGGAGCTGGGACAAGTGATGGAGGGACAGGACAAGGGGGAATGGCTTTAAATTGAAAAAGGGGAAATTCAGATTGGAAGAAATTCCCTGTGAGGTTGGTGAGGCCCTGGCACAGGCTGCCCAGAGAAGCTGTGGCTGCCCCATCCCTGGAAGTGTCCAAGGCCAGGTTGGAGGGGACTTGGAGCTACCTGGAATACTGGAAGGTGTCCCTGCCCAAAGCAGGGGTGGGTAGAATTACATGGTCTTTTAAGATCCCTTCCAACCCAAACCAGTCCATGATTCTATGTTTATATAGATGTATATAAACATTTATCACGTGCCCATCCTGCTTTAGCTGCAACCTATAGACAGTCACAACTTCCACATTGATGTTTATCAATCAGAATTAGAATGATGAGAAATGTCTTAACCTCACACTGGAAATCTCCTGCTGCAGTCTGGAGTCGTTTAAATACTGAACAACTATTTGGAGCCCAATTGTTGTACTCAGTTAATAGGGTATAATGTTAAGAAAAATTACCAAACAACCATGTTCTAATTTAAAACTTGCTTGAAACAGGCAAAAAGAAAAGCTTTGCTATGATCAGAACAAGAACTCCTCAGGGCTATGAATTTGCAGTTAACCCTGCAAAGTCCCATACTCAGGCAAGGCAGGACGGGCTGAGGACCATGCTCATGGCTGGAATGGCTGGCAGAATTGCTCAGCTGAAGGACCATGACAGAACTGACCATCACAGTGTGGGACAAGCAAAGGTTTTCACAGATTCTATTCACATTTGAGGCTCTTCAGAATTTCATGCAATATGTTTGACTAATAAAACCCGTGAGCATTCAAAATAAGGTTTTTTTCAATGTCATTCACAGCAGAGGTATGGTTGGTGCAGTTCTCAAGCACCAACACAGCACAAAGTACAGATCTAAATTTTAAAAGCAGGGAAAAAAGAAAAAAATAATAGAATAGAATGACACTTCATGACCAGCCACCAAAATCCCTTTTCGTTTTCCTATGATTAAAATGTTTTTCTGTTTCCAGTGGCTGTGGGTAAGCCCTGCACAAACAGGAGAAAGTGACTAACTGTGAAGTGGCGGAACATGTGAACCACAATGTGCTCTTCAACACATACACTAAGAAAAGGCACAGGAAAAATTCTTTGCATGATTTAGTTTAGAATTAGAGCATCTTTTACTTGCAGTGCAACTCATATAAAGGCTTCAGGTAGTAATCAAGTAAGACACAGACTTCACTGGGAACAAACGGTATAGATTAAAAAAAAAAGAACAGAAGTGATAAATCAGGGACAAATTTCAGAAAGATCAGAATTGTTTCTGGCTTAGAAAAGCAAAAATGCATGTCTGAGTGCCACCTTTCTTACAGCTGAGCGGTAGTCAAACACAGCCTCCTCATGCTCTTTACCTACATGTCCAAGCTCCCCAACTGAGGAGCCAAAAGGAACATTGAAATAAAGCATAAAATAAAGGTAATTTCAGACCTGGAATGGCCTGACAGAAATCAGTGCTAGATCCTTCTGCGCATCACCCCTCAATACAGAAATGCTGCCTTATGTCAGCAGATGTGACCTTCCTAATTTCTGAAAAGTTGGAACAGTTTTCTCTTTTATTCCAGAGACTATCTGTATCTGGAATTGGGAAAAATGGGAAAAACACCTTTAAAGAACATTGACATTATCAACTGACGTTTGCTACGTTCACCTGGCTTTGACCAACACAGCCAGTTGAGTTCTGTCCTTAGGAAAAGCTGCTCAAGGCTGTTCCTGGGCACAGCTGTGCTTCACAGCACTTGAGGAGAAGTACATTTTCCAAGCTTTCCACTGTGCCAGAAGAAGCTGCCAACTGCCAGTTGGCTCTGGGTGAAGAAATGCACATCTGTACTGGGCTTTGTCAAGCTGACTAACAGTGAGTTTCTGAAAGGAAATCAAAAGTCTTTATTTTTCAGAGCTCTGACAGCTCTCAACTCCCTCCACACAGGAAAATGAGAGTTCATGGGCTCAAACAGGCAAGCAGATGAGATTCTTATTTTGACTACAGGGAGTGGAAACTTTTGAGAGGAAACAGACTACACCGTGTATTTTAAAGTACGAAGTTAAAAGATAAGAGCGTGCAGAGAGTCACAGCACGATTTAGTAGATGTTGCTCATCATCTCTTAGCTGTGTTATGCTTTCCTGGATGGCAAGAACTCCTGCCAATGTCAAAATTCAGCAAGAGCTGCTGCCCCTAGAAGTCCTCTTTGGGAGCTCTTGCCCCCCCCACACCTGCCTGTGGGCCATGTGGGCACCAAGGTACCTCTGCCCTGAGCAGCTGGAGTTCTGCCATCCCACCTCTTTCTCCTCTACTCCAAACCATTTGCAAAATGAACCTGAGACACTTGAGCCATGGTTATGCCATGGGCAGCAACAAACGCAGGGAGAAACATCTGCAGTCGATGTGCTCTGCACTTTGTTTTACTCTGGCAGGCACTGCCTTCTGCCACCCTGTCTGGGCAGGGGGTGAGCGAGCACACCAGGCTCAAACTGCACCAAAGACACCGAATTTGGGAGTGTTCACAGCTTGCATGGACTCTCCCAGCACAGAGACCACAGCAAGAGATAAGAGGGACACCAAAGAAAGGTGTCCCTGCCCTTGCAGAGAGTTGGTGAGAGATGGTCCTTAAGGTCCTTTCCAACTCAAACCATTCCATGATTCTAAAATTCTGAGAGACATGATCAGTGCAGCTCACCAGCACAAGAACCCATGGCAGGGACCACTGACCTCCTCTGACCATCCCTTCTCCTGCTTCTCCCCTGCAGAAACACCTGAAGAAGTGTTTCACCTAAGGAACCTTACTCTGCCCAGAGCAGTTCCCATACCCCACTGGGTTTGGTTAGCAGCTGCAGAGGGCAGAGCAACAGCCTCATGGAACTGCAGCAGAGACTGGTTCTTTCCAGTAGACACATCCTTCACAACAGGGACAGTGCTCTGATAAAATACATGGAGAGGAAAGGGTAGGGAAGGGGAGGGGATCCTGGGAGTACCCAGAATCCATTTCCATTTCTCTCTGTGTTTTACGAAGACCAACCTCAGCCATAAGATGCACAACCTCCCTGGCAGGTACACACCTCCAGCACCAGGGCAAGTTTTGCTGCCCCTCAGAAATGTGAGCAGATGGATGTGGGTCTGGTGAAGGAACAAAAAAACAGGAGGTGCAGAACAGGTTCACTTAAATCCCAGGGAAAACTACAGTTTATTTCCCAACACCTGCCACTGTAGTAAGAAAGCTGAATGTGTCCATGCATCCCTAAAAGGCAGCAATGCTCCTTTCCCGGCCTGGTCCTGCTGTCCATATAAAATGCCAAGTAATATTTTTTCCTGCTCCCAACTCTGACTCCAGGAATTTCCTGTTCTTCTCCTCCTCCTCTTCCTTTCATCCCCCCTGGAAAGCCTCTCACATCTGTACTTCATCAGCTGAAACTGGAAACTAAATGAAGCCCAGGCACAGCAGCAGTGGGTGCAGAGCCATGGGAAGGCATCCCAAGCAGCCTGGGAGCCCCAAGCCCCCCACCAGGCACAGGGACACACCATCCACTTCTGCACCCTGTACTCCCAGGCTCCAGGCTACATCCAGTGCCAGGGATTTGGGAAGCAAATGTTGAGGCCTCTATAGAGTGGACACAAATTCTACCACATATTTGATGAAAGTTTCCTTGCTTTGTATCTGACCTTTCACATCTGTTTTTCTGTGGAACTGTGTTTACAGCATCCACAGTCTGATCTCACAAACCCTTCTGTTCCCATATATTTTTCATTGGCTATTTAGCATGAAAGTTTAAAGAAAAAATGCAACATTATTTAGAAGTGCTGGAGATTTGTATGTCTGAAGCATCTCACTGAAAAATCTTTTCTCCCTGTATTTAATGGGCTATATTTGGAAAATGAGCATTGATCAGGATCAGGGTAAAAAAAAATTCTCTCTTCAATTTGGGCCCCACTTTGTTGAACTGGACCCTATAATTAATTTGTTATTACATGTAACAAATTAATATTTCATCCTATAATGTTATAGATATATAATCACAGAACCATACAATAGTTTGGGTAGGAAGGGACATTAAAAACCATCTTGTTCCAAACCTCTGTCAAGGGCAGGGACACCTTCCTCTAGACTGGAAAACTTTAAGGACTTGAGAAAATGAGGTTTTATTTGATGCAGCTAAATTAGGTTTGATTTTAAAATGCATTGATGGGATTCTGGTTATATCTTTCCATGGGACTATCATTAACACTCTTGATAGTGTTAATGATATTCTATGAGCTACTCTAAGAAAGGACAGGAATTTTTCATGTATGATCCAAACACTGCAAGATGATGCGGCTACTCCTAAAAACTCTTCCCTGGCAGAAACAGACCTTTTGATAAAGCAGCTTCACAGAACATATCTAAAATATCCCATTGAATACATAGCTTTCTTCCAAACTTACCCTCATAAAACCAACACCAAGAGATTGTTCCATGTGGGTTGTATGACACAAATCCCTGTGCCCCACAGAATGCAGTGAGTGCTGCAAAATGTACATCCTGCTGCCTGTTTGTTAGCAAAGAAGCATTCACTAAGGTAGTTTTTTAGTAAGGATCAGGATTCCCATACTGTTTAAATTGGATATTAGGGGAAATTTCTTCATAGAAAGGGTGGTCAGGCACTGGCACAGCTGCCCAGGGCAGTGGTGGAGTCACCATCCCTGGAAGGATTAAAAAGCTGTGTGGATGTAGCACTCGGGGACATGGGTCTGTGGCTGGGGCAATGGTTGGACTTGATCTTTTCCAACCTTTAGGATCCTATGACTAGACTGATGCGTTCAGCCTTTGTAAAATATAATTGCTATTGTTTTTAATGTTACATGAGAAGGAAGCTTGGGCCCTGCTGAAAATACATACTCAGACTTCATCAAATCACAAAAATCAAACGTGGGGAGGCAGAAGCAGGTGTGTGACATTTCCCTAAAGGTGAATCCCTCCTGGCATTATCTACATATAAACATCATCTGCCTTGCTGTTGAATCCCTGGCTTATAATAAACACAGAATTATAATAACAAATAATCCAAGGGCATTAAAATATGTAAAGATGGTCACTGCTGGTAGGAAATTTCTTTGAAGAATGGCAGACACTGGTGTTTTTATACTGGAAGTTATAAAACCAGCAATGTCCAGAAACATGACCAATCACAAGGAAGAGAAGAAACCAAATATCCTATAATGCTCTCAAGGGATGAAGATGCTCAAAGTACTTAAAGTTTAATTTGTTTAAAGATTAAAAATTATCAGAGCACATGGAGGAGCGTTGAGTTCATAGCCAGGTTAGTACATTCAACTTCAGTAGATGAAAACTAATTATAGGAGTATATCAGCTTTATTGGACTTTCCCCCCCTTCTCTCACCAACAAGTCTTGAAAATAAAATGTTGCCTTGCAAAAAAAATTCACACCAGTTTTTTTCTGTGCATCAGGTCAGGGCAGGTCAGTTGGTTAGAGGCAAATCCTCTTGCCTGGTAAGACAGAGCTGCTATAAAATTAAATCAGTTTCTAATCTAATTTATTGATTACAGGGATGTGAACTCCTGTGCCAGCCCCTCAAGTGTGGTGGTGCCTGCCAAGGCAGGTCTGTGCCAGGTCTCCTCAGTGCTGACCAGATTTTGTGCCTTCAGTTCAGTGTGTACAAGGCAAGGCTACACTCGTGTAGTATTTGTGCAGCTTGAAGAACTGTACCAGGCTCAGCTCAGGAGGGGCACAACCTCAGGGCTGGGCAGTGTCCACTAGAATCCCTGTCCTCGTTCAGGTGATGCTGAGGCAGTTGATGGGAACAGCAAAGAGCGTTTGGAGTGCCAGTGTGGGCAAGACCGCTCTGGAACCATCCAGCTTCAAGGACAGTTTGGAATACCCTCAACAACTCTTTAACCAGTTTATCAGAAGAGCGCCTGCTTTGCTCTGTGGCAGGTCCCTCTCAGCAGGGACATGCCATCAAGCACATGGCAGCAGAGTTTCCACGCCCTGGACACCGAGCGGGGTGGGCAGCCTTCCTCGAGGCTCTGGGGAGCCGCCAGCGCGCCCAGCACACGGGGACTCGGGCTGTGCCAGCTCCGCACCGGCGCCATGCGGTGACTCTCAACCTCACTCACACGCCAACAATTGCCCCTGCCTTTGCAGACACCCCCAAACTGGGTTGCTATCGGGTTGAGAATCTCGAGATTTTATACTTCGTATTTATCTGCCACGGTCCCTCCTATCGTGCAGAGAGGACGCGAACATCAGGGCACCCCGCAGCGCTTTCGTCGCGCTGTCCACAGCTGCCACTGTCCGCAGCGAACCCCAGTATTGTTTTGCTTCTAGTGAAAGGTATTTCAAAATCCCTCTCCTCGATCTGCTTCCACAGAGCTGATGCCCCTAGGGCTGAAGCTGGGATTTCCTTCTTTTCCCGAGGAGCTCCGCTGTGCTCGCCGGGCTCTCCGAGACGCTGCATGTCACAGCAGCCCTGCTGGGGGCAGCGGCGAGGGGAGGAGGCGTGAGGCAGGGAGGGGGCTCTCAGAGGGGAGGAGGGACAACTTTAGAAGTCTCCATAGTCTTTTCCTTTCAGGAAACACATCCTGTTAATGTTTGACTGCTGTGGCAGTGGCTTTTTTTTGCAGTCGACTACGCCCGAGGCTCACCAAAACGAGCCACAAAAACAGCCATTTCCTCTTGGTGGGGAGGTGGGGGGGCCTTTTCCTCACTGCAGTGGCTGTTCTCGTCCCGGCACTCACAGCTCGGCTCTTTGGAGAGGGACAGGGCAGAGCAACCTCCTGAGGTACTCCAGACTTGCAGATCACCTTTGCGATGACCGAATTCCCCTCTGGCTCGGCTCGGCTTTGGGAAGATGACATCTGTCACCGTTTGCAGGATATTCTGATGTTTGAACCCTAACCCAGGCTTTTGGAGCAGCACTGGTTGGCTTGGAGGACCCAACGCTCGGCAGGCTACAGCGAGCATCCCATCCCAACTCTGCCCCACCTCAGCTCAGGCTCTCCTGTCCCAAGACTGGATTCTGTCTGGATTCACCCCGTCCAACACGGAATGGACCTCCCTGTCATCCAGTTCACCACGGGACTGGCATTACTTATCAAAGTGCAAGAAGGTGGATAAGTCAACACTGGGAAGGACCTAACAAAGCTTCTTTGTGTCCTTATTTTATGGAATTTTCCTATCTACCTCACAAAATTCTCATTTCCCTGGTCAGAAATCCCTCTGGAGTTGGCTTCAAGAATGAACGGTGATGTCCTCTAGCACCCTGTAACATCCCAGCACAGCTGCCTGTTCCCAGCCCAATTTCAATGTGCTGCAGCTGACTGGGACCTCGTGTTGTCTGCAATTAGAGACTGGCAGCAAGCTGACAGTCAGATATGACTGTCCAGAAACTGGTAGCCACAGCTGTGTTGGTAGCCCTGGTCTCACTCATCCTTAACAATGCGGCTGCCTTTACCCCCAACTGGGTGTACCAAACGCTGGAGGACGGGCGCAAGCGCAGTGTGGGACTCTGGAAGATGTGCTGGCTGGCAGAGTGGAGCAGAGGGAGTGCAAGCACCAATGCCAGGCACGGGCAAGGGGAGGAGCAGGAGTGTGAAGGCCTGGGCTGGGGTTCAGAGTCGGCTGGGTTCCAGGAGTCACGCAGCACTGTCAAACGTAAGTTCAGCCTCTTATCTTCTCTGCAGACATGATTGATAGGGTGCACCTGGTCCCCCAGGGTTCAGTGGCCTAACCCTGAAATCATGTTATCTTAGTCTAAACATCTCTTCACATTCATTCCCAAATAAATTAATTTCAGAAAATAAGAAGCATGATGTCCACCAGTGATGAACTAAACTCTTCCTCCCCCCTCAAAACCAGTGATTTGCGTGGTGCTGCCTGGTTTATATAGCCCAGGAATCGATCTGCTTTGAAAAAAATGATCTAAGAAGTGTAAACCAAAAGTTCAGAGATACCTTGGGCTCACTTTTCCCTCCTGGGCTCCTGCCGTAAGATATCCCTTCCTCCTCAGTACAACAGCAACCACAGTTGCTCTGAATGCCCTAAAACTAAAAAAAACCAAACAACCCAAACCCAAAAAGGTATTGCAATGAATGACATGTTGAGTTATTCCTTGCTTCTGATTGCTTTTGTTGGAAATGCCAGGAGCAGAAAAGACAGAAATACTTGTGGTAAAAACATGTAAAATTGAGAAAAGTCTTAAAATGTGTAACTACTCTTCTTGTCGGAAAAATATAATTAATACACAACTTGGTGACCATAAAAATTGTTACCCATAGTGTATTTTTTGTTTTGCACTTTCACAGATTGTGGGATCTGAAGCATGCAAATAGCTTATGTGGAACTAGGTAAAATTATTGGATAACATGAGAATTACAGAACTGTTTAATAAATAATAAACCTTACGTATCACATTCATAGCACTAATGGTACAACCCTGCTCTCTCAGATCAGAATTGTGCTGTAACAGGATCACAGAAAGGCTTGGGTTGGAAGGGACTTTAAAGACTGTCCAAAATACCTGCAGACACCGTGGCTGGGACCACAACTACTCTGGTGGCAAGAGGTTTCTCTCCTAAACCCGCTCCATTCCCAGCAGCCAGGCTGTGAGCGGCCATTCAAAGGAGAACCAGTGCTTCTGCTGCACCCTTCAAGGCATGAAATTTAACAGAACAAATGGCTATGAAGTCCATGCCTCGACAGACCACAGGATTCTCCCAAGACGTTCATAAACAGCTCTGGCACCTCTGAGGGATGGTTGGCAGCATCTGTAACATACATGATTTCAAGCCAGATTTTTGTCATGGTTTGAAATGTGGAGAAATTGTTGGTCCTTGGAGTTTCTTAGATCCCTCTGGAGAGAAATCAAAGAAATATTAGAGGAACTTCTTTTAAAAATGCTTTAATGTGGACCCATTCCACATCATATTTTCCAACAAAATTACGTGGAAACATTTTTTGCACATTTGCTAATACTGAGCCTGCATAAATCACAAACAGAAAATTTCTCAATTGTTTTAAAATCCTTACCCTTTCAATACTTTTTTAACTGAAAGAACTTTTATAACAATAAATGGTTATAAAAAGGATTAGACTGTGGGAGGAGTTCCTTGATGTGTTTTTGCAGCTTCATCTCTAGACTCACTTCCCCAGTTAATACTGATAAGCCATATTCTAAGTTGAAGAACACGTGTACCATTCACAAATAGTAAAAGTACATGTTATGTACTGAACGCTGGAACAAGCTTCTGCACAGAGAATTTGGCTCCTGCAGCATTTTTAACACACAAGCTTGTACTTCTTGCTGTGTGCAGGCCAGGAGGTGTGTGGTACCTAAAGATGAGAGGTATTAGTTTCATTCAGAACCGTCCAAGTGGCAGTTTCTGATGTCAAATAGAAGGATAAAGTGACAGAAAATTTGAAAATTTCCAAGTAATAATTATAGCATGATCAAGTCCTCAGAAGAATTATCTGACAACCACTGTTAAAAATTCTAATTTAAAGGAAGCTTTCCAAGCCCAGGGACTTGATCTGTATAGGAGTAAAGCATCCGTTCCCTATTTAACCTGGAAGCAAATAGGAGGCAAAGGCCAATTCTGAATCTTGATAAAGTATTTAAAGGAAAATCCTCCCTCTGCAGTTGTGTCATGACAAACTCAGTAGGAAACACAACTGTGGCTTTTAAGACAATTTTGTTTCCATGGATGTACACACGGTCAATATGAGCCTGATTTTGCATCCATGGATTTGTCATCCTAAAGAACTTCTCTAATAAGAAATCACAATTATTTTAGTAATACTTATGGCAGTCCTCATCTGTCAGTTGTAGATAAATCACAGACATGCGAGGGGGGTGGGGGGGTGGTGTATGCATATGCATACATACATCTAAAAATAACTTTATGAAGGAAAAAACCACCTTCCTCAATACTGAGTTACCACAAAGTATTTTGGATGCCATTTGTAGAATATAGAAAAGCTGTTCCGCCAATAGCAATGCAAAAGAGGCCACAATCTGGCTCATATAAAACAATGTATTTATACACATACAGACATATGTATTTCAGAGGCAAGCTATTTATCTCACAGTTCAACAGAAAAAATGTAAACTTTTTGGGAATTTGCTTGTCCAAATACGGGACTCCTGTACATGCAGTATGTAATAGCCAACTATAGGCACTACTATAAGCTGGCTTCCTCGCTGGCAGAGAGAGGTACGTTCTTAGAACCTGCTTCTCACTGACTTTCTCTGCCTGCTGTTTCCTTCCATTGATATCGCAGAATCATGGAATGGTTTGGGTTGGAAAGAACTTTCAAACCCATTGCAATCCCAACCCCTGCCATAGGCAGGGACACCTTCTACTATCCCAGGTTGCTCCAAGCATGGTCTTGGACACTTCCAGGGATAGGGTAACCACAGCTTCTCTGGGCAACCTGTGCCAGGGCCTCACCAACCTCACATGGAAGGATTTCTTGCTAAAAAATGTCAAAAAAAAAACCCCAAAATAAATCCAGGGACAGGAGTAAATTATATTAAAAATACAGGGAAATGAAGCATTGCAATGTGAAGTACCTGCAAGGCACAACATCAGAAGTGTGGGCAACTGATTCCATGGGAAAGCACTTCAACTCTGTTCTTCAAACCTCACTGCTTCTGGATGTGGAGATCCCATGCCCTTTCACTTGTCTTTATCTACCTTTCTCTTTCTCACTCTCTTGCTGTGCAGCCCTGCACCTCTCTTTCAATCCCCTATGATGCTGAAAAGCTTCTGTGATGGTTCAGATGAGTAACAGCAAAAGAATCCCCAAGTTAGGGTGGAAGTTTTGGACATGGGGTGGGATGGGGTTTTTGGTGGCTATTTTCCCATTGGATTAAGCAGTGATATCAGAGTCCAAGTGCTGCTGCTAAACCTAAGTGATAAAGGTGTAAAGGAGGAGTGAGATGGCTCCTTTTTTAGTGGTAATAAACTCTCAGATATGAAACCTTCACCTATGTTGAGAATCAGCCCAGCTGTGATGACATCAATCTAAGCTTTTATAACTTGGACAAACCATGGAATGATAAAAACTTAAATGCTTTACTGAGAACTCAGATTGTATAGCCCCTCTTCAAACACTTTAAGGAAACCTGGCCAGGTAGTCTAACTCTCCTGTCACCTGAGTGTATGCAAAGACATTTGACAAAGATTATGTAGCCGCAGTTTCAGAGCTGTTGAAAAATTTTGGAAGATTGTGTTCTTGCCTGCATCTCTTAATGCTTCAGAAAAAGCCTAGAGGTAGTAGCCTCACAGCCTCATTAAGAGCTGGGGTAAGACAACATGTCATGAGTAGTCAACACTGAGCTTTGTGCCCATGTCACATGTGAGCAAGAGCAGCACACCCAGCAAAGAGGCCCCAAACAGGGACACGTGAGCTACCTTGAGTGGCAAGAACACGCATCTACAGCACCAGTGATGCCTCTTAAGAGTCAATACTTCTCAAAGCCATCTAGGTCCTGGCCCAGTACCATGCCAGGAATACTGTACAAACACACCAGATTACTAGGAATCAACTTAGATATTTGTAACCATACTGCAGGGTACAAATATGCCCTTAAGTTCTGCTGTGCTCTGAGGCTATCCCTGGATGGGCACAGGGAGATGATTTATTAATCAGCTGAGGTCATAGTTTGTCCCTCTTTGTCTAAAGAACATTAGGAACAATGTGGAAATACAGGAATAGGAAGGAGTTTAAAAGTTACAAAACCTCACTGGGTTCTTCAGGGCTGCAGGAGACATAAGGAAAATTGCAACAGCAGGATGCATGTTTCAGCTTCTGGTGCTCAGAGCTGGACTGCTTGTGGGAACTGCAGTTCTAACAATGAGTGTCATTTATGCCATGGAGAGGCACAGCATCAGGAGCAGCAACATGACTGCCACAGGGACCCCAGGTAAACACCTGTCCAGTCTGGACAGATGATTATTGCACACGCATAGACACAGGGACATTTGGTGGCTGAGGCAAGATGCTGCTTAGGGTGGGAAAGAGGAGCTGAGGTTTGCTACAGAGGCAGCTGTTCACCTTAATGCCCATGTCCACTGCATTTAAACAAAGTTCCAACATCTCCAAAATTTCCAATTTCTCTGAAATTTCGCTGGCTGGAAGCCAGGTTGAGTAAAGCAGCTGAGTGTGCTGTAAACGTGTTACTTGTCTACATATATATATTTCCATACATGGAGACCCAGAAAGGAGGCCAAGTGCATCTGGAAAACACAGGAACTACCATCAGATTAAAAAAAGCCCCAAATGTTATTACATACATGATATATGTTGCCTGATAGACTGCTCAGGCTGTTCCAAGGAGATAAGGCAACATGGGCAGCAGGCAGCTCAGGGTTTGTGATTTCCCATCCTAATACATGAAATATGAGCAACATTTAAATAGGTGACACTACTAATTTAATGATGGAGGCCAGTAGAGATGAATTCTGAGAGACATGGCTTTTCAACTTAAGAGTAAATGCTCATTTTGTGTCAGGGTGCAATTCCATGTACTCATTTTAGAAAAGTGCAAAACTCCTTGGGATTTGGGACAGGAAAATGAACCTAATACATGTTTCAAAGCAGTACATTCACAAGTGTTGCACAGAAATGTTGTCAGAACAATCAGAGTTTGGTTACTCTTGCCATCAAAACTTTGAAATCAATTAAAGCATTATGAGTGAAAATGCCTCTGGAGCTTTTGAAAGTTTCAGATTAATGCATTTATCAAAGCCACCAATACAGAATACCCTGCTGAGTTTTATAAAGAGGCAAATCATGACATCTAGACAACTCATACCTCATCAGAAGTAGCTGCTATTAAAACTAATCACTGTATTGAAGGCTCTCAATTTTGGGTTTGCAAGGGCCCATCACTTAACCATAAGCACTTACTTATGTTGAAAATAGTTAATGGAGCCATGTGTTCACTCCAAAAGTAACGACTGTAGCTGTTATAAAAAAACACCCACCAACCACACTCTCCTCTCCCCAGCAAGATATGTCTGCCTTTCAAAATAAGTATTCAAAGGTGAAGCTTCACACTTAGATGAGCTGAATGGTTAAGTTCCAAAATACCTAAAGGGTTGGAAGATTCTACCAGTTTGCCACATCAGAACATTTACTGTAATTGTGCCAAAGCAGATTGGGTTTTCCCTGCTGCTTTCCTCTTCCTTAAATTACTATTTTTAAGCGAGAAAAGCATAAATTGTATATCAGAAAGCTTCCAAGGAGGTGAAAAAAGCAAAATAATTTTTGAGATATCCATGCATTCATAATTTTTAAGATATTAATCCAGCAGCAGAATGTACTGAGGAGACTTGTTGAAAGCTCTATGGCTACTTACAAATATTGTTTAAAAAGAGCAGAAGAGACTTCCCTTTTCAAGACAAAGTCAGTAAAACCTGCAAACAACATAATCATGTGGAATGAGTATGAGGCAAAAAAGAAATTCAGATCTGTTTCACTTTAATTAGTGACTATTCAGACCATCAAAATACATTTGCATCACATAAGTACCTCTTTAAACCTTCCCATGATCTCAGTGATATGCAAAGGTGCACTGAGATACTGCTAGCATTTGGCTCAGCTTGTTTCACAAGTACTTTTAAAGTGTTTCCATACGTTTCCTAATTCATACTCAAAGAGGCTAGCAATGTAAATACCACAAGTCTAAACTGACAGAAGAAATTAAATGTCAGAGACTTTATAAATAGAGCACGGGTTTGGGAGGCATAGCATGATGCTGATAATTACAGTGGTTCTATTTATTGTCCCTATTATCTTAGAATTGTTTTAACAGTAAGTGCTGACCTCCTATGCCCATGTTATAAAATGTAGCACACTTCTACTTTACACTTTCATAGTGCTCTTGGTATCCAAAGGCACAGCTTCAGCTGATTCCCACGGCAGCTGTGAAGACTGCTCAGCGCATGTCACCTTTGCTGACAATGCTGACATCCAAAACAAAAGAAACACAATTCATTGCCAAAAGTTTGACTGAAGTGATTTTTTTTTAAAATCCAAGGAAGGGTTTCTTCTAAAATTATTTATTAATACTGAATCCAGCTCTCCAGGTTGGAACTCAGGTTTATGAACAGCAGGACCATAAGTAAGAGACAGCAAGACAGAAGCCTTACTCTTTCTGACTCTTGCCTTTCATCCATTTAGGTTCAAGCATACTATTCTGACTTTTCCTAATTTTGGTATTTGGTTTGCATTTCTGAAGTCCCTATAATGTGGATTTTAAAAATTACGCCAAAAGGCTGAAAAATATTATGCATTCTTCATCTCAGGATAACAGCTCAGCAAAACATCAAGTTTTAGAGGAAAACGGCATTCTCAGTTAGAATCTCTAATTACATTAGAGAAAGCCTAATTACTTATCTAGTTAGATTTTTATCAGAAGATTATGATCTCAGCCTGCAGACATTCAGCCCAAGAAGATGAAGTCTAGCACAGTTACAAAAAATTGAAAATGGGTTCTAACAAAAGTAAGTGAAGCAACTTAAGTGTAAGGAGCATTACCAGTTTCATCTATAAACTATAATCATCTATAATCATCTATAATCAATTAGAAATTTCTTTTCAGAAACAAGCCATTTATTCTCCTTTCAAGAATAAAGTCATGTATGAACACGAAGAACTTAAAAGGACAATCAGGTACATGTCAGAATGTGTCCTCAATAATTCACCACGTGATTAATGCATAAACCCAAGAACCACGGGAAAGAGCATCAACAGAATATTTTTTAAAAAAATTATTTTCATGACAAAACCAAGAAGCAACATACCTTGGGAGATTTAAAGAATGGAACTAATCACAGATGCAATCAGCTTCACAGCTGGTGGCACCATCCTTCAGCTGAGCATAACCCATCCTGTATTATTAAGAGTTTAGGAGCTAATTAAGACTTTAAGTACCATTTTTGCGATGCAACAGACTTTATGTCACAAAGTGGACAGGGATAACAGCACACTCTTAGTTATCTCCACCACTCACATGCCAGCGGGAGATTGTGAAGGCACACAGAAATGCTGGGAGTCAGCACTATCCCCATGCACTGAATAAATCCGTGGTCACTAGATTCTTCCCAGGGCTGGATACTAAATAACTTACTCACAGAAGCTGGATTAAAGTTTGCACTAAATTTTTTGTTTATCAAGAGGAGTCTTTCTCAGGGGGAGTTTTAGACTGCTATGAAAATATCTTGAGCCTTTTTGCTTAATCATTAAAAACCTTGAATTCCCACTTAACTGGTTTTTTCCCTCTATGCAGACAGAAAAGGGAAAGAAATACTCACATTTTAAGCAATTAACATAATGTGATTTTCCAGTGAGATCGTCTTTCCTCATTATCCCAAAACACTGCAAATTACTCTTCAGTATGACTAACCTACTTCTGCAACCCCCTACTTCTGGGCTGTCCTGGAACATAATACCAAACAGTTCTGGGGCTATCATGGATCAAAACAACAAAATTGCTGCTTGTAAATAAGAAAATCAAATTAATAATTCAGATGGATACAATGGTTTAGGTCTCATCCTTAGAGTTTGACTCTTAATTGATCCCTGTTTTAAACAAAGCAGAATTCATTAAGCCAGTACCTTGGCTGCACAAGATACCCTGCACAAGATATCCAGCTGGATACCCTGTCCAGGAATTAACTACTTCTCTGAGAAAATGGGGCCCACAATGGGCTTCCAGAAGGAAGAAAGCAGAGACTAGCACTGTGAACAGCAGATACTTAGAGCAGAGCTTTTGGACCCATTCAGCTCCAATCCTTTCCAGCTCTCAACTGCCAAGTAGCATCTTAAGAGAGGTGAATAAAGGTACAGATGGAGGGCTTGTCCTCCCTCTTTCACCTGTCAGATGCACACAAAGGAATGAACACCTCCTGCAGTGTCTAGGTCTGTTCTGCTGGAAGTATTGACCTCTAGCTACAGGGAACATCCACCTCTGGCCACAGGGAACTCCATCACAGTTAAATTTCAAGAGACAAGTGACATTAACAATAATTAGGTCAAAACAAAAAAAGTAGGATATCCAAAATACAAAATACCTATGTCACAACAGTCTTAAGCAACAGATGCTAGAAATAAGGGGTTAACACAAATGCCACCAGTAACTGTGCAGACACTAAACCCACTGTGACCAATCTGGTTTCACAAATTGTCATTAACAAACAAAATGGAAAAGCTGATTAAGTCTGCAGTGGCCACAAAAAGTGACACTGGAATCACGGCTACTATAAATGAAGCTGAAATGGTCGAACAGCTGATCCTAAATTTATACTAATTATCAAATATATAGAAAATTCATCAGAATAGATTAAAGCTGGCTATTGAGGCATTTTTGCTGTATATATAATTTAAAATAGAGTAAAAGAGCACAAAGGTAAATACTAAGTTTCACACCTTTTACAAAAACTATATTGCAGCCAGTTTTGTAAGAAATTAGAAATATTTATTCTTGGATTGAGCAGTCATTCAAGCAAGAGAAGAGCTTTGTGTCCTGGCCTTCTTCAACAAGATTTCCCTTTTCAATGGCTTTGGGCTGAGCTCTGAAGAAATACTTTGACATTGCACACTCAATTCCCTTTCTTGATCCATACTGTCCATTCGTTGCTATCACTAAAAAGAGGCCTGAGATGCTGGTGCAGAAGCTCAGCTTGGGGTTGTGTACGTACAAAATAAAATTACAATGTGCTGAGCTGACAGCATGCAAAGTCACAATGGCTGTGAGCAAGGAAGCACAGTTACCTCACATTTTCAGGCTGAATACAATTAACAAGCTCTACTGCAAGAAGAATGGACTTCATGCATTATTATAAGAGTTACACATTATTTATGGCCTGCCCAGGGCAGGGATGGAGTCCCAGTCCCTGGAGGGATTTAACACATGTGGATGTGGCACCTGGGGACATGGTTAGTGAGGGCCTTGGCAGTGCTGAGGGACCAGTTTGACTTGATGACCTTAGGGCTCATTTTCAGGCTAAACAATTCTATGATTCGAAGTTCGCTTTTTTCCCCAGATTTCCCAAGAGGAATCATTACAATTCTAGAACAAAATTAAAAGATGACACCTCATACATTAAACCTGTTAGAATAAACCAACATCTCTCATATGAGATGGGAAGGTACTCAAGTTGTAATACTTTATACCATAAAAATATAATTGTCTTCACATTTAATGAAATCATACCAGGTGCTTCCTTCTTATTATACCAATCATAAGCCTCCTGCAGCTCCACAGATCATATGCAACCTTCTTTCTGGTTAACAGGAGCAGCTCTGCAAAATACCCATTGCATTTCCACATCTTGCTGAACAGTGCAGTGTGTTAGGCCATTAAACATCCTTAAGTGTGGAGTTCTTACAAAGAGCAGCAAAGATTGTTACCCATTCAATGCACTTCCAGCTGCAGGAGAGGACAACACTCAAAGAACCATTTTGGAAAGATTAAAATTGTTACAAATTTGCCTGAAGTTCAACTGAGTCACAGTCAGAAACTTACTACTTTTAGTATGCGTAACATCATCTGTGACAAAGCTTAAAGGCTGTAATACAGTTAAGTGTTAAAAAAGTTACTAATAGCAGCAAAGCAAAAATTTGGTGTTAATTTCTGTGTCAGAGGCCAGTATGTATTTCTAGCATAAACTACAGACTTTTAAAGGTTATTTATATACAGAGGCTTTTTCTTTTTTTTTTCTTTTTTTTAACTCATGCATCCTATGCATTGTGGCAGCAATTTTTTAATTTGACACTAGAGATAGTTCTGTCACCAAATGAAAGTACTAATAATGGCTGCAAGCCTGCTCTTATTTTGGGCATTTCTTCTTTGAAAGTCATTACTATCTCTTCAGCAAGCACTGGTACTCAAAGTATTACAGAAGTCCATCTGAGTTGGAAAACAGAACACTCTGAATGTTCGAAGTTTACTGGTGTTTACAAAGCTCAGACATCCGACTGTGATTCCATTGTCCAATGTGCTTCATGACCTGTGAGCATTCAACATGGCAAGAGATGGAAATGCTGCCAGTGCTATAAGGGCAACTTTGGAAGTTACACACAAAATCTTTGAACACATTTTTTGAGTAACTGGTCAGAAATTAACTCACTAGGAGAAGCCAAAAATACTTAGTATGTTACCTTCTTAACATTTTATTCAATGGAAAAAGTTTAATGGACTATGGTTCTTAACTATCTCTTCAGATACAATACTATATTAAATTTTAATTAAATCATGAATTGATACTTAGAACACAGGAAGCTGAAGACAGCCTGTGAGGGGAAAATAAAGGGTAAACACAAAAGTAGGTCAGACTTAATGATTAACACAATTAAATTTACTCTTGTTTATATCAAGTTTTGCTTTTTGCACTTCCTAGCAGTCTCCCTGGTAGATAGGAAACAAATTCTGGTGGTCAGTGCATGACCAAACTTAAAGCCTGTTAAAACACTTCGTAAAAATCTGCTCCAGAGTCTGTCTTTCTCTAGTATATGCCAACTTACACATGCTGCTAGTTCTATTTCAGCATAGCAGTGACACATTAGCAAGCAATGTAAAACAATATTTGTAATTCCTACCTTTTGCTAGAGAAGAAGGAAAACGATAAAAACAGGACATCCATCAGGTTAACAGGAAAACCAGGAAAAAAGTCTGACTAAAAGTACCCAGCTTTGCAGTTAATATATGGCATTCAGCAGCCAGCTGAGAGACACATTTTAATCAAGTTTCTACCCAAGACTGCAGATGTCCATGCCTGTAATCATTGCTGCATTTGCTCTTTAATAGAGAATCACAGATTATCTCAGGTTGGAAGGGACCTAAAAGGATCGTGTTCAGCTCCCTGTTCCTTGCAGGACTACCTTAAACTAAAACACATCACTACGATGCTAAACAAACCACAACTCTGACAGCCTTGGTGCCATGACACTGCCCTGGGGAGCGTTTTCCAGTGCCCAACCACCCTCTGGGGGAGGAAACTTTTCCTAGTAACAAACACAACCCTCCCCTGGCACAGCTCCAGTCATTCCCTCAGGTCCTGGCACCAGAGAGCAGAGATCAGAACCTCCCCACTGTGAGGAAGGTGCAGAATAGGACAGGTCACCCCTCAGCCTTCTCTTCTCCTGGCTGAACTGGCCAAGTGATCTCAGCCACTTGTGTGTCTTACCCTCGAGGCCTTTCAGCATCCTGGTCACCCTGTCATGGGCATACTGCCATCATTCGATGTCATTTTTATTCTGAGTTTGTCATCCTCCCTGTCATGGTGTTCCAGTACTGACTCTGGCCTGTATGCTTTCCTTATCAGTTCAAGATCCCTGCTCAGCCAGGCCCTCCTTCTTCCCTGCACACATGATTCCCCATGCTTTAGAATTGCTGGCTCCTGCACTATTAAGAGGCCACCACTTTGCCCACAAGTCTCTCTTTACAAATTGCACATCTCAGAGGGCACCTTTTCTAGTTGGCCCTTCAGTCCCTGCACCAGAAGTTATCTTCAACATGCTTCAGAAATTTCCTGGATCTGTTTGTGTCTGTTGTACGATAATCCCAGTTGATATCTGGAAACTTAAAATCACCCTTAAGGTCCAGGGGAGCTGATCTAGAGACGTCCCTTAATTCCTATAATTCATCAGTGTCATTGTCCTGGTCAGGTGGTCAATAGTAAACCCCCACAACATACTCCCACAACTTCTGATATATATCTAACAACTTCACTGTTAGATATATATTAACTTATATATATATATTTATACATGCACACACACACACACACTCACACACACTATTTTTAAAAAGGTAGCTTTTTACCTTTATGGATCCACCAATGTGGATTTCATTACAGATTATGCCCTAACACCTCATTCAGAACTGCCAAGCCTTGACATCTTCATTACAACCATTTCCCTCATTACACAGATGGAAAAATAAGTCTTTGTGGTGTATGCCAAAGATTAATAAATGGTAAACAAAGAAAAATTTAAGAATTCTCTATACAAAGCTTTGGTAAACCAGTAAGACTTGTGCATTAACATTCACAGGATGTTTTTTAGGACAATATAGATGGACTAGGGGAAAAAGAAATTGAGGGTGTTAATGGTTTGCCTTAGCCATGATTATTACTGTAGGGCCTTGAAAAACTATTTATGGTTACATTTCACTCTGTGCCACACAAACAGAAAGCAAACATCAATTTTGCCCCAAACAATTCTGGCTGTGGATTACAGGTAGAATCTTCAGTGAAGGGAATTCCAGCATCTCCAGTGGGCCATTCTGGGAAATTAGCTGCTTGTTTCATGCACTGAAGCAATACTTAGGGGATGCTGTGCAACTAAAGGAAAGAATCAATCATATCCTGAAGAAAATCCTTTCTTAATCAGACTGCAGGGAAGGCAGTTAGAAGAAGGGACTGCTGAGAAAAGAGACTGCTGTCTGAGAATTGTTTTTCTGTGGACTGACAAACTTTATATTCCTGCTCAGTCAGGATTTTCTTTTTCACAATTTTATATTACTGTAACTTTATGCTGCTTCTGTTTCCCTAGTGCAGTTCGACATGATGCGTGCCTGCAACCTCATCGCCACGGTGGCTCTCACTGTCGGCCAGCTCCTCTTTGTCCTGGGGCTGATGGAGCTCCCCATCATCTCTCAGGACACCCAGTGGTGGGAGGAGGCCATAGCTGCTGTGTTCCAACTTGCCAGTAAGTCCACTTCTTTCTAATGATGGAAAAGTGCTCAGTCCCTATTAAATCCAGGTGGAAAAGTGTTTCTTACTTTACAAATCTTTCAAGTGACAAAGAATAGCAAAAAGGCTTATATCTAAAAACAAGTTCATTATCTCCAACAAGCCCTCCCCGTGAGATTCTGCATTACATGAACGGAAGTTTTATCTGGAATATATCATAATGAGGCTTCTGCCAACCAAAAAAACCCCAAGCCTTTATTACTTCCTATGAAACCAGGAAGGCAAACATAAGAGAAACAAACTGGATACATCATAATCCCACAATTTAGCAGGGCAAAATATACAAAAGGAACTGTGAGAAAGCAGAGTGGAAGGGCTGAGCAAATTTCTGAAGTCTTGCTGAAATATGATTATTTTATTTTAGCTAACTGAATTTTACTCAATGACCACCAGCTGGATTTTGACAAACAGATACATGTGCAATCCAGCAAAGAAAATCGAAATCAATTCATACCACTGACTGCTATAAATAAAATTCCCACAGCAATTCTCATGGACTGTATACAGAGCTGCATGAGGAAGTGGGTTTATCACAATTCCATTTGGACAGCAGTGGCAACAAAGGGTAGACATTCTGCAATAATACCTTCTATTATTACATAAAGCAACTTCAGTATTCATTACAGTAAGAGTCCAATCCTATACAATATCCATGCAGGAAACTGTCATTAATGGAGTAACATTCAAGCTGTTTACAAGATCAGATTAAAAATACAAGGTTTACATATATACACACACAGACATATATATTATTAATGTAAAGAACAGGTTATAATAAGGCATCAGCATTTTATTTGAAGTTTTAATTTCAATTTAACAACAGACTATTAAGAAGGGCATAAAAGTACTGAGACCCCAGGTTCTCACCAATGCAAGATCAGAATCTTGCCTAGGTCATTTAAGTACGGTCTCACAGTCTCACAGCAATAAAATGGCTAGGTTTTTTTAGGTCCACTAAGGATGAGGAACCTGAAATCCAGATGAGAGGAGGAGACTGCAGAGGTTCTGTAGCCCTCAAAGCACCTGATCCATCTTCCAGGTGCAACAAGAACCTCAAGCACCAGACAGTGCTTCCAAAAGACAGACATACAGCCTTGCCATAAAAGCCCTCCCTACAGCCCCTTCACATCTGTGTAACTGTGGATACCTTCTGGATAGTTCTCCCTGGCTATTAGCATTATGCCTGCTGTACTCTCCCATCCTCTCCAAACTCGACGTGTTTTTCCAGAGCGGAAATGCATTCTGGCCCTGTTGGGATGTGTTGTTTCATTGACAAACAACACAGGGGCCAGCCATGGGCCTTTCTTCTACCATGTCTGCTAATTTTAGACTGGGCTTTCTCCCCCGCCTCCATTTTTTTTTTCTTTTTTTTTTTTCCTGTGCTGGACTCTGCTTTAAACACAGTCAGAGAGAGACTGAAGGGCGCCAGGATATCCCGACGCAGGAGGAGGAAATGCCTGCTATTACCTGTTATGCAAGCTGAACCTTGAAATCCCCAGTGCTGAGAAGGGACATGGGAGAAAAGCCACAGTCAGAACAATTAACAAAACACTAATGAGAATGGCTGAAGAAGCTTTTGGATCAACGAGCCTATGTCCATCTGCCTGCCTATGTTCAAAAGGTGTGAAGGGAATGGATCTGGCAGCCTGTGACGATATGAAGACAGACACTGTGCTGTGTGAATCTGCAGAAATAACACAGCGATTATCCCTGCCCCATTCCCCATCCCCCTTTGCAGTTATGCTACATTCTCCTTTACCATCATCAGGTGGTTCTCTGGCCTGAAGTCATGACATTCATTTTACATCTCATTATCTTAATGTAACTTTATGTTTAAACAGGTTCCTTCCTGATATCCAGGTCACCTGAAGTCTTCTAGAATGCATGCTTTTGAAAAAAGTGGGAAGAAGTCATTATATCTGCATTAACCCAATATAAAATAAGATTTCTTGGAGACCTTAGTTTTCCAGAAAGGTGGTACATCAGCTGCTGATTCCTTGGGACATCAGGGTTCTGCCCTCACTGAACTCCCTGGACTGACTCGGGTGACAGCATTTTAGACATTATAGAAGTGTCTTTGATAACAGACAAAACCCATGTGCAGTGAGAAAGCCCAGCATTTCCACTGCTCTGATGAAGGGCTGCTGCTACATCTGGAGACTGAGAGTTCTATATTGAAGGGGAAGACAGTGGCCACCACACATCCTACGAGCCACAGGTGATATTCAGTCTCTGAGTTTCCACTCTGAGACCGTAACCTCTCAGTCACTCTCAAAGAAAAGGAGCAATATGGAGCAAAACCATCAGAACCGTCAATATGACACTTGTATTTAAAAGCATTTGTCCCATGCAAAACAATCCAAGAGAAACCTCTGCAAGGCTCTCTCCTGCTTACTTTGAAGAGTTAAAGCCAAGGTACTTTAGGTCAGACAGATCATTTGTGTGAGAAGGGCAGGTAATGTTTAAGAATGAACAAACTTAGATCTTATTAAATATTTCTGAAGTAGTGGCTGGGTAATTTCTGTTTATTACACTTTCAAATGAAAGAACACCAGCAACAACCTTCTGTTTTTTCCTTTTCAAAATCCAAATGATCTGAATAATTGTTCTGCAATTCCTCATCCTTTCAGAAATTTCAGAAATTATCTTGAATCATATTCCCTCTAATTCCAACTTCTTGATCTCTACCTTTCATCTTGGAATATGCCAACAAGTGCTGAAGAGAACCGCAGTGGTCACTGGTCAAGACTGAAATCTTTTATTATGGGGAAGGCTCAACCCACAATTTTCTTATTTTTACTCAACTGAAACTGTGTGGATTTCATTATATTTTCCCATGGCCTGAACTAAAGTCCTTTTTGGCTTAGAAAACTAAGTGTGCTAGGTATTATCTCTAAAGTCTACAACAAGCTCAAATCAATGATCTTACCGGAGCTTGCAGCGGCTCCAGACTCTACCACTTCCTCACTTCTGCCACCTGCACAAGCATTTCACAGCCATTCAAAAAGGATGGACCTCTGACAGAAAATCAAGCCCCAGGAAGCAAAGAGGAAGCAAAGAAGAGAGGAAACAGCAATGTTGTTTAGGACAGCAATGGGATTCACACAGCTCCAAAGCTTCCCAGCCTCACACCTCCCCATTAACAGGAAAGCGAGCTGTTTGCTTTGGAAAAGGCTCCTAGTGAAAATGGAACCAGCGTTGTACATGGAATTTTGTGTCAATGCTCAGAAACTTCCCTTTAGAGAGTTTGGGGGTTTCTGTTTTTTTCCAAGGACCTGTTACAAACTCTGTGTGCTGAATATAGGATGGATAACAGCTCACAGAAGAGGTGTTGGAAAGGGAAATCCATACGAACAGCACAGGGAAGAAAGAGCACTTCAGAGGATATTGAACTACTACAAACATTAAACTGCAAGACAGGATCAGGCCTTGAGGGGCTCCAGCCAAGTCTTGATCTTGTCCAGTGATGATTATCACAGACTTTAGAGAGAAATATTAGAAACTTAATTGGGAAAATCTGGGATAGAAAATCCTTTACTTTAGAGCTCATCCTGTTTTTTTAACGTCCAAGACTGCAATACACCTGAATAATGATTAGTATTTTGCCAGTATGCTTTCAGCATTAAATAACTTTAATATGTAACATCCTGAAGATTAAAAAGTTTCATGAGCCTGTCATTTACAGCCAAATAAATTAGTCTCATCTTTCTTAAATTTCAAGCATTGCACTCCAGCTTTGCCCAACAAGTTTTTCTGATGAAAGTCGTTCACTCCAGGCCCCTAATGCATCACAGGAAAGCTGAACTCATGCATACTCTAATTTCTGTGCTCTTAAAACTAAATCAGGTGATTTTTGAATCATCTTCTCCAACTACTTTAGATCAGTTGATATTGAGAAAATCTCAATGTATAAAAGAACAGCACAGCAGCCACCAGAAAACACGGCTGAAGATATTCCTGATAACAATGTGATTCTGAGTTCTGTACTACTTCCTTTCACCTTTTTGCTTCTTAACACTCTCATGCCAGATCTGTTCTAGGATGAAGTCTATGGAATTGTAAACCTAAACCTTCCTGAAAAGGAAGCAAGTAAATGAGATGCTCTAAGTAACCTAAAAATCATAGTAAAAATAGAGAATCTGACTGCTTGATCTGTGCTATGTTTTCATCATTTGTCAATTTTATTTTACCCTCAGTGCCAAACTTCCCCGCTCTTTATGCGTACCACAAATGTCACAGTAAAGTGATTTTGTTATCCCACATTTCCAAAAGGAACCATATTTGCAAAAAATCCTAAAATCTGCGTGTCTATCTCATTTATTTTGTTGGAAATGGTTCCTGGGAGCAGCTGAACCAGCAAACTGGGAAGGAGGTAGCTCACAAGAAGTGTGGTGAACTCCTCATCTGGCATAGCTGCAGCAGGAAGAAGATCTGCCTGTATTCTTTAAAGCTAAACTCTGATAAGAGCAGCAGGCAGGTTGTTGTAGCATCTCAATGTCAAGGGCATATATATTCTTATGTGAAATACAGTAAAAAATCTGTTAACAGATAAATATAATTTGGATATGCAAGCATAAGGAGCATGTAATGCAGAGAAAAGCGTGTGAGATGGAAAGTATCTCAACTCAAATATTCACTTTATTGCTTATGAACATGCACATTATATATACATGGACGTGTCTCCTAAAACTGTTTCAAACCCAGTTGCCTTGCTGGATTCAATTACCCTCTGATGTATCCAGAAATAAACAGAGCACTTGAACAATAAAAGCAGAAGATGATGAAACGTCCAGGAAGATCACCTGTCAATGACTGCTTCTCTCTGCACAGAGTGTTTTTGCTCAGGCAAAACCAGCCAGGTCTGGGATCCTCAGCATGAGACAGACAAGGATGTATCAGAGTGGATCCAGAGGAGGCCATAAAGATGCTCCAGGGGTTGGAGCAACTCTACTATGGAGACGAGCTGGGGGTGTTCTACCTGGAGAAGAGAAGGTTCTGGGGAAAACTTATTGTGGCTTTTCAGTACATAAAGGGTGCTCAACAAAAGACAGAGAGTGATTTTTTATATGGACAGACAGCGATAGGACATGGGGAATGGATTTAAGCTGGAAAAGGAAAGATTTAATGTTAGGAAGAAAATCCTTCCTGTGAGGGTGGTGAGGCCCTGGCACAGATTGCCCAGAGAAACTGTGGCTGCCCCTGGATCCCTGGAAGTGTCCAAGGCCAGGTTAAGTGGGGCTTGGAGCAACCTGGGATAGTGGAAGGTATCCCTGCCCATGGCAAGAGGGTTGGAAAGAGATGATTCCTTTCCACCCAAAACATTCCATAGTTCTGATTCCAGACAGGAGCCCATTGCTCTGCCTGATATGAGACCTACTATGATTAAAGCAGAGCTTTAATTGGCTCCAGTTGCCTCAGAATCCAAGAGGCCAAGCAATGCTAATAGTCAACATCAAGTGTAAGTATCTGCACATTTCTCCCTATTTAGACAGCTGCCCAAGAGGAATTCTGCCTAGTTCACTGGGAATGCTTTTCAACATTCCATTCAAAGACTGACATAGTTTCTAATGAAACCTCCAAAAGGTAACCAGCAAAAGCAATTTACTGTCAATAGACCTAAACTGGTTAAAGATTTCCAACATAAGGTAAGATTCACTGCCTAACAGTAACTATATCTCCCATTAGGTTAAAGACAAGGACTGACAAACTCAAAGAACACAAGTGGAAAGCCCTTGTAATTCAGAAAAGTGAGCAACAGAAGGGTCTCATCGCCCCTGAGAGGCTGAACATGCTACTCATGTTTAATTCTAAGATGTTACATGCTACCAAAATCCTTGGAATGAAATTTTAAATTAGAACTACACGAAACAAAAACAAAAAAACCCAACCCCAAGCAAATTATTGTACTTAACTATGTACAACTGAAACCTCAAAGTTCACTTGACTCTAATGGTCACACTTCAATTCCCAGTGGCATTAGAAACCAAAGCATCGCCCAGCCTGGTGCTACAGTGAAGAGCATGTGACTATTACAGAGGTGCCATACTTGTCTTCAACTGTAACAACTTCTTTTGTGCCAAGCTGATACAAGGAAAGGTATTTATTAATAAATAATTTGCATACGTCCTATAGGAATCACTTTGTGAATCTATCTCATGCTGATAAATACAGCTGAGCTCCTACAAACACCCCATTCAGGCGTGTGACTCATCACAGCTAAATCATTCCCTGTGAAACTTGGTGGGGTACACAGAGGAGGAGTGAAATATTTCCTTTCCCTGTTTACAGTTCTGCACAAGCGTGGGTGGTGTATTCTCAACACTCTGGCTGCTCTATTTTCCTTCTTCTCCCTTTTCTTGACAGCAAAAGTCATCCTCCAGGGCAAGCTGCAAAGAGGAGGATTTTAAGTCCCAATATAGACTTTCTGGTAAACTGGAAAAAACAATGTGGATTTCTTCAAATGCAGTATAAGTACACTAATAAAAAGGAAGAATCAGAATCCAGGGGTGTCTGAAAAAGAACAACAAGCTATCACAAAAAAGTGACTCTTAGAGTTCTTTTAAAATGCTAAAATTCTGTATTTGGCTTGCAGCCAGCCTCAGTCAAACAGGAAATCCAGCACACAGGTCTGAAATGTAAGTCCAAAAAGTAACATTCTCCCAACCCACCCCCACTACCACAGTCAATACTGTTCCAACCAAAAGTCTTCTAAGTGACTTCGTTATCTGTTTCCTTCCCCAGCGGAAAAGCCACCCCCCTCCCAGCTTGTTTTGCTGCAGATGGGAAACAACTAGAGATAAACAGCAGTTCTATGGGAAAAAAAAGCAATTCAAGTAATCTCATCAGGATTTTTAGTGAAGTTGTGGCTTCTGTGCAGTCTTGAGACAATATACAATAAAATTAACTGAAATTGATTTATGAACTTAAATTAATTCAGGAAACTGAGCCATGCATCTCAATGTCTGGTCATCACTATAAAACAACAACAAAAAAATTAGATCAGATGAAAATGTTCAATGTTTTCATTAATAAATTTAAAGAAATATGTCCCTTCTACAGTCCTTGTCAACCTGTATTGTACACCATGAGCTCAAGAATCCTGATAGCAAAGAAAGCAATTTTTTGGTTATTTTTAGTAGCATTGTTTATAGGAAATAGTCTGGGAAGCCAACTGTCTTCCTCTAGGTATTTTATTGGAATATTGAAACTGAATTCAGACATTTTAAAAATATCTATCTAAAAAGGGAAAAGTCACCACAGACAGCTCTGGAGACTATTCTTAAAACATGGTTAATTTTTATAGGGATACTTTTAACTATTATATGGCGCAAATACATGAACTGTGTATTTTTGCCCAGTCATTTAGAGAACAGACTAAATGTTCCACCCCAGTTTTTGGCTGGAGTATGACAAGACTCCTCTAAGGGCAAGGAAAACATATGTAGCACATTGGAACACTTTGCTTCAAGAAGTCCAATTTTGATTAAGGTGCTACAGACAAAATCTATCCAAGCAAACTTTGGGGTTTTCACACGTGATCCTCTTCACAAAAGTAGCATTCATCAAAATTTAAAACTCACCATCCTATGCAAACTCAAGTCTTTTTGAATCTTTATGATTTCTTTACCTTTTGCTCTGGAGTTCCTACATTTATAATTCCCATATCGAGCCATGCTAATGTGAAGCGAGAATGCTGAAAAATAATTTTCTCAGTGACATTTCTATTCTGGAATTCTCTGACTCCTGCAGAACTGAAAAACTACTGTATAAACTCTACTGTAACATGCTTCCACACCTGCTGCCTCTGTCATGTGTTTGTTCTTAATGTCAGTTCCTGTCTAAACTGCAGCAAAGGATCCTAAACAGAATGCACATTTTCACTCAAGAGCCCTAGCAACTGGATTCTTCAATCTGTCAGTTCAGGGAGCTCTCAAACCCAGTCCCTCTGCCCCACTCGGACACTGGCACACAACTGGGAAAGGAGATACAGCCTCTTGCATGACTGGGTGCTCGTCTGAGCAGGGTTCAGGCAAAGAGCTTGTGAAGGAAAATAGTCCTTCTAGCAAAAATAGCTCTATTTGGGGATCTGTAAGGAAGCCTTAGTGCTTTTTCCCTGATAATTGCTTCATCAGATAGAACATGGAGATGTTATATCACTTAGGACAGCAATTGGCCATAAGTAATACAAATGCAAGAAAGACAAAGCTAAGTAATATCATTAAAATCTGAGTATTTGGAAAAACTTTTAAATATTGAAAATATTTCTACAGTGGGAACTAAGCCGCAAGACCCAACATAGCATCAGGGTTACTCTGTGTAACTGGTATTCCTGAACCCATGTCCCTCTGCCAAGAGAGCCTCAAAGATAGTGGGAAGTAGACTGTTGATAATATTTATAACTGTCCCTTACAGGTACCTGTGAGTGGTCACAGGTCCAAACAGCTCCTGCTCAAAATTCCTCCTGCTTAAGGTTTTATGATTTTCTTCACACTTTAAAAAAAATACATATTTAACACTTTATGGATTCCCTGTTTAAGTGTGTATGAACTGAAAATGAGTTCTGAAAGGAAAACTGAAAAAGAACACTGATTATACAAAGCCTTCTCATGTGCCAGACTAAGTAAGATGAGTCTCTTGATTTTTATCAATACGCTCTTTCCTGCCAATTTTAAACCACAATGAGATGAAGCAGGTCAACTCAGGTGCAGGAGGTGCAAGCATCTCCTTTCCTCTTGATTTCCTACCTTCATAAGAAAATGGCTATCTACCACCCTTTGAACAGTGGACTGCAAAGCAGTATCACTTTTATAAGACCCTTATGAGACCTAAATTAAGATGTAGACATCCAAATTCTTTATAAGCATATCACAACGAGCATGCTGTGCTCCCAATACTCTGAAATACAAAATAGACACAGGAAGTTGTATTATTCTGGTTCCACAGAAGGGCAACCAAGCCGTCTCAGAGGAAAGAGAAAAAAACCTGTCTCTCACCAAACAGAACCTAATCTCCCCCCCTGTTCTCTACCATGTGCCTCAGGACAAACTGGAGACTGATACTGGAAATGAGGGGAAAATATTTTATTGGCACCAGCAAATCATTAATATATCGAGCAGTGATTTCTACAACTCAGTGTGCTCCACAAGCCACGTTCTCTCCAAATGGAACTTGTTTATTTATAACTAAGCTGAACCATAAAATACCTACCAGATTTACTGACAAAACCAAGGAGTTACTGTGTCCTTACACTTGTATCAACAACCTAAAATGCAAATATTAGGCTTTTTTTAACATCAGAGTGGGGAAAGAGCAGTAAAGAGCTACTCCTGCCGTAAGAACCTATTTTCTCCTTATTTGTCCTCAGACAGAGAAATACCTGACTCCAAACCCTCTCTGGACATGCCAGCTGTGGGACAGTGCCACCTCAGGAGGAGAAGGTGCAGAAAGCAACTCTTACAAAGCACCCTCTAGGTAGACAGAGGAGAGCCAAGGATGTCAGACAGCTCCTGAAGGAATAGTCAATCAGTGCTTGTATTATGAGGAGGTGGATTCAGCCTTCATTTTACTAACTCTTGGAATAGGACAAGTGTCACACCTTTAAGTAATGATTGATTTTTTCCCTCCTACTTGCATGCCATTTCCCTCCTCTGTGTTTTTTATACATATGTAACTTGTGTTTTTTCCATCATCACTGCGTTACTAGTACTCTTTTAAGAAAAAAAAAAGTCAATACAATGCACACTCAGGATGTGCTCTTTCGTGGAAAATCAAGGACCAAGGGTCACACCATTGCAGTGTATCCATGGGGACAGTGTTTGCAGGCACAGGGACTGTGGCTAGCTGAGAAAACAGCATGCAGCAACTGGGACTTGCTCTTGACTTGTCCTTGCCCATGAACTTAGGAAGATGTGATCCAGATACATTTTGGCAGGTCATTGACATATATTTATTTATTCCAGTCCTCCTTTATGAAGGAGTCATTTTGGCAATGACATTCCTTTGTTAGGGTGGTGGTTAAGGAAGTGAGTGGGGTAATAAAATCTTTTTTTTGGGCAGTGAGGCATATTTGCCTCTTTGTGGTTGAAACAATCTAATTACATCCATGAATTTCTTTCAAAAAGCTGAAAAGCAGTTTTGTTTGATGACACGTACAGGAAGAGAGACTAGACTGGAACCCCTCTGCTCTGGAGCCAGGCTGGGAGAGCTGGGGGTGTTCACCTGGNCAGGGGAGGAATGCAATGAGCTTTAAAGTTCCTTCCAACCCAAACCATCCTGGGATTGTATGGTTCTCTGATAATACAATAAACAGAGTGCAGAAAAGTGATCATGTGCTTATCAATGCATTCGTCAGGGCATGGGCAGGTGTCAGTAACATAAAAAAGGAGGGTAAAGAGATAGAGATTACCCCTTGCTCTAACATGGGCCTCCTGCATGACTAGAACACCTCACTTCTGAAATAACATTACTATTATTCATCAGTAATGTAGCCAAAGATAGAGAAATATTTTTTCAATTTTTTTGAAAATCACATGGTGACACTTGAATGGAAATGCTAGATGAGTGCACTGTTATTACTCTAATATTCCCTACCTTTTAGGGAACTCAGTACTGTGCTTAAGGTTACAAGGATAATAGAAACTTTGCCTTCAGTAGCTTCTGGAGGCATGACATTACTTCTACCTCATAACACTTTTTGCCAGCAAGAAGAAGTAGGACCACAAAGTTCCATTTATTTCACCTTCCCTTTTTTTAAGTTCTTGCACACTGCTTTTTATTATTTCTGTAAGAGTGTAGCTAAACATCATCTTTGCAGTTTACATAGTGGCCAGCCTTAACAAACATTTTAAAATTTCAGCATAAATGTACATACTGCGAATAAAAGATTTATTATTACCATCATTAGTACAGGTGTTTTCTCTTTTGGTAATGGGAGTAAGAAAAAGTACATCTGTGTAAGTGATTCAAATGCATGGAGGGAAAAACCCAATGTGAAATACAAGCTCAGTGGGTGTAAGAAATTTAAATCAGAGTGAACAGATTTAAACTTAATACTGAGCTTCTGTTTAAGGCACTCTCTTTGCATGTATCATGAGGCCCAAATATGCCTTCAAAAACATATCCAGCCTATCATAATAGGGATGGAAACGCTATACAGACATATGAACAGTGAGTCTGTAAACGTTGAGATGCCTATGGCATTTTGCCACTACAGAATTTTAAGAGAAGAACAAATTAAAAATAACTCTGCCATTCTGTTTGCAGGTTTTGTTCTGGTTATTGGACTGGTGACATTCTATCGTATCGGACCATACACCAACCTCTCGTGGTCCTGCTACCTGAACATCGGAGCCTGTCTTTTGGCCACACTGGCAGCTGCCATTCTAATCTGGAACATCCTCCATAGGCGTGAGGACTGCATGGCGCCCCGGGTCATCGTCATCAGCCGCACCCTGACTGCTCGCTTTCGCCGGGGCTTGGAAAATGACTATGTGGAGTCACCATGCTGAAAGAGCACACTTGAAAGGGGAAAGATCTCCAAGATCTGCACTGGAGTTTTTTTTCTATAAATATATGCTATAATTTAAGAGTTGAAAGACAACACAATGTTCACTTGTGTGGGCAGAGGCCCTCGATTATTATTCAGATGGGCTCCATCTATATACATATGTATAAACCACAATTTTTTATATATATATATATATAAATAATATTATATTGCCCTCTCCTGCTGTACAGCACAGAATTCTTGGGTTAGCTGCATGGCAGCAGGGTCGGAGAAGATACCAAGTGTGTGCAATGAGAATACAAGAAAGAGGGAACCAAACACATTTTCTCTGTCTGCATCAAGTTCTCCTGTTCCTTAAACATAAGACAAAAAGCTATAGGAAACCAGTGACAATAGCTTGGGAGTTCACAGGCAATCTGAGAAAGCAGAAAACTCACTATAGGTTAAACGATGGGTTTAAAGGTCTAAATTTCATGACTTTTAAACCCATCACTTAACTAGTGCTTCTATTTACCTCTCTATAAGGAATGGATTCTCATAAGCTGCAACACCTGCTGCAGGAGCAACACCTGCTCCCAACCCCAGGCCAGACCAGAGAGTAAAAAACAAAAGCAACTCTAACTATTCTTATGCAAAAAAAGGGATTGCAGAAAAATTAAGGTGCAGTTTTTCAGACTTTTTTTTTTGTATCCTGAGACACAGGTTTGCTAATGTCCTATGGGTAAACAGACATTAAAAATGAGAAGGATACACAGCTACAACAGGCCACACATGCTGCTGAAAAAAATGTTTCAGTGTTTCATTGAGGGCAAACGTCCACCCAAGGCTACCTGAAATCCCTAATAATGAGATATATGATTAAATTACATTGTTGGAAACTATTATAAGAAAGAAATATTCCAGCCCAAATTGGTTTATTTTCTCTCCAGCTAGTTATAACATTTGCTGTGACTTTAGAATGCTATGGCAGGACACCAGCTCTGCCCAGAGCTACGTAACACAGAGAATATTGGAGAATAGAGCTGCCACTCAAGCACCCAGACTGGAGAATAAGACAAATATACAGGACTTCAGGATTTTGAGATTTAAAAACAACCTGCCTGATAACTTAATATGATACTGAAGTGAAAAATTAATGCCTTTAGGATTAAGAATATTGTTTATAAGCCTTACCCTGAGAAGCACATGGCCTTACAAAAGTCATATGCATGTAAGTTTCAGAAAGAAAAGCAACACATCAAAAACTATTATGCAAGAATACTTGGGATACAGGAGCCTGAGGCAATGACAGGTCTGTAAGGACACTCAGAATGCTGCTCTGAGCACAGTTAGTGACAGGTTTGAGGGACCATGAGCTGTGAATGTTACAAATTCCTTAGGACTGTTGTGTTGCTCCCAGCTGAGTACAGCTTTGCTTCTTTATCACTATTTCCACACTTCGTTAAAATGTAATCATCAAGTTGGCTCTTGAGTTCTGTTCTGCACTCAGTTTGGATGTGATGAGAAACTCAACCCCAACTGCTGCTTTGCACCACGTTCCAAATGAACAACACTCCACACAGAGACTCATGCTCTAGAAAAACTGCACTGCTCTAGACTGTCAGGAGAAATACCATAAAGCTGACAAACAGCTTCTTCTAGCAGTAGGTTTGTAAAAACCAACTAAGATTAGTATTCACCTGCCTGCATTAATTTTCTGGGGGAAAAAATTTATAGAAACAATGTTATGATTAAATGCAGCAGTTTTTAAAATAAAATATTAGAGTATTTAAGAGACATTATATTATTTCCTCTAATATTGCAATATCCATATTATAATAATGTACATGTGAATTTAAAAATCAGCTATGTGGTCCATAATTCTGTAACACTTGGTATTGCTGTGATTATTTTAGATGTATAAATAAATTTGTGACTGTTCATTTTCTCCTAGTGATGACATTTTTGCCCTTCACATACAGGATAAGGTTGCAGGTTTTATCAGTAATTCTCTTTCAGTAAAAAATTCCACAATGTATTATAGACAAAGAATGAACAGAGAATGCATTAAAATGTCTGTGAGAAAGACGTTTTATCTGGTTAAAAATTAAAGGGAGAGTGAAATCAGAGAGGGGAAAAGTAAGGAGAATCTAGGAATATCTATACTTCATACAAACTTTTAATGAAAATAAACTGCACCCATGAAGAAATACATACAAATAGTTCTGATACCTTTTTATCAGCTTGATAGATTTGAAGGCCTCATCCATGTCTCCAGCAGTCAGATAGTAGCTGAAGTTCAGCATGGCATCCTGGGTGGTCTTATCACAGTCTCCGAGTCCAATGAAATCTCTCATGGGTCTTCTTGCAACCATCTGAGAGACTGTTCCTGAGCCAGACTCTGATGCTCTCTTCTCAGCTTCTCCCAGCTAAAAGGAGAAGGTTGTCATATACGTATCAAGCAGGTTGAAACTTACTCCTTTGTACACGTAATTAATTACATTATTCCCACCACAGTCCAAGTTTTTTATATCTGCAGGACCATGATCAATAGCAACAACAGTTGCAAAGTTTCAGAACTTCCTAGAAAATGCCACAAAATGGGGAATGTCATAGAAGAGATTAGCATATTGCAGTGAACAATCACAGCATGTCAGTGATCATATGCCACAGAAATGTAACCTTTTATTCATTATTATTTTATATATATATGTAATTAATAGTACTACTATTATAATAGCAACTGTTAAGTTCCCAGATTTCAGATAAACATCTCTCCAAGTTTAGTCGCTTCTCAAATATTAGTCCACTGTTCTGAAAGTTAACTATACAGACCAAATTCTTTTATCCTTGCCTTAATGTTAATCTTATGAATACTGAAGCTCAGGTTCAAACCCTTTCCCTTACAACTGGCAGTTCTAAAGCTTCAGGGGCACTTTTACCACTCATTGAAAGGCAACTCAAATTAATTCAATCATTCTGCAGAAAAACAAAGTCTCAATCTTCAATGTCAAGTGATCTGTCTGGAGTGTAACAAGGAAATTTTCCCAAGGCAGGCACACAGGAAGATACCTGAGTCAAGAAGGATGCCAATTGTATAGTTACATAAGACAGCTAAGTTTTATGGCATACAGAAGCCAATAAAAATTGTATTATATTATAATAAAGTGGAAGTTCTGGGTAAAAGACAAAGTGCAAATCTATTTGACTAGAACTTGAGGAATTTCTAGAACCAGGACAGTAAAGACATTATAGTGAATAAGGAGAAACCCTGGAATAAAACTTGGTCAACATGGCTTGTTGCATCAGCTTGATTCCCTGTATTTAAAGCAGACTCTGCTATTACACTAAATTAGGTTTCCCAAATGAATGCAAGTGACCTAAAAAGTGACTTTGTCATAAAGAGAAAAACACCTACCAAGAAAAGGGAAACAAAAGAGAGGAGCAGAGGATGAAGGAAGAGGACCAAAGCAATGCAGATACTTACGGGTTTATAGACACATCCCCTCCGAAAATGCAACTAATGGCAGCAATAATCCATACAGAGTCAAAAAAAAAAAAGGAAAGAAACAATATCAAAGTAAAATAGCATGAGATGATGGAGAAGTGTTAAAAAGAAAGATTGGAAAATGCATATCACATTTCACCTTTCAGTTTAAGGGAAAAAGAAAAGACAGTACAACTCTAAAAGCTCAGTCTGCACAGGAAGACTGACAACAGGCAATGCTTTGAAGGGGATGAATTGCAAAGTGCTGCTCTGAATCTGAACATAAGTAGAGATATTCTCCCTGTCTAACAGTGCTCCCAAACTACAAGAGGATGAGAAGTCTCATTAATATTAATTTGCTGTAGATTTTACAAAATTAAATACATTAGTATAGTTAATGGGCTCTGTTAGACTTCCCCTACAATACAGGAACAGAGCAAATCGTCATCCTAAGAAGCACCAGGAAATTCAGGTCAGAACTTCACTAGAAAACAATCTGTAAGTGAAAGGCTGCAGCTCACCCAGTATGCATGAATTATGCAGGGTATTATTTACCTGAGACACAAACAATTTTGGATTGAAATTCCAACTTCAAGTTTTAGAAGTTAGAGCCTGTCTTCTTGGAATTTGCAGCACACAGGCACTTGTTGATGGTGCAAGATTACTGTTCTTGCTCTCTTAGGTATTCTTGGAGATTAAGCTTCATTCCAGTAAGGAAGTGGGATGCTTCTGCCAATGCCAGTATGAAATGCCCTGTCTTACAGCCTACATAAATCTCTCACACACACCCCACCCCCCTCTTGTACTTGTAATAGGCACAATGACTAGATAAAGCAGAGGTTTTTTCGCAACCCGTTTTCAATTGCATTATCTGGTAATTCCTGTTTGTCCTACACTTGTATGTCACATTCAGTTTACAATACCCATAAAAAGCCATTTCATTACGAATTCCACAATTCTACCAAATTCATCTGCATCAGAATTATCTTTATGTCATTTTTACACGTGATGCATCACCTTGCCATTGGAATTGCTCTACTACCTCAGATCCAGTTTGGTTAAATTTGATCCCTATACAGTGAAAAGTCTGAATTTCTGGGAAGGGAAGGAATTCTTAGAGATTACCTCACCTTTTTTGCAAAGTAATAATGTGGCACCTCTATGCCCAGAAGAACCTGGTAGGATGAGGGCAATGGAAAGCTGTCCTGCAGCAAAAGGCCATGCTCTTCAGTGCTGAAGAATGATATAATCCAAACATCCATCTGAAAAAGGAAGCAAAGCACTCTTTTGTTTTTATGCTGCAATATCCTTCTTTCTTTTTATTTTCCATATTAACTTGGCAAGAAGCTTCTCTTGACAATAGCATGACCTATACGTTCAGACACAGCTGCTGGGAGGGCAGAGCCACACGCTTCCTCTCTATAGCGAGCAGCCAGCACCTCGCTCTGCATTCCAGCCTGGTCCTCCTGCACAGGGACTACCACCTCTGCCTCAGCCATCAGCTTCACCCACCATAAACAGAGAAGCCCCTGGCCACAGATGGCTGCTTCAGGGATCTCTCTGAGAGATCTGGCTCAGGGTAAAGAAACAGAATCACAGAATAAGGGAATCACAGAATGGGTTGGGTTGGAAGGGGCCTTAAAAACCATCTAGTTCCAAACCCCTGCCAGGGCAGGGACACCTTTCACTAGACCAGGTTGCTCCAAGCGCTGTCCAAACTGGCTTTGAACACCTCCAGACATGGGGCAGCCACAACTATTTTCAACTTTTTTTTGAAAAAACATTATATTATTTCCATTCTAAGTTCATCAGCTCATTGACTGCTTTGAGTTCCCAGGAAATATATCATCCAAAATATATCATTCAAAAATGGTTCCTCTAGCAGTTTAAGTATTGACCTGACTCAAGCTAAAATAATATTTATTTCCAGCAGAAGTTAATCAGACTTCTCATTTACTACAGTATAAGCAGAGAGTAAAAAGTTCTGTTGAATAAGGGGCAAAAAGTAAGTTGCACTCCTTTTATGTCTTTTTTTTCAACTTTATTTAGAAGCCAAGGATTTTCAAGTTTTTCACTTGAGGCATATTAGGTTGAATTGTTCTTCTCTTTGCTAGAAGACCCTATCCAGACATTCTATCCCTCATCTTTTGAGGCATCCCTATCCCGTTTCTCCTTTTTAAATTGATCTTCTCATGGTTGTTCTAAGGTCACTTCAACAAACAAAAGACATAAAGAACTTTCTATCATTAATTTTAAGAGATTTAGTTGAAATAAGGCACAAATACAAAAATTTGAGATTAAAATGGATGTCTCAAATCAACAGAATGTTTATGCAGGATAGGCAGTTCTGTACAGACAAAGTGGTAAGGAGCACTACAAGCACAATAGCAGGGGAAGGGGGGAAGAATCGTTTGTGTGATGAAAAATCTTTGATTAGATCATTTCCAATCAATAAAAGTGAATTATTTTTTCTAATGTAAAAAAGACCGTAACAGATAATTTCAGAAGTCCCATAAAAATGAACAATGTCTCTCCAGAAAAGCAGAAGATGGGAGGGACTGGGTGGAAGAGCAGTCACCTTAACAGCCCTGTTATTCTATCAAGTTAATTCTTGCTGCTAAAAGTGGACTCAAGACATAAAATCAGCAATTTTTTAAATTAATCAAACTTCTAGATTATCAATCCACCCAATCATGCCACCTGAAAAACTGTAGTCCAGATACAAGCTTTCATTATGGTCATTCCCAAAATTCTATCGCAGCTAAAGAAATCCCCTCTTCTTTTTCTTCACTGTATGCAAGCTTGGCCCAAACCAGACAGCTGCCATAGAGGGACTGCCTGAAGCACAGACACCAAACACAGGGTTCAAGACTCATTTTTGCACGTAGTAATGTGTACTACTCACTCCTACATCCTTAGTGAAGCACAAAGGATTTACTACTTGGACAGAGAGAACTCCATGTAAAACAAGATAAAACCAATAAAAAAGACCTTACTGTGCCCTCAGTGTGGTTTTTCTTTTGGTCTGGAAGTTGGAGACTGGTTTCAGGAATTGCTTCACATACAAAAAGTCTTGGTTCACTCTGGTCCCAGAAATGGCAAGCAGGGATGTGACTGTGCAACTCTGGATATTCCACTACAAACCTACCAAGAGACAAGAAAACAGTGTAGAAAGGGAGACAGAGTAATTCCATCTCATTCAGTGCATGAGTTTAAATAAAGCTTTAGCCAAGGGATCATATGCAGTTATTTATACTCTGTGTTAGAGCATTAACCAGATACATTTTCCTGACTCCTAACATTTTACACATGGCACTGACACTTCTAGTTTCATCTGTTACACTGGCAGTGGTGACAAGACATAAAGCATTTTGGTAGAAAAAAAGTTGGTACTGCCTATAAACACAGATACTTAAAATCTAGATTTTAAGACCCCTGAGATTGCAGGTCCTACAGAAACACTTGAACATCTTCAAACTATCTACCTCTGTGCCTGTTGCTGTAACACAGGGGTCACCTCAGCTCTGTCTTCAAACCATGGAATCATCAAGATTGAAAGAGCACTCTAAAATCACCAAGTCCAACCGTGCACACACACCACCACCACGCTCATCACTAAACCACATCCCAGAGTACCACATCCACACATTTTTTCTTCCCCTTCCCCTGATGGTGATTCCACCACTGCCGTGGCCAGCCCATTCCAATACCTGACAATTCTACCTGAAGAAATCTTCCCTAATACCCAATCTAAATCTTTGCTGGCACACTTGAGGCCATTTCCTCTCATCCTATTAATTGTTACCTGGGACAAGAGACCAACCACCACCTGGCTACTTTATGTGAAAAATTCTGAGGCACTGTGGAAGAGCACATTAAGCACAAGGACTTTCCCTGAAGCCTAGGGAAAGCCAGCCTCTGACAGCAGTTTAAATAATATCTTACAGCCTCCTTTGGGCATTTCAATACTATTTCAGTGCCAGCCACGTCAAGACTCCAGACACAGAAAATCACATTATTTTAGCTTAGTATTCATTTTTCTGAAAAAATGTCAAAATTATTTAAAAGAGAAACCAAAGACATCATTAAAGTATTTTCTCATTTGCTGTCACCACTGAAGGGTGGAATTTGTGGGGAGGATTGGGGGAGGGCTAGACGGCAAATTCAAAGAGACATTAAAAGAGGTGCAAAAATGCCCTAAGTCCTCTCCCTGCCATGGAATTCCAAATCAGTAAATTGCAAATGGCAAAACAGAATTTGTCTAAAAAACCTGAGAATGTTTAGGTTTTGCCTCAGGAGGAGGGAAAGAGAAGCAGAAGAGGTGTAGATTATTATCACTTTCTGCTGACTTTACTCACTCTAATTTGAACATCCTTTAAAAGGAAGAACAGATAAATGGATTTTTCACACAGACTATCTAAAAATCAAGCAGTGAAACAGCATTCCTGGCTTGGGTTGGCCTCTGTTGGGCTACACAAGATACTGCACTTGGAAACAACCTCGGCACTTACTCTTGACTACAATACCTCGTAACCAATATAAGGATGTAAGACCCCAGATTTGCATTTGCCTTAGGTTTTGATGAGCCAGGTAGTTTCTTCTGGCTTTCAGTGGTAAGGAGAGTAATTCCTTTTTTTTTGCTTGTAATACCCATAGCAGATAGTTGCTAAAAAAGCAATCCACCTGTTCCAATGCTGGTTTTTCTTAAGAAAAATAGTTAGAAAAATTACTGTAAAATCAAATAGGAATTTGTACTCTTGCTATTGCACCATACTTTCACAAGCATTTCTACTTCATTGCATTATACTGCTAGGATTTCTAATGCACTTCCTACAGTACAGTCTGCAAGAACTAAAAGGCAGCAATTCTTAATAGAATTCTATTCTAACTCTCCCTGAATTTCTCTTCTATGAATTTGTCCAATATCTCCATGAGTCCTTCCTTCATCTTCTCTACTTCTTCTAAAAGGACTTCCTTGGCTCAGCTGCATGTTGGCTGAAGAACTACCTCCTGCTTACTTTGAGCTTGCTTTCTGGGTGTGTTGATTTGGCATAGCCTGGGTGTTTGGCCACAGGGGGGTGGGGAGGGGGGGCACCACAAGGGTGGCTTCTGTGAGAAGGTGCTAGAAGCTTCCACCATGTCTGACAGAGACAGAGCCAACCTCTGATGCCTCTGAAGATAGCCACATGGTCCTGGCCCAATTAGAGAGGTTGGTAACGCCTCTGTGATAATACATTTAAGAAAAAAATCAGAAACACACACACACTGAGTACTCCCCCAGGGGTAGGGAGGCACTACAGCCACCACAGTGAGTGCTGCCTGCCTGGCCACCCCTAGCCAGCTGCACTGCGGGCAGAAGGGCAGGGGCAGTGGTGGCTTCCCCCCCACGGTGCCCCACATGAAGAGAGGTGATAAATAGCACAAGAGCCATAGCAACCACCCCTACAATGGCAGCAGGGCTGCCTGGCTGGCAGTGAAAGCATGATGAGCAATTCCCCAACACGCAATCTAGACAGGATCAACTTCTCAGTGCTGCGGGATCTTGCAAGAGTCTTTGAATTAGTGGAATTTGTTGACAACAGTATCTACAAGCAGCAGTTTTTTCTCATCAGGGAAGACGATGAAATGAGGACACGTGAGGGGGAACAACATGGCAACACCAAGGTCAGTGGAAAAGAAAGAGGGGGAGGAAGTGCTCCAAAGCACTGGAGCTGTGATTCCTCTGCAGGCCATGGTTAGGACTATGGTGAAACAAACTGTCCCCTTGTAATGCACATGAAGTCCACAGGAGATCCAGAAATCCACTTGCAGCCCACGAGAAAAGTGCTCCCACCACAGTGGGTAGATGCTAGAGAAAGCTGTGTTGTAGTACAAGACCTGAATAGAGAGATAGAGCTCTTGTTTGCAAAACAGAGCAGCCTATCCTTCACGGACTGCACCCCATGGATGAGTGACCCACACCACAACAGTTTTAGGAAGACTTTGCCTGTGGGAGGGACCCCATGGCAAAGCAGAGGAAAGACTCCTCTCCCTGAGCGAACAGAAGAGATCTTGAGCGACAAACTGACCAAAATTCCCACGCCTTATCTCCCTGCACTGTTGGTGGGAAGGAGGGAAGGGCTGGCAGGACAAGTGTTTTAAGGGCTTATTATACTTCTCATTATCCTCCTCTGACTCTGTTAATAATAAATATACTTTATACATATAAATTTAAACCCGTTTTGCCCTTAGAGTGTTTTTATCCCAGTCCTTAACTCATGAATCCTTTGTTAATTCCAGTTCTTCTTCCCTCCTCTCTGCCCAACTGTAAAGATGAGGGTAAGCAAACAACTCTTGTGGGTGCCTAGTGTTTGGCCAATGTCAAACCACAACACTGGGACCTTCGTTATTGGAATAGACAGGGATGCAGCTTGATGGACATATAATTCACCAGTGTTAATCAGTTCTTTAGAAATAAATGATTAAATTCTTACAAGCACTTTCCTAAGACAGGGGAATGTCAGAATCAAGGTGTGCTTGTCTCCACAGGGCAGATTTCCATCTTAAATCCACCATTAATGTTTCTTGAAGTAAAAGCTCCTTACTTGCCAATGCCTTGTCCAGCAGAAAGGCTCTCTCTGCGATCTCCCTGTTCAGCCTTGAAATCAAAGAGCGTAACTTGGTCCATTTCAACATCATAGAAACAGATCTTGGAATCGATGTTCCCATCAGCCTACAAGAAAGCAAAACAAAGGTTGCTGGAGCATGCAGTCAAAAAGAAAAATAAGTATGTTTATCCCATGTGTTTCATGCTCTCAGCTTTCTTCACTGGTTATCACATAAGGTCATGCTCACTAAGAAATATGAGAAAATTCCTGGCTGTTTTCCTACTTCAACAAGTCAGCCTTGGATTTCTTTGAAATGCTACAAAGCAGCTTTTGTAATAATGTTCCTTTTCTGGATTGTTCCCAACACAGTACAAAGCCTTAAGAGACCTTAATTAATGCCGGGACATGACACTTCATTACATGAGTCAATACACTGCCTGGACCAGGTAGGTTTATTTCTGAAGAGTGACTCTTGTGTCCTCAGTAATCTTGACCCACACCAGTCTATGAACCAATGGACAAGTCCCAGATGGTGAGTGAAGAGCTGTGCCTCACCCTGTTGACAAAGATGCTGACTTTGCTGCCATTAGCATTGCACTTCACAGACACAATGTCTCTGCAGCCAGGGAGCAGCTTGGATAAACTCTTGCTGTTGCAGTGCACTTTTGCCTCTCTGTGAGAAGGAATAAACTTCAATTATACGGTGGCAAGCAACTGGCAATATGAATCAGCCAAAACATTTAGCAAATGATGGGAAAGAGTTTTAAAAGCAAACTTTTTTGACTGTATGACACCACTGCCCCAGACTCCCACTTCCTCTCCAGAGGATTGCTGCCACTGCCTTTCTTTCAGGAATAAGTTAACAGACACTCTTTCCTCAATGAATCAGCAAGAATAAACATCAGTGCTTCTACAGGATTTCCAAAACGTGGCTATACAGCAAGAACATCTGATCAGAATTCTGAATTCAGAGGCCTGCTTTTCCTACAGAAGCTGAACAGTACCATGAATGTTGACTAGAGCCCATCACATAAAAGTTCTGTGTATGGAAAGCTGTGGAGCAGGAGTAAAGAAATGTCATTAGCAGGGCATATTTATATATTTTATTATCTCAAAAGAATCTTATTGCTGGTATAGATACAAACCCAGTAATCAAGTCACCAACAAAGGAGACAAATCTCATGAAACAGAAAAATGCAGCAAAAAGAAGTGACAGTAATTTAGAGCTATAATGTAATCAATCTCATGAAAACACAAATCTTTGATAAAAATAACATTTGTTCTAAGCCAACTGTGGTGCCCTGAAATTAAAGTGTCATAATTTGAGAAGGGGTATTTTCAGTACCAAACACAAAAATTTATCATAGAATGCATGAGTGAAGCTACTTTTTCTCACTACCAAACTTCATAACCCAATATTTATGCTAGTTACAACCTCCCAAATCGAATAACCTTCAAACTGTCCCAGGTGGAATGTGTGTGATCCCAACCCAAGTCACTTCCAGATGGCAACTAACTAGACTTTAGCATTCCTCTGGTGACAGCATGAAAAGAAGAACAGAATCTGTTTCACTCTTCGGGTTTTTCAGCATTTCAAAATTACATTTGTCATCAGCAGCTAAATTTTCAAAATTAATGTCATGTTAGTATCTTTCATGTTCATCAGTATGAGAGTACAGCAACGTTTGGACCAAGTCAGGTGAACTTCTTAACCTAAACCAGAGGAAGAACAGAGTCTCCACAGTTCTAGGTTCACTTTCTCCATAGATTCACTGAAACAAGTTTGCTGACTTATGAAAAGATACAAGACCTGGTTTTATTTCAGCTCTTTTGAGATTCAAGTCATCAAAAGACACATGGGACACCCTTAGCTTGATCTTCAATAAATTCTCCACACACTTTTAAATGCACTCAAATATGCTTCATGGTATCCTCCTTTTATAATAATAACCATCATCATCAATCCATGACTTGCCCAATTATTCCACGGTTTCTCCCTTGTTTTGGAAATATGCCATCAGTTCACATAGCTGCATTGTCTCAAGATTCCAAGGGACTGTTGCTTTTCATCAAACCAAAAACAGCTAAAAATTCCCCACAAAATGCATGCTTAACTACAAACAAATCTTTTAAAAGCCTTAATACCTGCGTGAGAGATCAAAGATTTTCAAGTGAGCCAGATCAGTTCCCACAGCCAGGAAATTCCCACAGACATCCAAGAGGCATGGATTCCCCTCTGCTTCAGAGAACACCAGCAGCTGTTTAACTGTGCCCTGGGAAGAAATGTGTAACACCAGGTTTCTGTGGTCACAGCCTCACTAGAAGGGACTTACTTTATCACCAAGCTGAGTCATGAATTTCTGCACTTCTGTGTTAGATGAATCACTCCAAGCAAATTGGAGAAATGTACACACACAAATGCAATCTGGGTTTCAGGTATGTATATAACCTCCAGAAAGGTCTAAATTTAAAGGCATCTGCAATAATTTTCTCTTTAGTAACACAACCTTTACCATGTGAAAGACATACAGAAATATAAAGTCCCTGAAGGTCCTTAAATATGTAGCTGTAAAAATAAATACATTATATTTATGTCATGAATCACACTCATTCTAAAATATAATATTTACTTCCTAAATAAAATTATGTATCATGGAACTCTGATAATTAGATTTTTCTTTTTGGTTCTCACAGACTAGCAGAGGCTGCAAAGGTTCACACAAAACGTGCAAGTAGTATTTTTCTTTATCTTGTAAGAATATTCAGTATCATCTTCCTGAAATATGTATTTCAACCTGCATGCAATTTAGATTGTCTTCAAGTCTGTAAATACTAGTTACACCTCAGTAGTGTTCAGAGTGGCAGACATTTTAAGGAACACAAAATGTCAAAGATCTTTCTGCTGAAATATTCAAAGTATTTTTTGAGTATTGTAGAGTTAATAGCTTTATAACGATCAGGCACTTACTTTTAAGCTCTAACACCAATCTTTGAAAACAACAAGGCCTATTTGTTAGTTCATGGTTTTCTCAGTCCTTACCTGCCAGGTGCGGACCTGGATCCGATATGGCTCCACTGTGTACAGATTTTCTCCATGGACAGACAGAACTGGAGAGTCACAAAGGAAAGAGCCTGGAAGAATCAAAACAAAGCCATCATTACAATAAATATGTTCTGTAAAAAGAAAAGAAGTAACTTATAGCAAACAATTTCCACTATCTTGCACCAAATCCCTTTTTCAATCTGTCAGTCACTACTGAATTCCAACTTCTTGGTGTTTTAGCCTTCTTCCATACTGCCATTACATTTAAAAGCTGGAGCTCCCATTGCAAACGGGTGTTGGTACACTTTGTCCATGGGAAACAAGTGAGAGAGGAAGGGCAAAGAGTTGATATGGGGAGTGAAAGAAAGGAAAAAAAAAGTGCAGTGTGAGATTCTGGTAAGAGAATTCACTTTTCCCTTCAGTGAACTGCCACTGAAGAGGAATAACAGAATCTCTGTCAGAACAGTGGCTCTGCAATAACTTCTGAAGTGGTGTAGATTGTTAGGACCTTGGCAGTAATAAAGCAATGACTCAGCATGGAAAAGTTATAAAATATACCAGTAAATATAGACAAGCAGAAAACATCTCATGATTCTTACAAGATAAATCCCAAGATTTAGGATGGAATTGATGGAATTCTACATCACTTATTTCTCAAGGCAGAAATATTTAGGGAGAATTAATCATTTGAAAAGCTAATTTACTCTACTTGGCACTATACACGGCAATTTATGGGACAACTTCTCCTGAGAGCTGGGACCAAAAGCCTCCTTCCCAGCTCCTATGTGAGTGCTACGTAACCTTGATTACACTTTCTCAAAGCGTTCAATAGCCATTGCCATGTCTTACCCATAAAGGCAAGAGGAGCCACAGCTGTAAAAGCAGGAAAAAATTGCTCTTCTTGATCAACATCAATGGTGTACTTAAAAAAAATATAAAAGTAAGTAGTTCTAGCCTCACACGATGTTTTGTGCAAGGCCCTGTACAATGTAATTCAGCTTTCTCAAGCCCTGAGGGTTTTGTCCAGTATAGAAGAAGGTGTCTCTGCCCATGGCAGGGGGGTTGGATAAAGATGCCCTTTAAAGTCCCTTCCAATCTAAACTGTTCTGTGATTCTATGATTACAGTGAAAAAAACCAGCTTTGACAAAACCAGCTTTCAGGCCACCACGAATGAATATGTAACTTTGGAAGAAAAGAAGCATTCTGACTCTGACCAACATTTTAAGACCTACCTGCACTTCTAAAGGTATCCCCTGAGCACTCAAAGACAGCCACTTGCTTCCCATTCCAGAATACTACAGCATCCTAAAACAAACAAACCACCAAATAAATATATACATTTAGTTCCTTTTGGAAACATGCAGGAATTCATGGAATAACATAGCAAGAACTCCTCTATAATAGCCACCAGTTACTAGTTCCTCTGGACATTGGGTTTGAAGGTTTTTAGCAGCCCAGAGGTTCTCTAGGTTCTGGTGAGCACCCTAGAGAATTCCTGTGTCCCTGTTCTATCTTAAAAAAAACCAGCTCCACCACAGCACCATTGCTACTGTCACAACAATACCTTCGTAACACATTATATTGAATATTTTAAAAAAAGGAAAAAAGGCTTATCTTAAAGACTTAGGAAGTCTGGTCTCTATAAACCTAACTAGGCAACTGATTAAGCAAATAAATGGAAAATAAAACAGATTAACCTTAGTAGCAAAGACTCCATTAGCATTCATATCAACACGAAGGCTGTGAGTGGTTCCCGCGCCGAACATTGTCACATTGAAGAGGCTGGGAGACACCTGTACCACAGCCACCTGCTGATGAAAATGCGCCAACATGGCCTGCTCACTGAGGATCACCACAGAGCTGATGTTGTTCACTGCCAGCAGGTTTTTTTGTGACCCCCACTGTACATAATGGGAAAAGAAAAACGACACAATTTCACCTCTGGTCTTGAACTGTCACAGCAATGTCCCAAGAGAAATAACATGGGGGAAGCCAGAATAAATACTTTTATACATACTCAAAGTCCTACTCTCTAAATACAAACTATAGGGAATGACTGGGAAATATTATTGATTCAAATTATTATGCTTGTTACCCAGTGTCCTGGTTTAAAAGACATGTATCTGGTAAGGAAGGCAGGAACTTTCCCAAAATAGAAAGATGGCCCCCTCCCTCCAAATTATTATAACTTCAAAGACACAGCTTCCAGGAAAAAATGGGAAAATGAATAACAGTTCTTTATTAGAAAATATATATATATAAAAAAACCAGAACAAACAAAAAACAACAGCTAAGAAAAAAACGTAAGTTTTCCCACCCGTCAAACCATTTCCCCTTTGGTGTAGTTATGTCCACAACCAGCAGGGGGCGCGATTGGGCGAGGCAGAGGGACAGCAGCGACTCGCCCGCGGCTTCAGGGGACGCTGTGATGAGCCCTGAGCCTTCCCGCGGGTTAATGGTGGCCTCAGGAAGACAATAAATGGGAAGCAATTCCTTTGAGAAAACCTAACTCCCAACATTATCCACCATAATTTTTTTTTCCCATACCAACATGTTACATTGAACTTACACTTTTTATCTATAGCCATACATGCATTATCCTAATTATATACAAATATACATGCAGATATGGATACAGATACAATGTCATAGACTGTTCACCCCAAAATAAGGTCCCACTGAAGACTTTATGTTTCTCTATCTTTCTGCAACTATGTCCCTGAGCAAAGACAACCAACAAATGGGTTTGTCTTTGCTCAAGGCAGAATTCAACCAAGTAGTCTTTCCTAACATACCTTTCATATGTACCACCAGAATCTTATCACCATCTGTGGTACACAGCGGTTCAGATTGGGCAGGGCCAGCTCACTTAGTGGAACCTCTATTAACTAACCCTGTAGCCTTTTCTAAATGCAGATCCCACTGCTTGAAGGTCCTACCTCCCACTGCCTTCAATGTTGTTTTTAATAATCTATTGCACGGCTCAACTTTCCCAGCAGCTGGTGCATGGTAAGGAATGTGGTATGCCCACTAAATACCATGTCCTCTTGCCCAGGTGGTTATAAGGCTGCTCTTGAAATGAGTTCCATCGTCAGACTCAATTATCTCAGGGGTGCCATCCTTCCACAGGACCTGCTTCTCAAGGCCCAAGATGGTGTTCCAGGCAGTAGTGTGAGGCACAGGGTAGATCTCCAACCATCCAGTGGTGGCTTCTACCCTTGTGAGCATGTGGCACTTGCCTTAGCAGGTTTGATGCACTGCAATGTAATCAATCTGCCAGATCTCCCCATACTTGTATTACCATACCATAGAGGCTTCACCTGCTTGGCCTGTTTGATTGCAGCACACGTCTCACAGTCATGGATAACCTGGGAGATGCTGTCCACAGTTAGATCCACCCCTCAATCTCCCCTTACAGGTGGCAGGTCTGCCCTGACAGCCTGAGACATCATGGGCACATCGAGCCAGGAACAACTCTCCCTTTGTCTTGCAAGTCCAAATCTATCTGTGACACCTCAATTTTTGCAGCCTGATCCACTTGTACGTTTTCAGTGCTCGTTCACCTGACTCTTGGGGACATGGGCTTCCACATGACAGACCTTCAGAGGTAGCTTCTCCACTAAGTGGCAATGTCTTGCCATTCTTCAGCAGTCCAGACTGGTTTTCCTCTACACTGCCAGTTGACCTTTCCAGCTATCCCCACAGACCACTTGCCACCACCCAAGAGTCAGTGTAGAAGTAAATCTTTGGCCACTTCTCTCATTCAGCAATGTCCCAGGCCAACTGAACAGCTTCGAGTTGCACAAATTGGCTTGACCTACCTGTTCCTTTGGTAGCTTCTGTAAATTGTCATGTGGGGCTCCATTTGGCTGCTTTCCATTTTCAGTTCATCCCTACGATGTGACAGGAATCATTAGTGAAAAGTGCATAGCATGTTTCTTAGTTGGCAGTTGATTGTATGGTGGAATTTCCACAGCTCACATCACCTGTTACTGCTCTTCATCTGTCAGAACAAAGTCCTTACCTTCAGGCCAGTTCAAAATTATTTCCAAGATCGCAGTGTGATTTGGGTTTCCAATACATGCATGCTGTGTAATCAAGGTGATCCACTTATTCCATGTAGGATCAGTGGCATGGTGAAGTAGAGGGAACCTTTCCTTTAAACATCCACCTCAGCACTGGCAGTGAGGGTGCCAGGAGAAGTTGTGCCTCTGTGCCAGTCACATCTGAGGCAGCCTGAACTCCTTTGCAGGCTGCCAGGATCTCTTCTCTTGGGGTGTAGTTGGCTTCAGACCCTCTGTAACTTTGGCTCCAAAATCCCAGCAGCTGGCCTAGAGTCTCACCAAGCAACTTCTGCCAGAGACTCCAGGAAAGACCATTGTTCCCGGATGCAGAGTAGAGCACGTTCTTCACCTCTGGTCCTGTCCTAACTAAGCCAAATGCTACCGCATGAGCGATCTCCTCCTTGATCTGAAAAAAGGCTTGCTGCTGTTCAGGGCCCCAGTGGAAATCATTCTTCTTGCAGGTAACCAGGTAGAGAGGGCTCACAATCTGACTGTACTCGGGAATGTGCATTCTCCAGAAGCCTATGGCACCCAGGAAAGCTTGTGTTTCCTTCTTGCGGGTGAGTGGAGACATTGCAGTGATCTTGTTGATGAGCATATGGTGCTGTCCATCTTGCCACTTCACTCCCAGGAACTGGATCTCTCGAGCATGTCTTTGAACCTTACTCTTTTGGATGACAAAATCAGCTTTCAGGAGAATCTGGATGATCTTTTCTCCTTTCTCAAGTACTTCTGCCTTGTTCCTCCACATGATTATGTCATCAATGTACTGCAGATGTCCAGAAGGCTCATCCTTCTCCAGTGCAGCCTGCATCCATCCACGGCAGATGGTGAGACTGTGCTTCCACCCCAGGGGCAGTTGGTTCCAGGTGTACTGCACACCCCTCCAGGTGAAAGCAAATGAGGTCTGCATTCTGCTGCCAGAGGAATGGAGAAAAATGCACCAGCAATTTCAATAGTGGCACCACCTCACTGCCTTGGACTCCAGCTCATACTGGAGTTTCAGCTTGTCTGGCACAGCAGCACTCAAGAGATGGTGTAACTTCATTCAAGCCACAATAGTGCATGGTCAATCTCCATTCCCAATCAGACTTGTGCACAGGCCAAATAGGGCCAAAGGGCAAGTGGGCCTTGCTGAACACTCCTTGGCTCTCCAGCTGATGGATCATCTTGTGAATGGGGATCATGGCATCTCAATTTGTTTGGCACTGCCAGTGATGCACTTTTGAGGTGGCAGTCGGTACTTGCTGTTTTTCTGGGTTCAAAAGTCCTAACCACAGAAGGATTTTCTGAGAGTCCAGGCAAGGTATTTAGCTGCTTAATTCTTTTTGTCTCCACAGCAGCAATTCAAAAAGCCCATCAATGTCCTCTTGGGTCTTTGAAGTGTCCGTTCTTAAGACAGTCAATGCCCGGAATACATGGGGCATCTAGGCCAGTTTCAATGGGGTGCCTCTGCCAGTCCTTCCCAGTCAAGCTCACCTCAACTTCCAACATCCTCAGCTCTTGACAACACCTTGCCACCCCAGAAATGGTGACCCCACACATTCCGGTGACATTAACACACATTGATCATCAGTGTCAACTAAAGCCTTGCGTTCTTGCAGGTTTGATGTGCCAGGCCATTGGATCCACACGGTCCAGTAGACATGGTCAGCCACCAGTGCCCCTACCTGGCTAGAGGTAGGACCCCTCTAATACTGGTTCTTGTGAATATATATGGGAGGTACCTTCCTTGGGTCAGATCCTTGCCCATGGGGAACCGGCACTGCATTCACTCTCACTGACTTCCCTTTTCCTTTCTCCTTCAGTTCTTGTATTCAGGCTGCCAGGACACATATGTTTCCTGTCTCACCATCTCAAGTCTTCTCCATGGTTGAGTAGGAAATATCACAAGTCAGTTTGTGGGGCATACCCATTCTCCCTGTCTGGGGGGCATCTGGCTCTGACTTCAAGGGCTCTGGTTTGCACTGGTGCCACATCTGGTAAACATCCCTCCCTGAGTTTTTTATTTCCTCTCAATGCCCTTGGGCCCAACATTGGTCACCAATTAACATTCTGGTTTCAAAGACATGTGTCTGCCAAGGAAGGCAGGAATCTGCCTAGAATAGAAAGATGGCCCCCTCCCTCCAAATTATTATAACTTCAAAAATACAGGGCTCCCAGGGAAAAAAAATGGGGAAAGGATTAACAGTTCTTTACTAGAAAATATATATGTATACTTAAAAAAACAGAACAAACAAAAATCAAAAAACCCCCAATGACCAATTTTCCCTTTGGTGTAGTTACAGCCACAAGCAGCAGGGGGAGATGTTGGGCGAGGCAGAGGGGCGGCAGGGGATGAGCTAATTCTGGCCAGTGCTGAGTATCTTGTTACCTGAAAAAGCTTTGAATGGGAAAGCTGACACAAGCACCTGTTTCTATTAGCAGATGTACGAGATACTTATGGCACACATTATTTCCTACATCCTGGACCTTTTATTACTGAAGCTTGTTAATAAAACACTTGGATACTGCATTTTCACAGTGCTCCAGTTTTAACTGTGTAAGTAGGGTGGTGTTACAAACCCTCACTCTATACCAACACAGAGCAAGCAAATGCTGTTGCTTTTTAAGTACTTTCCACTTTTATGAGAAAACAGAATAATTGGGAATATAAAATTACTTTCTCTTGAAAATCACCAGATGTAGTTGATTTTCTTTCCTTATAAAAAATAATGGGGATTGTTCTCACATATGAAACACAGTAACAAAATGATATAGAGTATAACAAACACAAAAAATTGAAAAAACTTAATAATATGGTATAAAACCCAACAACCAAAGATGCTGGATAACCTGAAGCACAAGCTTTGCCCTTTAGCACAATGCTGGTGGCAAAAAAGCTGTTCATTAATATAAAACTTCTAAAATTTAAATTTATGATTGTTACACTCACCATTTCTCTTCTGTGTATATCAAAATGCTATTAGGTGTAGAATGACAGTGTTTAACTTCATTGTGACAAATGAAAATATTCCAAATAAACAAAAATGCTACATCCTGACACTTAACAGACAATATGTTAAAATATATAGCATGCCTTTCTAGAGGGCACATGTCACCAAAAAATATTTGGTTGTAAATATATCTTTTTATTTTTACAACTACCAATGAGATGAAACTTTACATTGAGAAAGTGACAAATAGAAAAAAAATAATACAATCTTGCTTTTTAAATAAATTTATGTAAAATTGACATTCCCAATAATCTTTTTTTCCCAGAAAATAATTTCAGGGAGTTGAATCCAAAGGTTTTGCCAGTGAACTATATAATGGAGTGACCAGCTACAAACAGCGAGTATTTCTGCCCATTTCAATTTTAAAACTTACTTGATTCTCAGGGGTTTTCCTCCTACTTCTGAAGGAGGACCAGCTTCTGCTGGAACACATATCCATATGATAGAGATCATGTTCATCTGTTTCACAAAGATGGTCTATTCATCCAAGGTTTGTGAAATCCCACTAACACTCAAGGAGGCTCTTTCTCACCTTTATCTGAGTGACATTTCCTTCAAGTTCTGTAGATGCCTGGAACTTCCACTTGTCCTTGCCCTCCAAAGCCCGTGTACTCTGATCAGATCCTGCTGCTTTCTTCCACATTGCTACTCTCCCCTTGTTAGTTCCAGCTGCTAAGATACCTGCCATTCACAAACATTTTAGGCATTTCATCTTGGACTTCAGAAAAACAAACCCACATCACACAATGTAACAGGCAGCAAATGCTGGTTCTTGCCTACTGAGAAGCCACTTTACAGCAGCAGCATTTCTCTCTTCACTGCAAACCAAGTCCTAGGCCTATACTGGATAACTTTTCTGGAGAAACAATGGGAGAAGTTCCACATGGCAAAGTGCATCTTCTAAGCTACCAGAGGAAGTGATTTTTTAAATGCATCAGACTACTCTATTTTAACTTCTTCTTAGAATATAGAACTATTGAATATCCTAAGCTGGAAGAGACCCCAAGGGTCATCCAGTCCAGCTCCTAGCCCTGCACAGGACAGTCTGAGGAATACCAACACGTGCTTGAGAGTGTTGTCCAAACACTTCTTTACCTCTGGCAGCCTTGGGTCATCCCCACTTCTCTGAGGAGCCTATTCTGTGCCCAACCACCCTCTGGCGGGGGAGAAACTTTTCCTGATATCCAGTCTAACCCTCCCCTGGCTGGACACAGCTGTGGCTTTTCCCTTGGGTTCTGTCACAGCTCACAAAAACCAGAGGTCAGATCTGCCCCTCATGATAAAGCTGCCCCATGGATCCTCCCCTTAGTTTCCTCTTCTCCAGGATGAACAAACCAAGTGACCTCAGCCAACCCTCCTATGGCTTGTGTTTATTTTAAAATAGCTAGTTTTGTAGTCACTTTGGGCAACCAACCACTGAAAACGACTGCAGCAGACGAGCTGTGCCCACGTTAGCAAACAAGGTGGCGCCCAGGAGCAGCTTTGTAGAAAGGATCTGTTGTAAGGACCGGGCATACATACAATACATGCCACTAAGCTCTATTTTGCATTAGGTCTAGTGCAGGTGCATAGATTGAATGCCCAAAACATGTTGGAGTGCATTAGGTGTACTCCAGGGGTACTTGTGTCAAAGGGAATCCAGCTCAAGTGCCATGAGACAACTCCACAGTGAGTCCAAGTGTAGTTGAGTATTGAATGATTTCCCTGCACCTTTCAAGGCACATTTCCGATCCAAACTAGATCTTCAACATCACACACTACCACTGAGATCCTCAGTTGCAAGTCAAACATACTAAAGTTATTACAGGACACGGAAGGCTGAGGTTTGGCAAGGTTTAGGACCAGAGATCACAGCTGCTGTGTTACTTCTCACCTTTAGCACTGCAGTAAGACACACAGTTAACACATTCTTCCCCCTCAAAGCCAAATTGCACATCTAGTGAGAGCACATAGTTCTCATCTCGATCCAAATCCCAGAACCTAAGGCACACAAAACAAAAGTGTTAACAATGCTTTTCTTTCCAGGTGTCTTGCCAAACACAGTCAATACGATGCTGTACATAACATTAATTTATTATTTCCACAATACCTACATAATTTAGTTTTTAAAATTGAATTTTCAGCAGCTGCCTCTAGAGTGTGAATTTCTTAACAGTCTCCCTCCTTTTCCTTTGACTTTTTAATCTGCAGCATGTTTAGGGATATTATCCTATGAAGAAAGAAGTCAGAAGCAAGCGCAGCTTTAAAAAAAAAAGAAAAAAGTGAAGGCTACTTGCAATTTTCTTCCTCCCTAATTATGCTTCCTCCTCTATTTTAAGAACATTCCTGGGTCAGCCAGTATTCCTTTGGATTCCAGATTTATTTTCTAGAACTAAATATTGCCACGAAACTATTGCTTCTTGATACTTGGTCTTTATTGTATTCTCATAAAATTAACAAAAGATTCTTTCTAATAGTAGCAGACAGAGGCTCAATAAAGGGAAATACTGATATTAATGGAAGACTCCCACCCTGCTATGGTCCACTTTGGACCACTATGACCAAAAGGTTAGAGGAACAGGTAGAGCAAATCATAGTAAAGACAAGGAAGAAAAGATTGCAAAAAAGGTAAAACTACAGAACACAGCAACATAACAGCATGGCAAAGCAACATACTTCAAAGGATTAGGGACAGAAGTAATTTAAATACTTGTCTTATGTTACAGTAAAAGAAACGTCCTGAAAAGTAAGCACTTTTTTCTGGTTGCTGATGCTACAAGTATCCTAAGGATCAGACAGTAACATTGGCAAAAACAGCAAAGGCGGTGTATTTTCAGGCAAACCCCCCAACTAGACTCATTTTCGTAAGAAATCAATGATAGCACTCAAGGAAGGAACAGAGTAGGTAGCACTGCCTGACAAAATAAAATACCTAGAGAGAAAGCAAACCATACCAAATTAGTTTCTGTCCTTGAGGGAAAAAAAAATTCATTTCATTTCTCTGCTTGTTTTGACAAATTTAGGAAATGTTGGGAATTTTTTCGTTATTGGTAAAAAACCCCCAGCCAACATTTCAGCAAAATATTCAGTTCATTGCAGACTGTAACTTTTAGCTAGCCGTTCTCGGGGCAGCCAGAACAGCTTTCATTCTTACCTGATGACTGGCTCACCTAGTGCTGTAACAACCAGGCTATGGTCTATTAAAATCATGTCTGCAGAATGACCAGTCTTCCCACTCAACTTCACCTGTTAACCATAAGCAAATAAATACATTTACAGAAGGTGTGAGGAGCATGCTGAAGGACACTAAGCATCTGAATGGCACAATTCGGCTACAAAGTAAAAATATGCAAATAACTAGACCAACTGTCAACTAACAGACACATTCAGACAGTGAATTCAGGTGGGTCAGAAAATGATCACCATAAAATGCATCAACACTGCATGTATAAATTTAATAAAAGAAACCTTTGTAGTGGGTTAATTAAGTAGATAAGGAGCAGTATTTTACTCTTGCACAAGGTCTTTTCCTAGAATTTAGTGAAGATTCCTTTAAAATGTGAGATTTCAGATCTTCTAATCAAATGTAAGTAATGATCAATAAGAAGTGAACACTCCTGTAACACACAAGTGTCCAGTCTTTTTCTGTCTTGGATAAAAAGAAAAAAAATCTTAGGAAAGTGAAGGTTTGGGGTCTACCCACAAGCAGCATTTTAATAGCAAGTAATAGCATAGGGCAGGGTATGATACATTTCCTCTTTAATTTCCGGAGATCCTCTGTTAGTCCTTCCACTGAAGAGACGTGTTGCAGCAGCCCTCTCGTTAAAAGGTAGAAATGAGCCGAGACACAGACTTCTTGTTTCTCACAGCATGATAAGGGTCCTGCTGTATTCCTCTTTACAACTCAGCCATCCTGTCTCCTATTCACTGACTCTGGCTGCAGCAAGTTCCTACTGTAGGTTTCCCTTGCAGCCTTTGACTGCTGGTTATTTCCTGCTAAACTATGACTGCAGGTATTAGTCTAGAGGCTCTGAGCAAAGGCTTTTACCTAGCTAGACCATGGCTGCAGGTTCTAACAACAGGCTCTAACTGGAGACCCAGACTGATCTCACAGCAGTGATTCTCTCTCCTCAGGCTCCTTCTTCTTCATGATCCACATGTTCATGAGCCTCCCCTCACATGCTAACCCACTCCCTTTTATCACACTTACTGTTATTGGATATAGCTGTGACTCATCAGGAGCAAGGGTGTATTGGGTAATTAACAAAGCTGTCACTTATCAGGGGCGAGGTTACCTGTATTCCCTTCTCCTACAGAGACACAGGCCCATAATGGGGTGCAGATAGTTCCTTCATATATCTGCAGTTTGGTAATCAAATAGTCCACATTTTGTCCTCCTTCCTTCCGTGACATCGCTCTCAGTGAGTTGGCATATGACACCAGCATGTCCTGTAGGAATTTCCACCATATGTTTTACATACATTGGATGTTGTCTGAATTAGTAGGGAATTGTTCATTATTTGAAAATATTATCTCCAGCACAGCTAATTCTCTCAGGTACCAGATACCTTGCTCCATGGTGTTCCACTTGTCTCAGTACACTAAAAGGTCTTCTTTCCAAGGAAACCTTTTCCTCACATTTGACAGGAGTTGCATCCAGAAGCTGAGAGTTTCTGGTCTTTTCCCAATCCCCTGGTCAATACTTGAATCCCACGACATGAATCCCAGTTGCAAAGTGGCATTACCATCTAATTTTATATAGTGAGCCATGATAGCCCAGCACCAGAGCACCCAGGTCACCAGGGCCTCACCTGACTGGAGGCTGAAATCTTTTTGCATGTCTTGCAGCTCACTCAGGGATAGGGTTCGGGTGACTATATCTGGCCCTGCTTCTTCCCCCAGTTGTGAGGGCCCTGCTTCCTCTTCAGCACTCACTACATGAACTGATTTGGTCTTAGATTTCTTCTTCTGAACACAGGCAACTGCTCTTAACACAGGCTGGTCTTCTGGGTAAGCTGCAGTTTGAAGGACCATGGTGCCTGTTGCTTTGCTTTCCTCCTCCTTCTCCCTCTAAGGGTGCTGTATAGAAACAAGCAGTGTCCAATAAAGAGTAGGCAGGGTTCAGCATATTCTGTAACTTCGCACCTCTCTGGAACTGTCACAGCAATTTTCTTTCAAACACCTTATCAGGGCCCTGTAGTTGTTCAGGGGTGAACTTCCGAGCCAGGAGTAGAGTACTCTTTCAAAAGCTGGCCCATTTTCTCCCACATGCCACACCACTAATGACTATCCATCCTGCGACACGTCTCTGGACAACTGCCTTAGATATCTCTGTCCTAAATCTTAACATGATGTACACCGGACAGAGGAGACATAGTAGACATATGAATGAGGGCATGCTTCCCTTAACACCCAAAGAGAATTCAAAATTCTCAAAAGCTGTACTAGCAGACCTGAAGGAGGAGAAGAGGATAAAAGCCTGGGAAAAATCATCCTTTCCTCCACAGGCTGGGTATGATAATTAATGAATTCTCAGAGGTAGGAGCCGAGACCAGGACAGGAGAACAACACTGAATATACATCAGAAACTACTCCCATTGCCTTTGATGTTATCATGCCATAAACTGTTATCACAGAGTACAGCAATCTTGATCCTTCTCCCTGCTTTGAAACAGATCACTGTGGTGGATACATAGTGCATTTATGGTAGTATATACAGGGTTAGGTATCACACTCACAAGAACAGACTAAGCAACACTGGAACCAGGGAGCTGTCTACCTAAAACACAAATGCTTAGATTAAAGTTGTCTCAATCCTCTTGAGCCTTACCTTGGGCACCAATTAAATGTTAATACCAGCAAAAAATTAAATACCAAATAAGCCATGGCCCTTCTCCTCCCCCTTGCAGTAAGGGAGGGACCCATGCAGAGACTATGGATTGAGATAATTTACTGAAAGCAAAATGCAACAGAATAAGAAACACAAAGTAACAACAGCCATATGAATTTTAAAAAATATCCAAAACCAGAAGGTGTTTTAGCCACAAAAAATTAGTTTTATGTGGCAGCTGAGACCAAAACCAAAATGGTAGATGTTCCCCATAGTTTGCACCCATCTGACTTCCCCAGGATCCTTCACACTGTCGCAAACAAAGGCAGTATGGCAAGAGGCTTCCTGCCCCCCAGGCCAAGACAATGAAAAACAATGACAAACAGACCCCCCAAAAGCTGGGTCATTCAAGACAGGTTGCACTGCAGCCCTGCTGGGCACTGTTCCACAAAAGTGCCTTCACCATTGCTTCTGCCACTCTGCCATAGTGGGGGTTAATCCTACAGGTTGCTGCCACTTCCCTGCAATTCTGCTGCACTCTTTTTGGCTTGGCTTAGCTGGAATGGGCTTGGCTGGACTGGGAGCCTCCTCTGTCCCCTGCCCGCAGCCTCCCTGCTGGTGCTGCAATTCAGCACGTCAGTTCTGTCGCTTTCTTTTCAGCACCACGTCCCATAGCTGGATCTCAGAGAAAATGAGAGAGGGTGGATGGCAGGGGCAGAAGGCAGAGTCTGCAGGGCTGACAGCAACAACCCTCCCATGATAGAGAGCAAGGCGGAATGGTGCCCACTCCTGGGGTGTGTGCATCTTCTCCCCGAAACCAGAGATGACATAGGTTATACAGAATAATTTAGCTGCACCTACGTGGTGCTAAGCGCTGCCCACCTCTGCAACCAGGACAACTGGAATTTCCAATTTTTCTCTAATTCACTAAGAAACTGAAATTAAGTGTAAAAGAATTAAGATAAGGTCAAAATGAAAAAAAAAAAGAAAAAGAAAATCAGGAAGACAAGATGAAAACCACCTTTCCAAGGTCAGTAACACATCACTCTATTCCACTTCTAGATGAGCTATTTTTGCTTCTTCATCAACCTATTATCTGAGAAACAAATATGAGAGTTGATTAATTTGAAAGCAAAACAGTGATAACCCAAAAACAACAACAAAACTTATAAAGAATAAATATTGCAACTTTACCCTGTAGTATGACTCTTACCTTCATGAGCTCTTCTGCCTCTCCCTCGGTAGAAACTGCATATAAGGACAACTGCAGATTCTCTGTTATTACAAGTAAAACATCTCTTTCCTCTAGCAACAGGAGCTTTCGGACCAGACCATCTGTGGACAATACCTGGCTTGTCTTCCCTTTCTCATTTACACAGTGTACAGAACCTGTAGCACAAATATACAAGGTGCAGATTTTAGTTGACAGCTTTTAGCTATAAAAGCCAAATTTGATGCTTTCTACCTTAATAAAATATTCCTCAAGTGCTGAAAAGGTAAAAATAACAAAAGATTCTTTCATTTTCTAGTTTGTCTCAGGGTACAGACTACAATAGCTGATCAGAGCAAAAAACCAAAGCATATTTTTCCACATTTAGAAAATCCAAAGGGGAATACTTTAAATAATTTTAAACTGCAAGTAAACTTTCTGTTATGAATGACAGCTTCATTCATTTATAAGACTGAGATCTTCAGTCTTATAAAAAAATCTGTGAAAAAAGAATGGCAGCTAAGAATTTGTTCAATTTACAAAAGAGTTTAGATGACAGAGAGCTGTGGACCTGAAGTTTTACATTGTTTAGAAAACACTGTACCACACACCAAATTCAGCTTTAAACTGTAATTTGACTGGCAAGTGGGGCAGTGTTTTTCTAAAAACACTGAAAACAACAACTAATGCACCTATCAACACTTTAAAAGCCATCATAATATCATCAAGTTCTGCTACTCTATAAATCATAGAATCACAGAATCATTAAGGTTGGAAACACCTCCAAAATCTTCAAGTCCAACCTTCAATCAAGTACCACCACACTCGCTAAACCATATCATGATGTGCCACATACAGCCATTTTTGAACACTTCCCAGGATGATGGCTCCACCGCTGCCTTGGGCAGCCCATACCAATGTTTAACAACTCTTCCTGTGAAGAAATTCCTCCTCATGTCCAGTCTGCCCTCCTCTGGCACAACTTGAGGCTGTTTGCCTTGTACTGTTTCTTGTTCCCTGGGAGTAGAGCCCGACCCCCACCTGGCTGTCCCCTCCTGTCAGGGAGCTGGGCAGAGCCAGAAGGTCCTTCCTGAGGTGCCTGTTCTCCAGGCTGAGCCCCCCCAGCTGCTCCTCATCAGACTTGTGCTCCAGACCCTAGCCCAGCTCTGTTCCCTTCTCTTGACACACTCCAGCCCCTTAAGGTCTTTCTTGTCATGAGGGCATCCTTCTTGTCACCTAGAATTGAGGTGCCTCAGCAGCATCCAGCATAGGGGATGGTCTCTGTGCTGGGCCTGTGGACACACGATGGCTGATCCAAGCCAGGTGCCACTGATCTTCTTGCCCACCTGGGCACACCTGGGGCTCAGACTCAGCTGCTGTCACCAGTACCCCCAGGGCCTTTCCTGCTGGGCACTTTCCAGCCACTCTCCCCCAAAACTGGAGCACTCCGTGGGGTTGTTGTCACACAAGTATGGCACATGGCATTTTGCCTTATTGAATCTGTTATAGACAGAGTCTGTTAATTCGTGCAATTATAAAATATATATGTTATAAAAGTTAAGATTCAGTATTGAGACCCTTGGTGGCAAGCAGAGATTGCAACATCCTGCCTGGCTACCAAGGAACAAAGACTCATTAATATATGAGTACAGGAGCAGGACATCCAGTTTTCCACAAGGATACACCGGGACTACACCAATACTGCACCCTCATTAACATGAGAAGCTGAGACGAGACTTATTAACATAAGGGACGAGAGATAGCCCATTCACGCTACACCTGGGCAGATCCACCCCGAGACCAGATTCCAGTAAATCCAACCAAGCATCTAGTCACTCCCTGAAACAGCTTTGTCCAACAGAACGCAAGCAACAAAGAATCAACATCAAGATAGCCAGGATCGTTGAGGAACTCTTCACTATGCATCCTCCACCCAGGAAAAGACTTTGTCCACTTCGGAGCAAAGAAAGGAGACCACCATCAATACATTTAAACTGAAAAAAAAAGAAGAATCTCTGCCCTGGGCAAGAAAAAGTGTATAAAAATGGACTGGACTGAGACCACTTCGTGAACTCAGAGGGACTTGCTGTCAGAGAGAGAGGGATGTTCTGAGTTCACCTGGTGCCGACTCCCAGGCTCGACACTGTAGCTCTGTTGGGGCAATTAGTGACCAAATCTCGGTCACTCAATAAAATCTCTTTCCAAATTATTAACTTTGGCTTGATTGGCTTTTCATTTATAACAATCTTGGCGACCCCGATGTGATCCTGATTTAAAGGGGTTCAGGGACCCCCCCAAACCCGTTCGGGAGGCACCCCGCTGAGTTCAGCGGCCCAACGAGACTGGAACCCTCAGAACCAATCAGGATCGCAAATATCAAAAAGGCCTCTCAAGATAAGGTGGGCCCTGAGCTCTCGTGGATCATTCGGACAAGCTCCGAAGCCGCGGTAATTTTAATTCACAAAATTCTATGTGCACAAAGAGCCCATGCAGGAAAAAGGATCGTAAGTATTGCGTGGTTGAGTGAGGGTGATCGAGCGTGTGTGTGTGAGACGTGATCTGATCACGAAGCGAGTGTGGACCCCACGATCGCAGTTCCTCTATCCCGCAAGGGAAGAGGTCAGTCAAGGGGGAAGCGAGAGAAGTCGGGAGACTCACACACACGCGTCTAGCCTGTAAACAGGGGTTGACCACAAGTTAGATAAGGAGGGGAAGGGGACGGTCTCAGGAGTTTAGAGAACATGGTAAACACTTCTGGTCTAGGACTCTAGACAGTCCAAGAAAAATCGACAGTTCGTTGCCGGTTGAAGACCCTCAGGTCGATCCCCTGCGGCGGCCAGTAGGCTGGTAACATTGCAACTAGTTGCTGTAATCCGGTATATCTGAGAATACACCGAAGACTATAGTGCTCTATAGTGTGGTAATCCGGTGCATCTGACGATACACCAAAGACTATAGTTAATCCCGGCCAATTACTATAGTTACGTACGGTCTCCATTGAAAAATGGGACAAAAGAAGAGTAAATCCCAAGGGAAAGCCCAGGATCACTCTGAAACGAAACAGGAGGACGGTTTGCCCGAAATCCCATGGGACAGCCCGTTGGGATGGATGTTAGAACATTGGGAAGACTCCCCCAAAAGGCGAGAGAAATCCAAGGAA